>JAOXJM010000001.1:19621105-19632014 GCA_026413425.1 Tringa solitaria | reverse complement strand
TCTATTTCTATTTCTATTTCTATTTCTATTTCTATTTCTATTTCTATTTCTATTTTACTCTGTGTGTTCATTGAGTGAGGAACCAGGTCTAAGGACTAGTAGAACACTCGTACATAAGGATTTCTCCTCGCAACTGGTGAATTGTGGAGAGGAACAAAATCACACTATCTGCCTTCCCTTACCAACAGAGAGTGTGTGAAGCCAAGTAGCTGTGATTGTTTTATAAGTACTGGAAAATTCACAGTTTCAGGCCCTGTATTACCATTTGAAATTTGTGGAAAAAAATTCTCATGTGATGCTGGATATTAAATTAATCTGGGGCAGCACAGGCATGGCAGGCTCGCTTAGCTACCTGTACTCTGCCTTTGATGTCAAGAGGCATAGAAAAATCTAATACATCCATATTATTCTGGAGTCTATCAATTCCGTGTCACACGTGCAAGGGATCATGCATACAGTAAGTGTTCTGATATTCAGTGTGATGCATTCTAACGTAACTGGTTTTCCTACTTTGAAACCCAAGTGGCTATTAAAAAGAAGTTATAAGTGACAAACAAATGATAAACCATAAAAGGCAGTTTGTAAAGCATGGTTTTACAACAAAAATATAAAAATGGAAGAAAAGAAATTAATGAAACTAAAACCTGAAAAAGTATTGACAATTGCTAATGTTCTTTCAATTTGAAATTGATAAGTTAATTGAAGAAATGAATGAAAATAAATCTTCATTGTCATAAATACATAAATACTTACACCTAAAATAGAAATAATTTCAGGGTTTTGGTTTGGTTTGGTTTTTTTTTCTAGAAGCTTGGGGCCTTGGTAGCACCTCACTTTGTTTTCTAATAAAATACAGCTCAAGATCACAAAGATTTAATTATTATGATTTTGGAAATAAGAAATGTCAGGAAAACTGGTTGTGAAAGAAACTGTTTTATTCAAATTGCTTCATATCATGTACAACAGCTGAAAAACATTTTTAAGTTTCTGTCACCTTTGAAGGTGCCATACAATAACAGGTTTGGATTTGTATCTTCAGACAATTGCTTCATATAGGAGAAAAGCTAAAAATCAGGGGGAAAAAAAATTTATAGCTCCATAAATGCAAACTACATCCAAGTTTTGCTGTTATTTAAACCTTGACACTAACCTGATCATATTGGCCAGGTTTGGGCAGTTTTAACAACTATAAAATAATAAAGTAAAAATTGAATGCTTTGTTTCCTAGCAGAGCTGGGAGGGAATCGGTTTTTCCCTTCCCATGAAACTTTTCCTAATTTCAAGCATTGCACATTGCACAGACACTTAAGGCAATATCAGCTATATGTCCACATGGGATGCAGAGACAAAATTTTCAAGTTCCTCAGCTGAATTAATCATGGAAGGCACTTGAATTTATTTAACTGAAATAACTTGAATTTACTCTTTCCCTCACTCTCTGGAACTATTTCTCTTTGAATAATTACAGAATGCCCTAACTACCCAAGTATCATTCTTTTTTCCTTTCTGTCTATCTGCCTGCCTACTTCTCTATTTTTTAAATTAACCATTTTGAGATTTTGGAGTGTTGGGATTTTTTTGGAGGGAAAAGTGTGTTGGTTTGGGGCTTTTGTTTCTCTGGTTGGTTTTTGTTGTTTTTAAATATTAAAACAGGCAGTATGGTGCATAGAATGGTAGATGATAAGAAATCTTGCCAACAAAGTGATTAAGAGGAAGAAGTGGAGAGGAGACACCTGGAGAAATTGAATGCTGACAGAGGAAAAAAGAGACGTTTTATGCTTCAGAACTACAGTGCTATGTATTAGAGATGACATCAGTAATGAGCTTCCCCAGTTGAACTGTTTCTCACCCTATATATTTATAGCTGTGGTTTCCATTTTAATGGGTCAATATTTTCCAGCAAAAATCAACTTCCCTGAAAAATGCTCAGCTGCATGTTTTCTGTCCACACCTGTTCATGGCATTTTTTTTTCTTCCTTCCTCCTGTGTATTTTCAAATGCCATGTTACAAAACCTATAGTAACTAAGTATAGAGGGGGGGGTTGGGTGTTTTTTGTTTGTTTGCTTGTTTTGTTTTTTCTATTTTGGTTTGGTTTGGTTTTGTCTTTGTTTTGCTTGTTCATTTTAATAGTTATTCAATAAAGAATAATCAGAAATGTATGAATTAAATAGATACAGAAAAATCTTGAGATCTTTAAAAAAGAGGGTATTTAAATGTAGTTTACTAGCTTGGAGGTTCAACTTGTAGAAGCCTTGTCGTATATGAGGCAAAAGTGAGAAAATGGCTGTACAACAATGATATTTTGCTGTGTTATAATCTTTACCTCTGCTCTGCATTTGGTTTACAAAGGCATAAACATAAAACACTGAAGGATTAAAGCCCTTAAGTTTTAGTTGGGTAACTCATTGCTTCCTCTGCATTCTGCAAGTTGAGCTCTGCGCTGAATTAAGCTGAAGGCAGAGCACGCATGAACGGGTAACACTTTCTTCCTGTATTCTTTCTGTATATGTTGCACCATGACCAGCTCAGATAGTTTTGGAGCTTTAAACCTACATACAAGTACACTGGTCTAGGATAGAGAAACACGATTGTGTTTTTTTCTGAATGGTTTTGTACTGTCATGGAAAACTCTGCGTTATAACAACTAAAGAAACAATTATTGGCATCCTTCGAATATGTATGAGTAGTATTCAGAATTCATTACTGCTAAATATATTCTCTGGGGCCAAATTAGTCACCAGAGTTCCTTAAAAATGTAAATAGACATAAATCCTAACACAAATGGATGGCATATTATCCAATAACTTTCTCTTCAAAATTTTCCATGTAATCATTTGGCCATATTTCAAAGTACACTATTTGGAATAGTATTTCTATTCCAAAGACCTACAACAGTTTTGTGGGACTGAAGGCAGAAGAAAGTGAGGCAAAAATATGGTCTTTAGAGAACATCCAGCTTTGTGGTGGGAGCAGCACATTATCATTTTTTCAGCAGCAATGATACTTTATATTAATACATTTTAAAGCAGTTCAATGCAATTCCTAAGCATGTTATCCAGCATCATACTGACTTTTCTTTTTCTTTTCTCATCTGTCTTGGAACTGTGTCTAGTATTTTACAAATATAAACAAGTATTTGCAACACACAGAGAAAAAGTATAGATTGTGGAACCCATATAAGACATGATTACACAAAACATAACTAAACAGGTAGGTCTATTAGTTCATAAAAATAAAAGAACTCTCAAATGAGAGATCTTTCAAACTAAATGTTTGCTAAAAAAGGTTTGGCTCTGTACTTCTATATTCTTTTAACTGTCTATTATGGCAAGCATTATATCTGCAAAATAACACATACCTCACTAGCTGCTGGATTTTCCCCAAAAGCAAAGACCAAATCTGCATCAAAAAAAAAAAAGGACAGATGGCATTAAAAAAGTCTAAGTACACTAAGAACATTAAATTTATGGTAGCACACCTGCAGATGGTGCTGTTCCACAACATTTCCTGCATAAAATCGGATTAAAATGCATCAGTTGGTATATTCTTTGATCTTTTGTTACATATTGCCATACAGTATATGCAGCCTTTACATAAAATGGTTGGCTGTGTGTGAAGGCCAAACTAGATGGAAAATGATACATAAAGATATAACATTTTCCCATCCCAAAGATACTTCCTTTCTTCCCCACACTCTTCTTACTAAACTGTTAGAAGTTATCCAGAGATGTCATATTTCTTTTTAATAGTATATAGCATTTTGGCATTGTTGGTCATGAGACCAAAAATTGTACTGAGAGAGGCTATGTTTTATATTGCATTTCAGATGTACTGTATTGTGAAAACAATTATTAGCAAATGTTCTCCTATAGAATATTGTTACTAATGGGCTACAGATTAAGAATTACACTATTCTCACAAAGACTGTTGGGACAGTAGAAATAAAATATTGCTCCAGAGAGAGAAAAATTTTCAAAGCTGTGTTTATTGTCAGAGCAAAAGACTGAGAACAATATGTGCTATCAGGTGAATTATTTCATCCTTCTATGCTGTAAATTTAACGTGATTTCTGTTGGAACTAGTTGTGTTTGTTTTATTATTCCATAGTTTTTAATTATTTAATCATTAATGAAAGTATCACCACTACTACTACTATAACTACTATGACTGCCTCTACTACTAGTAGTTCTGTTATTACAACCACTATTAATTTGTACAAATCATGGCTCTATACTTCATTGTCTCTTTACAGAGAGCCTAATTCTAGTTTCCATTAAAACGGAATAGTCTTATTTAAATCACTAGCACTGCAACAATAGAAATCAAATGAATCTCCAAAAGTAAATTATGATTTCTATATTTTAGAGCATAACAAGACTTTGTAACTGTATTTGAGTATGGAAAACACGACATTTCAGAAACATTTCCATAAGATGTTAAGACACATTGCAGGAGAAGCTCTAAATGGTTCAAAAGGGAGATTTCTTTTGTTTTGTTTTGTTTTGTTTTTTTTTTCTAAATGGCTATCTCAGAATATTAATATTTTATAATAATAAAGAATAGCAACTAATTTTACTTAGACATTTAAATCTCCAAAAACTTTGGAGATAATCAAGAAACTTTAAACACTTTTAAAAATAGGGAAAAAATTGCGTATTATAAGCAGTTGTTAAGTTTTAGTTACAGGGTAAGTTGAAGGAATGTGAGTAGTTTAAATGGGAAATCTTTACCCACAGGCACTAGAGTATTTCCATTGACTTCACTGGCATTCTAATTACATATGCTAGTCTTCCACAGTCAAAGCCACTCATTGAAACCAGTGGGAGGTCAGGAGTATAAATATAATTATTGAGTTTTCTATCAGTTTTGCTGGGATATTTACTTTGAGGGTCTATGTAATGTCTTTTAAAACAGAAATAAACCATAAATGTTTCACTACTATTTCTTGGGAGAAGGAATTAATTTTTCCACTCATTCTGTAGAGTAAACAGAAAATTTAATAATAAATTATGAGGACACCCTTTGGATGCCCTGTGCATCTTTAGTATCTCCGATGCTTTGCTTCACTTGCTGTTGTATGTGGAATATACTCTCTAGAAAGGAAAAGGTGTCTTCAAAACTTCCTAGTTGCTCAATTTAAATTTTGCAATAATACCTGCCAATACATAAGAAAACTAATCGATGTCATGTATACCTTCAGTTCCGTGGTGATGATAGCCTGTGGACTCCTGCTGCTGTGTTTCATTTATGATATTATGGTGTTAGGCCCTGAACAGAACTCTTAATTTTAGCTCCATCATTCTTCCTTGTTAAAAGCTCAACCTACCTCAAATCTGCTTTGGATCTATCCAAACACATGTTCTTGAATGTGTCAATCTATTTTCTGTCCATACTAGATACTTGGATACTTGGATCTCCCAGACACACATTGAAGTGGTTTGAACTGCCTGTTGCTGATACCCATTTTTTGTCTTTAGACAGCAAGATTTTTCAAAATGGTAGTCTTCAAATTGATTGTTTTCTACTTATATGATACATATTTCTCAGAGGCATGAGATGGTGTACAATATGGATTATATACTGATTGTATTATAGAGATGAATCTTTAACCCATGCTGGAAATTAGACCGGAAATTTGACCAGAAAATATTTCCAGGTTTTGATTAGTTATCCTTGCTCTTTATTATAAAAATCTTATTTTCTTCCATCCTTGGAAAGTTGATGATTACTCCAACTTTCTGTTTATGCTGTGCAAATCACAGCCTGCTCTATGCTCTATGTCTGTTTGGCAATATGTATAACAGGTTTTTGATAATTTTAAATTATATTTTATGTAAATATATTTAATTTCTAAAATAACTTTATTTTTGTATACTAATTTGATTTGCTCTAATTCTCTTACTCATAAATAATGGCAATTAGGTGCTTTATGATTCTAAATATTGTGGTACAATTGTCTTTAGAAAAATTTTAGTTTGTTGTTGAATATAGATTAAGTGTTTCATCTAAAATTTTGAATTCCCTGTTACTGATCTCTGTCATACCAGGGAGCCCAGCATCGGACACAGTACCCCAGCAATGTCTCTCTGGTGCTGAGTAGCGTAAGACCTCCTTTGGCTTGCTAGTGTGTTTCAGTACAAATCTATGATTACACCGTATCAGTACATCAACTTCTCATAGTGGAATAGCTCATTAATTTCTATCACATTTAAAACTAATTTTTAATCATTCAGTTACATATAAACTATTCTGAATACCAGAGTCACTTACACCATGTGTTTTCCTCAATTTTGACTTGAGCAGAAGCCATTGTACATTGAAGTTATTTCGGCCCCCAGGCTTCAGAATTTCAGTTTTGAAAGGAGTGGCCCTTCCAAGACAGAAATCACGGCCCCCTGGTATGCAGTTAGCACAGCATGGTCTTGAGTGTCCATGAAAGACTATTTTCAGTTTAATTCAAGGAGAGAGAAATATGTGCACTTTTTGATATTACTTATTTACCAGTGCACACAGCAGTTTATACGACTTGAGTACCACCCACTTAATCTTCATCTAGTGTGTACAGAGGAAAAAAAATAATCTCTGAGAGTGAATATTTGCCTTATACAGACAGTAAATATATTCAGATCCAAAAAACTGAGAAAAAGCGGAAATAAATCCCCCCAAATTATTGTGTTTTTTTTTTCTTTTCTTTTTTAAGAAACTGAGTCAGGATAAATATTATATACAAAAATTTAATATATAATGAGGTTACTACAGTACTGTAGGGAAACAATTCTTGCACTTGAAATAGGACTGAAATAAATCTAAGATTACTCAGCTGAGATTTGCTGATTCCCAGGTCTTCTGTTATTAAACTGCAAGGCTATGCATTGGTTAATGCCTCTTTCCTGAAAATGAATGGTCTGTATTTACCTCTTTTTTAATATTTTTTCATTCAAGTGTATAAATAAGTCCAATATTTTATTGATACAACACTGTTCCTCATCATCTCTAAAACAAGTACTAAATGATTGGGAGTGTGTATGTCTGGAATAATTATATAAAAAATTAAAATGCTTAGCTAGATTGCATAGAACTATCTTAAACTGCTTTAAGATTAACTGAAACTGGTTCTTAAGGATGCATTTTCCATGAATTGCCAAAGAGATAATTAATTATTCTTCGTATCTGGGGAGACTCACTTGTACTTCAGGTTCATTTTAAACACCTCCCATAGATCTTAGAGTGTCAGTGCTCAGGAGGCAAGACTCCACCTTTGGCCCTGGAAGAAGTGTAGGAAGTTGCAAGGTCAGAGTGATGATGCTAGATACCCCAAGTTAGAGAGTGAGGATACACTACATTGCTGGTCGCCCAAAATACTGACATAGGGAATAGGGATGTGGCTTCTTTTGACCACAGGCAAGAATCATTTGTTAACAAATGTGGCAAGGTAACGAAACCAGTGCAACTGAATGTACTTCTCCACCAGGGAATGTAGCCTATCACAGTTACTCTACACCTGAGGAGCTTAAAAGATCAGGATTCCTTAGGAACAGAGGCAGACCAGGGATTTTCAGTATTAGAAAGAGGAGTTTGTCCTGTAAAAATAAACAAGAAGTACCGATCCTACTAAGCTACTTGAGATGTCTGCCATACCAACATCTGTGTCTGCATTTAGGCATCTAGATTCAATTTGTAGTCAGTAAGAAAATGCAAGCACTTGAGTATTTAGTTCATCTAGCAAATTTTAGAAGTCTGCTTTTCTCCATGAGTTGAATTGTGATTTAAGACTCGCTTCCTCCTTCAATCATAATGGAAGGTTAGGATAGTTACATATATATAGCGTATTTGGTTGGGTGAATCTCACCTTAGCAGTAATCCGTGTTTCTAAATGTCTCCTAATCATTAGACCAGTAAGGCTGATATAACAGCCTTCAATCAGATTTCTGAGGGCAGGAAAAAACCCAGTATCTGCCAATGTGTCTTACAGTGTTGTGTTACCGAAAGATCAACTACTCATGTTGAGTAATATACTCAGTGCAACATTGTAACTGGATAGGTCTCTTGGTCATTTCTAATTGCTTTTATAAATAACAACTTCTTGTTACTGCCAGATTACAGTAACAAAGGCAGACGTAACCTCAAAACTGGCAGGAAAATAACATGTTCACTACTGGGAAACTGGTATGTGGATACCTTATTTCATAGAACCATAGAATGGTTTGAGTTGGAAGGGACTTAAAGATCATCTAGTTCCAACCTGCCTGCCATGGCAAGGGACATCTTCAACTTGTCCATCCTACCTGACCTTGAACACTTGGAGCATCTACATGGGCATCTACAACTTCCCATGACAATCTGTTCCCATGTCTCACCAACGTCACATTAGGAATTTTTTACTAATATCTAACCTAAATCTACCCTTTTTCAGTTTAAAACCATTACCCCTCATTCTGTCACTATTCCCTGATGAAGAGTCCCTCCCTATCTTTCTTCTAGGCCCCCTTTAACTACTGGGAAGCTGCTATAAGGTCTCCCCAGAGCCTTCTCTTCTCCAGGCAGAACAGCCCCAGCTCTCTCAACCTGTCATCATAAGAGAGGTGCTCCAGCGTTCTGATCATCTTTGTGGCTCTCCTCTGGACTCACTCCAACAGGTCTATGTCCTTGTTATGTCACGGGCCTCAGAGCTGGACGCAGTTCTCCAGGCGGGGTCTCACAAGAGCAGAGTAGAAGGGCAGAATAACCTCCTTTGATCTGCTGGCCATGCTTCTTTCAATGTAGCCCAGGATGCCTTCGGCTTTCTGAGCAGTAAGCATACATTGCTGACTCATGTTGATCTTCTCATCCACCAACACCCTCAAGTCCTTCTCCTGCTCTCAATCCATTCTCTGTCCTGCCTGCATTTGTGTTTGGGATTGTCCCGACCCAGGTGCAGGACCTTGAATTTGTCTTGTTAAACTTCATGTTTGCACGGGCCCACCTCTCAAGCCTGTCCAGGTCCCTCTGAGGACATTTACATAAATGCAAATGATAAAGTTATGCGTTTCTCAGATTCAAAGATGGCAGCTAATGTACTGCAAATAGAATTTCACAAACTTTCATTATAAATTTAAAAGCAATAAAAAGAGTGCAATTCAGCAACAGAAAGATAACAAAATAATAACCCAGAGGGTAACTGCTGAGATTATCTGTTTGGCTTGAGATTATCTGTTGGCTTTTTTTGGTGGGGTTTTTTGTTTGTTTGTTTGTTTTTTCATCCCTACTGTAATTTAGAAAAAATTAAAACTTTGTATTCATAAGACTAAGTAGATTTCCCCCTTCCTCACGTTTCACGCTCACACCTCTCTCTACCTGTCTCTTCCACACAAATATAATTTGTGAGATGCTATGCAGCAAAGAAAGGGGTAATAACACATTTTGAAGAATAAAGTGAATCTTTTATATGAGTTATGAGGTGTAACATGTCTCATATATTTTAAAGCATAATGGTCTGTTTTCTCTTTGCATCATTGTGATACCTTTTCTTGCAAGGGCAGCATGAGTTTTTACAATAAATATAGGATTGGACTGAATATTAAGCACGTATGATTTTTTGTGTTCATGTGTATTGGTGTTTTGAATTAAGAAATAGATGGAGATAATTCTATTTTAAAATCGTTCTTTTGTTACTTTCTCTTTTTTTTAATAAGGCCTTTGATTACAAATCATTTATATATCGTTTGAGAGAGGCGCCTTTAATAACTGATCAAAGAAACTGAGATTAAAGAAAATAACAAATTTCTATCATCTAACCTCAATAATATTCAGTTAATAATAATGACATGACACATTTGAACTTGTATGATAAACAGAAAAAAATAATGAAACAAAAATAAGTTGAGTCAGTGAAGATAATTACAGTAATTTTATCCAGCTCAATTTCTCTTTCAAAAGAACATATAATTGCTCTGATATTTTGTTTCCAACCACCTTGTCTCTGAGCCAATACAAACTAAGGGCAAACTGGATTACAAGTTCCCCCTTCTCCCTGCTGTTTGTCAAAATCTTATCTGACTGAAAGAGTCAAAGTCCTCAGTCACCTTTTTGGGTTCTGCTCATATTTCAGTTTTCATCAAGACGTGAAGGTGTCGGGCTTAAGGAGACAGGGGAGTTTAAACCTGGGGGGAGATTATAACCCATGAGAAATAAATAACATCTGGTTCCAAGGACTGTCTGAGATGCAGGCAATATGCCAGCTATAAAGTGTGGTGTGTTCCTTGACAGATCTTTTGAAACGTGTTGTTAATTTTTAATGTTCATTCTTTTCTTTCCTAATTGCCATAATGCTAAAACAGTAATTTGTGTTCACAAAATACCTTTCAAGAATTTCTGCATTCCATTCAAAGTAAAATGGATCAGGTTAGTTTAAGTGTCAGGGCTCATCCCATCTCTATCTGGGGCATGGTGCAGAGGTGGTGGTATTCAGTTAGAAGAAAAATCTCATTTAGACACCATAATTACAATAACAACCAGCATCCACTGCTGCTTAATTGTAAGCTCCCAAAAAATCAGTTGAAAATTAGCTAATTTTCAGAGTATTCTCACCTTTCTTAATATGGTGTCATAATTTTTCTTATTACTTCTATATTTCTGAAGTTAGAGTGATCAAGTGATATCAGCTCAGAAGGGAATTTTCTCATTTCCTGCACCATGTCTTATCATATTAAGATCTGTTTAAATAAATTTGGCACCCACTGCAGTAATTTTTAACATCTCGTAAGTTATATTTTTGGTACAACTAATTCTATGGGATTTACAGCCTTTCTGATTTAGGTAATCTAAATATCATATTTATACCACCAGAATCTGAAAATAATAATTCGGATGCACGGACTCACGGATTTGACAGAGTTGGAAGGGACTTCTAGGGAGCATCTAGTCCAACTC
>JAOXJM010000001.1:19600704-19620034 GCA_026413425.1 Tringa solitaria | reverse complement strand
ACTTTGTCATAGAAGGAGATCAGGTTTGTCAAGCAGGACCTGCCCTTCATGAACCCGTGCTGGCTGGGCCTGATCACCTGGTCGTTCATGCATTAATTATTTATAAACTATGCGAAGTTCCATTTTATGTATAAAATGTGACTCTCAATAAATTCTGACAGCAACTGGAGGAAATTTGAAATTCTCTCCTAGAGAACATAGTCATAAAATGGAAAATGTGGGCTTTTTGTTACATTTCTCAAGAAACATTTGTTACATTTCTCAAGTTTTTCATTGCTGACACATCTGCTATACATTATATTGTTTTTCTTCTTCTCAAATTCATAATAATTATCAAGAGTAAGGTCTTTTCTTAGTAAGTACTGCTTGACATTTACCTTTACATACATGATAAATATTTGAAAATGAGCATCTGTCAGTGTTATAGCATCAAATTTAAACTTATTAGTCATGCAAATAACTTGGTTTACAGATCTCATCAGCATCTTTTCAATTTTTCAGACAAACAAAATAAAAAAACAAAGAACAGAAAAAAGCAGAACAAAAGCCAGACCAGTTCTCCCCCTTGTCAGCATTAAAGAAGCTCTGGTTAGAAAATTACACTATAATACTAAAGATAAGCAAAAAGAGATGTTTGGAGGTTCTGATTATATTAATTCACCTTTTCCTCTAGTGAATTTAAATTGAAAATTTAATTTACAACAATGGATTAAAAAACGGATGTTAGCTGTTAGAGATGTAGCTTGATCAAAATCCCATGATCCTATTTAAAGGACAAAGTGAATTAATCTTTATCCAAATGTTTTAATGTTATGTATTTTGTCTAACACTCAGAAGAGATACCTCAAAGAGAGTATTCAATTTGAGGCTGGGTTTTTTTTGCATAAAAGATTATTATTTTTTTAATTTGAACAAATCTGAAAGGGAGCAGTCAAGCCTTCATCACTTCAGAAACAAAAAACTCAGATGTGTTTTATTTCTCTTATAATATGTTATATTTGAGGTACTTAACATCTAAATATTTACAAACATTTATTTTTCAAACCTTTTCTGGACTGGGGAGACAAGAAGAAATATTACAGCATTTCAATGTTAATTCAGTTTCTTTTTGAAATACACCAGTGATTTTCAAAAAAATGTTACATGAAGTTGAGTTATTTGTATGTCCTTGGATTGATGAAAGCTAACCACATATGGGATTGCATTACTAAGAGTGTAGCCAAAAGTCTGAAGGATTTCCCTCAAAATATTTATTACTGTTTGGGACTTACAAGACTGCATTGGGAGAATATACACAGTTTTAGACTCCAAAATATAAGAGGGGAACTGATATATTGAAGCAAGCCCAACAAAGGGTCATTGAGATGATAAGGGAGCTGGAGCACGTATAAAAGAAAGCTCGGAAAGTTTGATCAGTCTGGAAAAGAAAAAGCTATATGTTTTTTTTTGCCGTCTTTGATTACTTAATGGAAAATTATGGAGAAGATGAAGCCAGACTCTTCACGGAGCTGAACAGTGAAAAGGTAAAAGGCAGCCAGTTGTTGGAAGGGAAATTTGAATTAGACATCAGGAAAACAAAATTCATGGTAAGGTCATCAAATACTGGAAAGAAATTTACAAGAGGGGTTGAAGAATCTCCAGTACTGAAGAAAGTCAAAATTTGACTGAACAAGGCGTTGAACAACATGACTTTTAAATTGGATTTTATTTTCAAGCTTACTGCCTTTAAATTTTTATTTTTTTGATTACATAATAAATGCTAGATAACTCATAAGGTGTTTGTTTATCAGAAATCCTTTGTCCTTGCAGCAGTATATGTAGGAATTAAAAGCAGAAAAACACTCAGAAAAGAGATAGTAAGAAATTTTTTTAAAAAATCAAGACAACTAGGAGCACCAAGCATCATCTGTATCATTTATACTTTTTCTTAGAACATGACCTGGGACCACAACAAGGGCTGAAGAAGAAGAATAATACATATATAAGACAAAAAATATACCTTTTTAAATTTAATTTTCATAAAAGACAGACATAGGAAGTTCCACACGTGGTCATCACTGAATATAAACCTTTTTAAAACCAAAGTCTTCCAGCATAAAACTGTTTACACCTCGGTGATCTCTACTTGAGTACAAGTAGATTCAGCAAGTAGATCATCTTGGTTTCAAGTCAACTAGCAACATCTAAGGATTTATTTAATTATAGCTCCATTATCTACAGACCTCACATCAAAACTTTGATCTAAAGTTCTTTAGAGGATCAGATATGTCACCCACATTTTTACATAGCAAAAAGAGTCATTCTTCCTATATCTTTCCAGTCACTTAGTTATGGTCATCTTACTGCCTGCATAAATGCTTGGCCCAAAGACGATTAATATATACATGAGGAAGATATACATAGTTGAGTGAACACTTGAATAGTATGGAATTCTACAAAAGCAAGTTTTAGTGTCTCCTTAAGTTATTTAATTTCACCTAAAATCCAAGATTTTCAGGAATTTCCTTTGAGGCAGAATTGCCCACTTGTTTTGGTTTTTTTTTTCCAAGTAACAATGTTTGCGACACTTGAAAATAACACCATCTTTTCTTCTGTAGGATCTAAAATGCTTCTAAAAAGAACATTCTCAGATACTATCACTCTGGCATGCATGCAAGCTGTCATGCTCTGGTCACTGTCTTTCAAACTTTGAAAATTAAACTCCTTATAGTGAAGTCCTGCGGATGCTGATGGCTCATTATAACCAGAACAACCAGGTTATCAGGATCTGGGTAGTCTGGATTGATGGGCCAATGGTATGAGGTTCAATAAAGCTAAGTGCTGGGTCCTGCACTTGGGTCATAACAACCCCATGCAACGCTACAAGTTTAGGGAAGAGTGGCTGTGAAGCTGACTGGTGGAAAAGGACCTGGGGGTGCTGGTCAACAGCCAGTTGAATATGAGCCAGCAGTGTGCACACGTGATGAAGGCCAGTAGTATCTTAGTTTGTATCAGGAATAGTGTGGCCAGCAGGACTAGGAAAGTGATCATCCCTCCATACTTGGCATTGGTGAGGAACATGGTTTGGTGGTGGACTTGACAGTGTTAGGTTTATGGTTTGACTTGATGATCTTAAAGGTCTTTTCCAAACTAAATGATTCTATGACTCTATGATCACATATTCTTGTTGAGGAAGATTGAGACCAATGAAAAGACAGAGGTACTAGGAACTTTATGGGTAATAATTTTAGTTGTATTATAGTGAGACTTTTCTGTTAATTTTGATTATTAGGTTGTTAAAACATTAGTTATATTAACAATGAATTTTTGGCTGCATATATATAGTGTGTTCTCTTTTAGACATAACAACTATAAGACTGGGGTAGCATATTAAAAATACATATACCAAAAAGACTTCCATTCAGCTTTGTACTTGAGCCATTGCCATATAATTATATATAAATAAACATATTTGATGAATCTGACCTTCAAATTATGCTTTTCCTTTAGGAAATTATGCTGCATTTTTAAGAAGTATTGTACAAGTTAAAAATCAACCAGTGGAGAAAAAAAAAAAAGAGAGAAAGAAAGAAGGTAAGCAACGGTAACCAACAGTAGTGTGTAGTGACTAAGAGGATCAAGTACTGCTTGCTAGAGGTCTAAAGTGTAACTGCCACAGGACACCACCAGTAAACAATCCACAACTTCACTTTTATAATTTTAGCTTACTTCTGCTGCTAAGATTAGGAAGTACTACAACCAATGAGCTGTGACAAATGAGACTGCATCACTTTATGAGAAAGTAGGAAGCTGGAAAGTCAAGTAATGTTTATTTTCACACAGACTGAGGTAAACTGATTGCTTTGTGTGGGGTAACAACATAAGCAACGTAAGCAAGTGTATGATTTGAACTAAATTTTATACCTATTAATGTGCAGAATAATTAAATTAGTGTGTGAAACACTTTCAAACTTACCAGCTAAAATAACTATTGGTTTACAGGTTGGTGACAGTGGCTATCATTCGTCTGAGGTTTCCTGAAAAGAAAAGTTTCACTGTGTTCTGAAACCATTTAAACTCCATAGGTTCAGTGTATCCAGTATTTTCGAGTTATATGAGTTTTAGTGTATTGCTGTATCACGTCTACAGAGTGAACAGGGTAGGTCAGGCTTTCCAGATCTATTCAAACAGGTTTGTGAAAAGACCTTTGTAAGTATTGCACCTTTGCACAGAGCAAACTAGTGGACATACCTGGTACCTCTGAGTCTTCCTGTTCTCTGAGCTACAGTGTAGTACCAACCAAACTGAAATGACTGGCAGACATCAGGAAATCTTAAGCAACTATAAAAAACACCCAAAGACAACTCAATTTATTCATAGAAAAAGAAACCTATCTGAGAATATTTAGATATGAAATGGCATGAGTGTCAGACCAATGTGGTACTATGGAAGCCAAGAAAATATAGAAAATTTTAGTATTATTTTCAACACAGAAGATGAATGAAGAATTGAAATACTGAAAATTTATGTATATTAAAATTAAAAAAATCCCATTTATTGGAGTAATTTTCAGACACTTCTAAGATAAAATAGTGATTTTTCTTTTCAGTTCTGCATTTTTTAGTGTTACCTCCATTTCCATATTGAGGCCAGTATTAACTCCATTCTTACATAATTGCCAGAAAGCATTACACAAGTTAGAAGAGAAAATAAGTTAGTTGAAAGGTAAATTTAGGAGGAGAGTGGATGTTAAGTTGAGGAGGAAAAATGGATATAATTGAAAACCATGAGGATTATTCCTGTGAGCTAAAACAGAACTTGTAGTACCCTGTAGAGGTCAGTTCAAAAAAGGAAATATTTTTAATTAGGTTACAGAACCCAAACCAAGTTACTCTGTATATCTTTTCCTGGAGGTAATTTTAAAAGATTTTTCAAGAGATCTCCAATTTTTATACAATAAAAAAAAAAAAATAAAAATTGTTCTGGTAATATAGAGAATATGAGAGGCAGGTAGTAGTGGGGGTTCCACAGCTGAAAATCAATCTCATTCTCAAGGAACTTGCAACTTTTTGCATGAGAGATGGTAAATACAAAGAAATGTGAAAAGCCGGTGATAGGAGAAAGTGAAGCTCTGAGATTTTTAGTGTGTCTATTTGTAGGGTAAAACAAGTGTAGTTAGGAAGATCCAGCTGTATGGTCCAAAGATTCCTTCTGCATCATCACTGTCTTTTCTTTCATCATTTCATCCTATCCATTTTCTACTCCCTGATAATCACTTTACATGTCCCAGCTTTTCCTTTCTTGCCCTTTCATGGTCCCCATCCTTTTGGCTTGTCTCCTTGCACGTATTGTAGTTTACCCTCTCTGCTCTGCTGTCTTGGAAATCATTGACAAAAATTTCTACTTCTGTTTCCATAAAAATGCAGTGCATGCCTATATAGAATGCAAGTGATAAGACTGAAGAATAAAGGAGAGTGAAGGAAGAAGAGGATTGCATTTTGTACTTCTTTTTACTCGCAGCTCTGCTGTGCTTACACTGAGTTGTTCTAGTCATGCCAGCTGTAGGTATACTACGGAAGTATGGAAGAGATGTTTGTACAGGCCAATCCAGTCAGCCTGAACCCTGGGGAGGGAAGGCAGGATGTCATCTCTACTTCTCTCCTGTGTACATCTCCTTAGAAGATTTCTTACATTTTGTGAGCTGAAGAGCTAATTGGAAGAACAGCTTTCAGCTGTTGAACTACTGGAAGCATTACAAATCCAAAAGAGATCTTCTAGGGTCCTACCTCTCTATGTGCTGGCCAAAATGTTGAGAACTCAACAAGCTTTTCCTTTCATACAGCCAGGACAGTTACTGCTATTTATTTTGTTCCCAGAGCTCTCCTGCTGACATTACACCTCACATAGGTAGAATATTTCTCACTACTGCCACCTCTGCAAAGGTGATTACCAGTTCACACACTCAGCACAAACACCTTGGTATCCCATGCCATGATTTACTACTGATTTACTACTTTATGTGGAAATAATTTGTTTGTATGGATAGTCCACCTTTTCTTGTGTGAGTAAAACTGTTATTTATCCAATTGAATAAGCAGCATTTGTATGCAGCCTTAATCATGAACGTTTTGGAGACTGGCATCAGGCACTAAGTACAATCCTGTCAAATATCTGGCAGTGGATTAACTTTGACACCTAGAAACATGCCAAATTCTGACAGAATAAGAACTCGCTGTATACCCAATGTCAATCATTCACTGAGTGCCACTCCAAATGCTTATCCTGTTAGTGATGACATCAATCTGCATTGGCATTCAAAATGCTGCTGCCCTTTGAATATAGAATTGAAAGCAATGGACAAAATCCCAAAGTGCATGCATTTTAGCAACCACTTTTACTTCCCTAAAACTGGTGGCCACCTCTGATGTGGAGATGCTGCTTTACTAATGGGCCAGTTAATTTACACAGCTGTTTGCAAAAAGGAGTATTTTTACTGTGTGGTTAATCTATTGCTCTACAGTCAGGCTCACTTTCCTCATGTACCAAAATTTCTCTAGACAAGTGATGATCCCTTGTACTCAGCACTGGTGAGGCCATACTTCAAGTACTGTGTTCAGTTTGGGCCCCTCACTGCAAGAAAGACATTGAGGTGCCGGAGCACCCTCAAAGAAGAGCAACAAAGCTAGTTGAAGAGTTTAGAGCACAAGTCCTGTGAGGACCGACTGAGGGAACTGGGGTTGTTTAGTCTGGGGAAAAGGAGGCTGAGGGGAGACCTATCGCCCTATACAAAAACCTGAAAGGAGGCTATAGTGAGGTGGGGGTCAGTCTCTTCTCTCAAGTAAACAAGTGATACGACAAGAAGTACCTGCCTCAAGTTACACCAGGAGAGGTTTAGACTGGATATTAGGAAAAAAATGTTCACCGAAAGGGTTATCATGCACTGGAATAGGCTGCCCAGGGAAGTGGTTATGTCACCCTCCCTGGAGGTATTTAAAAGACCTGCAGACATGGTGCTTAGGGGCATGGTTTAGATGTGGACTTGGCTGTGCTAGGTTAATGGTTGGACTCTATGATCTTAAAGGTCTTTTCCAACCTAAACTATTCTATGATTCTATGACTCACAAAGCTATTTTTCTAATTCTAGTTCCATCCCAAGTTTTAAAAGGCTACTCACATTAACACCTAATAATGTATCACAAGGGTCATGCATACTTTTTATAAGCTAGCCTGGTTATTAAAGCACTCACTTTCTAAGTGAGAGAAGAGAGACCAAGGTTCAGCCTGAGGGGTTTCAAAACTATAACCGCGAGATGCTAGGCTTCCATTTATTTGATCTTCTGTTGTCTTCACAAATCCTGGATTTCTGCCTGCACAGTGACCCAATGCAAGAGTAGCTTTCCATTTTCCTTTATCACCCTCTCTTCTTCTCTAATCCACCAGAGTGAGCATGACCTTATAAAGTAGGAGATGAAGCTGAAAAGGAAATTGAACACATCTTCTATTCCCTGGCCAAGTGTTCTAACTATTAAACTGCTCAAAAGAGGGGTAGCTCTGCACCAGTAGTGATGGATTAAAACATGGGCTATATTTCATTAAGTCATTGCCCTTGGGAATAGTCTCCACTAACTAGATCATACTTGACTAGAGATCACTAATAAACAAGTTTGAAGGAAGTTCTTAAGCTGTTAAAAAACATCACTTAATTAGATATCTGTCCTTCCCTTCATCTTATAAAGTTACAACTGGGAAAAAAAAAAAGACTCCTAAGGCTTAAATATAGCTGGAAATATACTTTTCCACTATGTATTTCCTATTAGCTATTGACAATCCCTTAGTCAGAATGTAGCGGCCATGAGTAACTCTTGTCTCTCAAAGACTTGGTGTTTTATCACCTGAAAAACTCATCTCAGACCGTGCAACTGTTTTTTGTCCTCAAGATACAGAAATTGGGCATTCACTTCAGAGATCTTATAGAATCAGATCATCAAATACTCTAATGGACCAACCTATCACAAGTTATGTCGTTGTACTACTGTTTAGTTGCTACAACCCAGTCAGAAGGTTAGCTTCAAGTGGTATATTTAGGCAAAGCACACACCAGAGCTACTGTGCAACTACCAAGCTCAAACAGGAACAGGATTTTCATTCCTCTGTCACACCAGCAGGTCCTAATTCTAAGGTATTTGCAGGCCCATTTAGGCCACCTCGAAAAAATAGTAATGCCTTAGTAATGCCTTAATCTGGACAAGCTAAGTGATATGAGCATTGACTAACACAGGGCAGATGTATTCTCAAGGAAACTAGATCCTAGACCATTGAATACTGTCCCTTCTAATTATCAGACACAACTGCATATAATTTCTTCCATAAATTTAGTAGCTTCCTTCCTAAAACATGGTTTACTCTATTTGAAGTTTTTGGTGATTATTCCAGAAACAAACTTCAGCTAAGGAAGGTCTAACATGCCTGAAGCTAGTTCTTCACAAAGGGCCAAGGTAACGTGTGTATTACATTGTGCTGTGCAAATATTGTAGCTTGCTTAGAGTTATCTGAGGCATTGGAACAAGATTAACACTGCTGTAAGGCATCAGTCAACTTGGTGGCTGCATAAACTGAACCTTTTTTAAATTTATTTTTTATTTGTCCTTGATAACATACATAGCTGATGAGTCATTTACAAATCCTGTTATTAAATATCCAAATGACATAAGGAGTCCAAGCTTTTGATCTGAGTCTGATACTTCCACTGAAGAAAAAGCACAGAAAATGTTAGATATTACACTGCCAGAGTACTTCTAAGGAGCTGAGCCTAGTGCATGCATCTAGCATCAATGGCTCAAAAAGGCATCTTGCTGCTGCTGTCATGTGGAGGTCAGTGTTTGCACTCTAGTAAATAGCTGCGATAAAACCTGAAGTATTACTGACTTGTTTAAAATTCAGGCAACGTGGAACAAGTGCAACTGTCAGCAATAGGAGGCCTTGAATAGCTGCAAAGGTTAAATATCAATTTGTTTAAAAAAAGAAGTCAAACTCCTTCCTCCACCATAAACTGCAAATCTGATGGCATTCAACCCATTACCACTCCTGTCAGATGTTTGAATTTAAAGTGTTTGACACCCCTAAAAAAACCGAACAGAGTCTTATTAAATATAGATTACTTTGGAAAGGATTTTTAAATAGGTTCTTAATTCCATACACAAAAGCTTAGAAAACCTTGTTTAGGAATGCAAATTGTATACTTGAGGCCAGTTCCAAAGGCAGTGAAGGTTTTCTATTGACTTCAGTAAGTTTTGGATCAGGACCTTAGGATTTGAATACATCAAGAAAAGGGAAGACTGGATGCAGAAATTACACATTTCTGACTGACTTCCTTGCTCTTATCTTACTCATTTTTTTAGGATATTTTTTGTCTTTACATGGCAAATTATGAATTTTAGGTGTCTTATGAAGAAATAGAAGATATTGTTCCTATAGTAATAAATGTTTTCTTTTAATATGAAAGCATATCCACACTTTTTAAAAGGTATTAAATTCACTTAGGCTGATGTGTAATTTTTACTTTGTATAAAAAAAAAAAAAAAAAGATTAAGTGATGGGTATAAATTTAACTTTAAAAGTAGAAAAGTTTTTTTCAAAAAAACTTGTGGAAGATACAGAATATTTGAAGTTGAAACCTTACAGGTTAAAATCTCATTCCAATAAATCATGATAATTAAAATTGCAACATCAGCAACAACAATAATAGCAGCTACACTGAGATTTTCTGTACCTCTACAAGACTGGGAAGTGCTGAGGTCTGAAATCAGGCAGAAGTTTATTTTTCAGTATTCAATCAGTGATTGCAACACATTAGTTTTTTGAATTTATGTATAAGTACATGATTCAGTTTCACCCTTGATAGCACAAGACATTTCTGATATCAGTTGAGTAGAATAAAGCATTTCCTCAGTTTCTCATTCATTTATTTTTTTTTGTTTCTAATATTTTCTGTATTGTAAAAGCATACTACTAACTCTATTTGGTATCTGCATTCATTGATTTTTCTGCCTTTGCAATCTGGGCAGAAGCTAAGTGCTTTCTTTGGTAGATACATCAAATCTTTAAGGCATTTTAATTTTTTTTGGTTTATGGTAGGAAACTGATTAATTGACAAGATATGTTTTCCAGTTGCTGCAAAAATTGGATAGGACTGTTTATTTCTGAGATGATTCCTGAGTTGCTTATGAATTATCTTGAGCATTTTCCATTATAAATTAATCTACCCGCTTTACTGAGCAGTATTAACCTGTAATACAGGCTGCTACTAGCAGAAGACTTTGTTGTACAACTTCATTGAACTCAGATATACCAGCATGTAAGTCTATATCTTATATTAAAACTATACGGCATAGGCATGTAAGGCCCTTGTTTTGTAAGTGTAAAGAGCTTTCTCAGGAACAATGCCATTATTAATGTATAGGTGAGGAATTAATATCTAAGATCTTCCTGTCTGTTCCTAATGGACTTTTGGGAGAATGTATATAGGCAAAGCCTGTGCTGTGGGGGCTGTTTCCCATCTGTGTGTCCGCAAGGGCATGTCTTCCCATGTCCCCACATAAGTTTGCCCACCCATCTCTTGTCAGTTCCAGCTCTTTTAGACCCTGTCCTGGTTTATCGTCATGTACCTTCTGATATCAGCTCTTCGCTCTGCTGTCCTCTAGGTGGCAACAGAAGAGGGAGAAATGCAAAGTACTTCTCATGGCTTTAAAGGAGTAAAAGGATGAGGATCAAGAGAAAGAAAGGGAAAGAGAAAGAAAAATGGAAAGGTAAAGGGAAGAGCTTCTAAGAGTTCTTCTTTCCTTGTTCTTTCCCTTTTCTACAAATATTCCCAGCAGAGGGTATTAACCAGCTTTTTATATTACAGGGAGGGATGGTGGGACAGGCTTCCAAATAGGTCAATGTTTTCCTCAGCAGTGGGCTAGAGCTCCTTATTTCATTTCTACTGACTTCAGACCTGACCAGCCTTCCTGCCTAGAGAAGTAGCTGTGAGATCTGAGTTGAGATACCAGGAAACACTGTGGAAAGACGGTGAAATATCTACATAACTTTAATGAATGCATATTTTCTGACACATTTTAAAGACAATCTTGATATAAAAGTCTCATTTTAAAAACACTGTCGCAAACAAACTCTAGTATCTCACAAGAAAGTACCTAGTGTTAATTTTTACTTGTCTCTTAAAAAAAACAAACAAATGCAACTTTTCTTACTGATCCAAGGAAAAGTAATTCAACTCCATATGTATTAGAGCTATTTCTGTAGATTCTGCTGTGTCATAGGAACAGATAACTTTACATGTAGCAGTAGCAATTATCAATAATTACAGTTCACAGTCTCAAAGCTATTGTTAAGGCTCTATCAGTGCTCCCATAATACCCTAAAGTGTTATTTTTTTAAAAAAGGTAGTAAGCTTTCTGATAAGAACTAAAAAATAATTTTGCAAATACCCAAAGCTGGATAGTTCTAAGTCCTAGCCTGAAAGAAGGAAAAACTTCAGACAATACTTTTAATTCATATAGACAACTGAAAATATGCTTGTAGTAACTTTTTTTAGTCATGTCCCTTAGTATTATTCTGATATTGTTGTGCAGAAATGTGTACTATTATATCAAAACAAGCTACAGAAATAAGGCAAGAAGGATGAGTCCAGAGCTTACATAACATTCATACAGCAGCCAGACACAAACATGGGGTTTATGGTGAGGAAATATCATATGAGCTAGTCCTGTGAACTGTATTGCCAAGAGTGATTAAAAAGGAGTCTAAGGAGTGTAGGCATGTGGTAAGTTCACTAGTAAAGAGAGGTAGAGGAGACCCTGATCAGTGATTGTATAGAAAGCAAGTTAGTGCATTAAGAATTAGGCTAAATCAGGTTTTCCTCTAGATTTGAGAAAACAATTATGCACGGGCGTGTGTCATGGTTTCTTCTGGGATGGAGTTAACTTTCTTGCTAGCAGCTGGTATAGTACTATGTTTTGAATTTGGGATGGAAAGAGTGTTGGTAAAACACTGATGGTTTTGGGTGTTGCTAAGCAGTCAAGGCTTTTTCTGTTCCTCATACCAACCCCTCCAGCTAGTAGACTGGGATTGCACAAAAACTGGGAGGGAATACAGCTGGGACAGCTGACCGCAAGTGACCAAAGGGCTATTCCCTACCATGTGACATCATGGTCAGTGTCTAAAACTGGGAGAAGGAGGAGACATTTGGAGTTACGGCATTTTGTCTTCCCAAGTAACCGTTATGCGTGATGCATCCCTGCTTTCCTGGAGATGGCCGAACACTTTCTGGCAGTGGGAAGCAGTGAATTAATTCCTTGTTTTGCTTTGCTTGTGTGTGCAGCTTTTGCCTTACTTACTAAACTGTCTTTATCTCAGCCTGCGAATTTTCTCGCTTCTACTCTTCTGATTCTCTCTCAATCACCCCAGGGGAGAACTGCATCAGTGGCTACATGGTGCTAGTTGCCAGCTGGGACTAAATTCTTCTTGACTACACCTAAAGTGAGGGATCCAGAAGGACATACAAACTAATGAATGTAATGAATGCAGCAATCTAGCTGTAATGCAGCTCCAGCAGATGGGGAGTATATTCCTACCAATGTCTCCTAGATCTGTCCCCTGTTATTTTAAAGTAGTTTTTGACTACTGTGCATTTCCTAGTAAAATAAATCATGTAATTTTGGAAAAAAAAAATTACTTTCTCTTTCCTGAATTCTGTATGTATATGCAAATGCTAAATAGGAACCACTTACAAATGCCATATTTATTTGACCTTCTAACTATCATATTTAGTAGGTGTGGGAAAACCGTTCAGAGAAGTTGGAGAATAGCTGTTCTGTGGTGATGCATGGTTGCATCTCCAAAGAGTAGAGGAGAAGGAGATCTGTGCTTCTTGTAGAAGCACAGATCAGAGGACAGAGAATGGCCTACCAACAAAGGCAGTCTGCCTAGGAATCATGGTTAATGAAAACAGGCTCAAACAGACAGTCCCTGCAGACCCCTATTCCTGTAGGTGTGTTGGTGATGTCAAATAACTATACATGTAAATGAGAAATTCTGGAGTCTTTCTGAATATGTAATGATATCAGAGGTTTGGTTTGAGTGTGCAGAATTCATACTGGAAAATGTGATTTTGGACTAAAAAGAACGTAATGATTACTTTGATAAGCCTTTAGTAGCTTTCCTCTTTATCAAGATTTTCCTTTTCCTTTTTGAAAAACATCCTCTCCTTTTTGGACCACATTCTTCACTTTTACAGAATTTGTTAGGATTTTCTGTTCCCTTTCTGTCATGTTTATTATGCACTTCAGTTTGCCGCTCTGAGGTTCAAATAATTAGAGAGACTTACAAATGATACTTCCTCTGCATAGCCTTCCCAGTTCAGTCCAACACAGGTGCAAGACATGAATCTAGAACCAGGCTAGTGAAGTACACCTCACCTCCTGATTTCATTAAGACACAACACTGTGTATAAAGGATTTGTTTGTCCTTCAGGGCAGGATCTGAATGTACCAGAGTAGCTGGACAATATGAACAATTGGAATAGAAAGTCAGACTGTCTTTCTAACACTAAAAGCTATTGTTTTTAACCTTTATTAACACTACAGCTTTATATGTTCAAGCATCACAGAAGGGTTATACTTTTCCTTTATGAGTGTATGAGGTAACTCCTGCCTTTGATGATCCCAAAAGATAATTCAATAAGAAGAACATATCCCACTGGTTGAAGAAGAATCTTTTTAAATGAGTAAAGAAATGATCTCGAGTTTCTCCAGAAGGACATTTTTGTGATTACACAGACATGTCAAAGCAAAAAATCATGTCTCTGTGATATAATATTTTCAGCCTAGAAAAGAAAGGAAATAACACACAATCCTTACAAATACATATATCTTGGGAATACGTATTTTCCAAACCTCTAAGCTTGAAAAGCATGCCCTTGGGCAGCCATTCTTCACCTAATGAAATCTCTACAGTGTGTTTTTATACTTATCTATGACAGGCTGTCATAAATCTATATCCAAATAGATTTGTATGTGTGCATTTATATTTTTAACTGTAAGCTAAACAAGATAACGTTCTGGTATGGATCATTCACACTGTTTAGTTCTTAGCTTGGTCTCTGTTATGAGTTTGACTTTGGCAAACTAGTCATGTCCCAGACATTCCACAGAAAAAGTTTGGAAATTAGTTCAGATCAGGGATCTTCAACTACTAAGTAGGTTGAATGTGCTACATACATATGTCTTAGTGAGGTAAGAGAAGCTGGCTGCACAAGAAAGTCATATTGTTTTAGAGATGGAGAATATCTTATCCACTGTATGCAGCAGTATAAATTAAATTTTGGTCTATTTATTTAAATTGAGAATGGGGAGACTTTTGTAGTGAGATCTGATACTGTACTTTAAATTTAGACAACTAGTCCTTAACAGGTATTATAGCATTGATTACATAAGCACATTCAGTTTCTCCTTCAGTTGAACTTTAAAGTCATTCTTTAAAGCAGAGTAATTATGTGCCCTCTTTTGAGAGCTAGCAAATATCTATTAATTCAGCAGTATGTGTATATTGATCTTCTAATCTTAACCTATTCTGTTTATTGTCCTTTAATGGAATTCTTCCACGTACATGAGTGCTCATGAGAAAGTAGAAGAGAGATTTATGTTACCTAAGTAATTTAGATGCCTATATTTAAAGATTAAGACTCCACATAAAGATATGACATCTTTTTCATAAATATTGCACTGTAATGTGTCTGTGGATTTTATCATAAAGTACAGGATAATACAGGTGTGCTTACATAAACATTTCTTTCTCTTTAAGGAAGAATAACTGCATATACAGCATACTCTGCATATAAATAGTTAATGCAACATGAAGATAAAAAATGCTCTTGAAATATTTAGTTTTATGAACATGTTTAAGTAGAACTTGCCATGCTGTAGAGTAGAAGCAGTTACTATGCATTTTTCTCAGCATATACTAAAATTATCTCTGTAATTTAGGAAAGTAGATATGAATTATTCTGTGCTTTAGGATGTATTTTATGACAGAAGATTGACAGGTCTAGTTCTGCCCAAAGTCTGCAAGTAAGCTGAAGTATTCATTTTAACAGATCTGTGGACCATATCACTTGAAGGACAGGCAGAAAAATATTTTTCTAACCACAATGTTTTACCATTTCAAGGCATTCCCTTGGAGGCAGAATGAAGAACTTCTCTTGAAGTGCAAAAAAAGATGTGGATACAAAGCTTCTTTATGAAAAACTAACAAGCAACAAATAAGTAGCATCTTGGTCATTACATTCTCTGGGAGTCATTTCTTTTTCAGGCAGGTACCACTGTCATTTCTAACATTTGAAATAGATGTAGAGCATTGCTTTGTCCATTTCCAAACAAGGTGGCAAATTCTGATCAGTTCTTGACACTAATATCCACTGTCTTGTCTTTAGCTCTTTGTATCTTCCCCAGAAACATATTCAGGCAATGGAAAGTGCAACTTCACCAGGGACCAAGAAGCTGAGAGGCAAAAGTGCTGGGTTGCAAAGGCGAGTAAGAGTTGAGATGGAAAACAGTAGTGAAGATCGAAAGGAAACCCCATAAATCTTTTTCTGCTACACCCTCTGCCAAATATTCAGTACAATCAGCACTAGCTTTTGTGACAGGTAGCTTCAGGAAGTACCTTCAAAATTATAGTGATTCATCTTGTAAGGTATATGTCCAAGATATAGGTCCAATGAATAACCCTGTAAAAGAAAATATTTTCATTAATCAGTATAAATAAATAAATGATTCAAATACATAGTAATCTGAATCTGGGATTCGTATACTGCTGATAGTTCCGATGAGATGATTTAAATCCTACTTATTTTTCTGTTGGGTCTTCTAGTAAGATATTGCATCTCTGTCTTATGCCTGTATGCAGTCATGCAGCTAAATAGATTTTTGTTGCTATTCAGTGTTTACACTTCACTGGTGTTTCTAGTGAAAATAAAAATTATCAAGAACTTTATTTTTTTTTTCCTTATCACTTGATACTTTCATATTCTGTTAATATTCTTTCTTACGCATCAGTATACAGCTTTCTCATGAAGGAAACATCACTAACTTCTCACAACACTAACTAAAGTGCTTGAGTATCAGTGTATAAGACAGAAAATCATTCATAAGACTTTAATGGAGTACTATTAAGGGAATATTCCTCCTACTTTTTGCAATTCCCTTACAATTTTAGAAGTGTTAGTGAAGATAAAGTATTTTCTTTGTTTCTATTTTCTTCATGCCTCTCTTTGACTCCTGTTCATGCTTGCTTTAAAGCTTTTTCTGGTTTTAATGCTCAGATCAAAATCTCCACTTTTTGGTTTTTTTGTTGCTGTGTGAATTTATAAGAAAACAAATTTAGCATATATGCATTTATTTGTTGAAGAAAACATGGTACAAATTTTCCAGAACAGGAACAAAACCAGCAAAGAACTGGTGTGGATTTTAATTCCAGCAACAAGTTTAATTGTGACATTAAAGAATGTTTCTTTCTTTCAGTTCCTTTACTAAGAAACTGAAGAACAATAATATATTATATAATATATAATGCACAGAAGGTGATATTGAATCCTGGGGTACACCACCAGTTACTAAACTCCATTGTTTAAATAATGATGTCAGGTTCACATTTCAAATCAACAACTGTCTTGTGGATACAGCTTAAATGTTCAGTTATAATAAAATGTATAAAATATTGCACAAAATGTTGATGGCCTCCATGGAACCTACTGACACCTGACAAAGCTCCAAATATAGAGTTGTCAACATGAACTCTTGCCCTCATGGAACATTTCTTTTTGATTTATGAGATATTGCATATATAAATATTTTCTAAGTACGTCTAATAATAATATAAAATAATTTAGTTGTATATACTTAAAATAATATTGAAAATCTTCAAATGTTAATATATTAATATATTTTATGTATAATATCTTAAATGACAGGGCCTGTGTATATAGTGACATCAGCTGTTTGTTTAGGAATAATCAGAATACTCTTTATTTCTTAGAACTGAACCTCCATATCTCATGATGAATATAAAAATATATTCATCCAAATGTCATGTGTTGTATGAAATATGCTTTGTTACAGCATATGTTGCAAGTAGAGGATGGATTCTCAAAGATGCAAGTGTGTAACAATTTCTATAGGGACAATAATTACAGTTTTAATGAAGTGAAGTGAAATATAAAATCTTATTTTTTCCAAGGTGAAAAGAAAAAAAAAGTAATTTGTCTTTATTTTTAGTAACTTTCAGCCAAAAAAAAAAACAAACCCGAAAGGATTAATTCCACTTGCAAAAATATCCTCTATTTGCTGGAATTTCCCGAGTTCTGTATCTGGCAGTTAAAAACATGTTCAACAATAAAAATGGCTACTTTTCAATTACCTTTATTCATGCTGACTAATGCTATTCTTCAAATGGTGGTATTGACTTCATAGGGTGTATTTATAAAGTACTATTCAACACAAGGGAGAAGACAGGAGTCAGATACCTGATGCTCTCTCCGGGTCAATGAGTCTAAAGATGTGACATGAAATCCTTACTCTATTGCTTTTTCTAGGAATTTTGTCTTAGACTTCAATGAAACCAGAATTTCATCCATTATATATTTATTTCTCTGACTTTTTCAGTCAGGCATTTCATTTATTTCTCTGACATCTTTGCAATCTTTCATCAAAGTCAAATTCTAACTTCGTTTACAACATAGTGAAACTCCTCTGAAGTTATGGAGAGTTTTTTCCTGACAAAACTTCAGTCTTTGGCTGATGTTCAGCAAAGGAGGTTAACAGGTACTTAGTTAAAACACCAGTTTAGGCTAATTGTTACGTATTTAGTATTCTTAAATTTAAACATGTGCTAAAGTGTACACTGATACACAGATCCTTTGCTGAATTAAGTCTATGAATAGTAGCAGTGAGAACCAGAATATTTGGAGGGAGTAAAATTTGGTTTGATGAGATGGTGAGAGTAAGTTCCACAGGCTATGAGTTGAAAACATTAGAGCAGTGCATCCACGAAGCTTGTTAGCAAAGGGGTCTGTTATAGAAAAGGGTCTAGTGTACTAGACAGTGGTCTAGTACATGTTGTAGGAATCTGAAGTCAGGCTTTAAGGGTTTCCAAGAGGAGCACTGAAATAAGACAATAGGCTGAGGGGAGCAAGAGGACATGGGGAAGACAACTCTGGGGAAGGGATGTCGTTCTTCCTTTTTCCCTTCTGTTCGCAAAACTTGTTTCTCAAGGCTCTATTCTGTAATTCAGTTTCCACATCCCTTTTTTTTTTAAAATCTTCTTTCCTGCTTCTGGAGGAGGAAACATAAATCTCATGACATTCACCAGCTACAAGAAAGAGGGAAAGGGCAGAACCAGTCAAAAGTGATGGATCCTTGACAGTTATCACTGCTGTTGTCAGAGATGAAGGGAAAACAAGGAATGTCATTTTATATACCATGCAGATCAGTGTACGGCAACAGCAAAAAAAGATGGTCAAATAAGAAGAAAGGGCCCTTGATGGAAAGGCTAATCACTATCTCTTCTGACATAAAAAAAGGAAGAAGTCTACTGCACTAAGTAGTTGCTGCCTTTATGTATGCATTTGAACCAAACCTAAGGAAACTAATTCTGCATTCAATACTTTTCTGAGTCACAGCTCTAGCTGATATTATTTTCCTTGTTTATATGGAAGAGTCTAGAGAACTATAATGATCCTATGTTTCTTTCATTTTTGTCCTGGACTAAATTTATTTTTTTTTTAATTTCAGACTCTCGTTTTGTGGCTAAGACTTCTGAAATTTTATTAAATTAAGCAGTAGGAACAAATATTAACAAACATATAAAAACGGTCAGCCCATATAAAGTCAACTATTTTAGCAATGCAGTAGGAAGTTTTGTAAAAGATTTAATATAACAAGGAATCCTTATACATATTTTATGCTGAAGGTATCTCAAGAAATAAGTATAACAATTAAATACAAGTAATTTTTGTATATTTTTATATACAATTTTTGCCTAAATGGCTGCTAAAATAGTCTGGTAAAACTTCTTTGAATGTCAGCAATTCTCTCAACCTTTCCAATTTAATGAATAAAAGTTAAAATTTATAATTACTTATGTATGAATGCAATTAGAGGAGTTGCATTAATAATATATGAAAGTCATTTTTTATGAATATATTCCAGAAGTGATAATTAGGGGAAGTACCAAAAATGCTGTAATAATTTTCAAACTGCAATTATTTAGCCATTCTAAAGCATACACACTCTTTAAAACT
>JAOXJM010000001.1:19571104-19587495 GCA_026413425.1 Tringa solitaria | reverse complement strand
GATCTCTGAGGTCCCTTCCAACCACCACCACAATTCTGTGTAATTCTGTGTAATTTCTTCTTCTTTTTAATACAGAAAAAAAAAGTGTAACAACATTACAGTATATTTTGAGAATTTGTTGGCTATGCTCAGTTCCCCAGTGCTCACCGAGTGCAATGGTGGAGTATTTTTCTTGAGTGTATCTTCTGCTTCAGTTTGTGTGACGCAAAAGCAAGTATGGTAAATTTGATGGCTAGAGAATTTGCCTGAAAAACAAACTCCTGATCAGAGCTACCATAAAACTAATGTAGACACATCATTAGGATTAGTTTTCAGTTCCAGTAAATTGCCATAGAAGCTGTTTGGATTTGAGAGTCTGCTAATAACATGGAGTACTGTGTAATTTTGAAGCCAAACAGCAGCAAGAGATAGATGCAAAAGGTACATGATTATTTCATTGATACCACTTTCCAAATATAAAAGCTAATTTCTTGGAATTTACATTATAGTAAAATAAACACTTTCACTCACAGCAGTATATTAACTTTCACTCTTCAAGTATATGACATCATATGAGTTGCCAAGTATAATAATAAGGTAGATTTGCAAACAGGAACACTTTAGACAGGAAGTAAATATTAACTAGAAGCAATGGCCTGAGACATCACGATATCTTTGGACCTATGATAGTATAATTTGTGAAATTGTGCTTAAGGATTATTTAAATAACCATTTTTCTGCTCTTGCTGTAAAACTCAACCAAAACTTAGCTAAGATTTCAGCCTATGAAAATTTCAAATGACTCATGTTGAGATTTGGCATTTGGAATATCAATTATTCAGAATCCATCTGTACTTGGGATGCTCCAGACCCAAACAGCTTTGTTATAGTCATCGTGCACACATCCTCCTGTTATAAAGGAACAGAGCACACATGGATCATTAGCCTGCAGAGACTAGACTGCTCTGTCTGCAATTTCTTTTTACAGCAGGTAAGGTAGCTTGAGAGGCAGGAATGAGAACCAAGAATAGGAAGAGTATTTCTTCTAGAATGATGATTTACACACAGGTGGTAAGGAGAACAAGAAAAAAATTGCCTGTCTTCTTTTGCAGAATAAAGAGCAAAGCTGGAGAGACTGACAGAGGGGATGTAGGTTTGCAGAAGGAGAAGCAGCAAATAGTATGAGGGTCCAGTGCAAGGTAATTAGTATAGGCCTAATATATAGTAAGGCTTTTTCTTTCACAGCAGTTGTCCTCCTCATTCTGTACACATGGTAGAGAGGACCTACAAATTTTGCCTTTTTAAATCCCCCCCACCCCATCACTAGTGCCACAGGGAGGAAAAAAACCCACAAAATCATGTAAGCAAAAATTGTGTTTAAAAATTGAGAGATGAAAGAGCAGATTGCATTTGTATTGGTATGAACAGAACAAATTCAGATTACATGACAATCTCTGCATTTTCCTGCATTTTCCTTCTGGTGTTCAGCCTTATAATACTTTAACAAAGATCTTTTTAACAAAGAATTTGGAATGTCTTACTTCCCGCTCCATCGCGCCTGTGTATGTGTGTACAATTTCTCCCTATCATGTATATGTTTTACTTGCTTCTTTCCTCCTAAATTCTCCTTTATTGTGTTGAGGTTTAGGATTTTCTCCTCTCTTCTCCTTTCCTACCTATGGAGAGTTTCCTCTCTAGATGTGCTCTCAGTGCTCCCCTGGACTGCTGAATTTGTGAGGAGATAGCACAGATAAGAGGAAAGGAGCCATCCAGCTAGAAAAAAATCCAGGCAGCAAGGACTGGATCAGCAGCTGCTTCTCCACACAAGGTGTTTCGTGTTGGTGCTTTTAAGGGTGCACGTAGTCCATTGTAAAATTCTCAGCATTCTCTGCCAGATCTGTGTCCCTTTCTTCACACTACATTCACCGCATGAAGCTTTGCAAAAGGATTGCACTTTAAACACTTCAAGATTACAGAATTATTTAGACAGTCATCACTTTTTTGTGTCGAAAGAAGTCCAAATTCTACCTGTGCCTCTTTGAAATAATTTCTGTACTCTGGCTAGAAATGATTCCCGATGAACTCTTTCATTGAGGAACAATTGCTCACCATAGGAAGATATCAACTCATCTAATAGGTGGGCTGTACTAGGAATTCATCCCACTGCATGTTAGAGTTTTTATCCCACTTCCACAGTTCCTTTCCAGGTGTAAAACTCATTCTCTTTGACTATATCTTGCTGTGTTTGACATATAAAACTGCCTGAGATTATTTGTCCCATACTGCAACAAGTCCAGGTTGTGAATAAGCTATAAATTTGATGAAAAATATAGCACAGTTCTAAGTAGCGATATAGTAAACTCTTACTTCATACTTAAATGAAGTGATCAGAAAGTTGTCTTTTCTCCATTGCTATCAATTCGTATGTGCTGCTCACACTTAAAATTAAGTCCCTGAGTTTGGTCAAGGAAAAGCAATGGTAGAATAAGCCTGAAAAAATCTAAACAGATTACACTGAACTACTAAAGAAGTGACAAATCCTCCTGGATTTCTGTACAATATACACCCCTGCAGCAAGGAACCCATACAAACATACAAATCACCTCTGGGCTGTATATCCCTGGAAAACAGGCTCACTGAGTATGAGAGATATAGCTAAAGTTTGATGATATGCATTTTTACTTGGGGAAAATACTCTTTCCAAAACATTTTCACACTGGGTGAAGCACTGGGAATAGCCAAGACAATAAAATCATTGAATGAAAGAAGTAGCCTCAGAACAGATGAAAAAGCACAAAATATTCTGGAGTTCTAGCAAAACCCTGAGTTCTAGATGTATTTTGAAGAATCCAAGGTTTTTAAAGACAGATTTGATGCCTATAACTCTAGTAACATATAATTTTTCAGCAGTGTATTTCTTTACTGATATTGTATAAATAATCTCTTGTTAAAACACTGTTTGGGTTTTCAAAAGTAGAATTATGTAACATGGAGATAAACATGTTAGTCTTCCAGACATTGTTCCTAGAGTTTGTTTATATTTTGACACTGAGAGGTATTTTCAGATAACTATGCATAGTGAATTTAACATCTCCTGCTGTTGTAAAAGTTAATTTAGAGACCATTAATCCATATGTAAACTTTGTGTTACCTTTTTTCCCATTTGCATAAGCTTGCATTTGTAGATATTGGATGCCATTTGCCCATTATGCCTAATGACTTGATATATTCTGGCTCTTCAGGGACAGATTTAATTTTTACTGGCATGAGTAAATTTTGTCAGCAGAAACTTTTATCACATCACTGTTTAATTTCTTTTTAAGATTATTTCTGAGTATGATAAAGATTTTCACATGAATTGTTGCACAGACCTCTGGATCTGCAGTGGAAAATGTACAGTGTGAAAACAAACAGTTTCTTTATTCTAGCCAGCCATTTTCAAGTTGTAGAAAATATAACAGAAATTTTGAACTAATTGAAAAAAAAGTTTTTGATGATGTGCAAGCCCTGTTTCCCAGGGTATATGTCCACAGTTAACATCTGAGGAACAAGTAAGATGTCACATAAATGGTCATTCTTGCAACTTCTTTTGCAGATGCCCAATACAAGAGAAGAATCTGATACGAGGTGGTGAAACTAATTCTGCCATCCAGGTTGTTCTGGCAAACTATTTTATGTTTTTCACATCCTGAATTCTCACATTTTACTTCTCGACAGCTTCAATTAGGTAACCTTTGACTCATTTTTTTCCCCTAAATCTTTGGTATCTAATCTCTACAGTGAATAAATATTATAGGAATTTACCAGTAATTAATCTAAACCAGTATATAACTTTTAGTGCAACCTAAATTCGGGGGAGACATATACGTATATGTGAGGTTTAAAGAACAGTCTGTTCTTCACATAGAAAAACAAAAAGCAGTCAGAGATGGTTTTAACAACTAAAAGAGTCAGTTTAGTCTTTTCAATTTTTTTCCTGTACTGTAGCTAAATTTTATGCTATTTTATTCTGATATTTATCAAAGCATCCACATAGTTACAGTAGAACTGTCGATTCAGAAATGTTCTCTGTCAAAAATTTTCTCTCTTACTATATCTTATAACAAACCTATAGCATTTTCTTCTATCAGTATTGATTAAAAAAAAAAAAGATGGAAATTTTCTTCATTCTTGCATAATCATAATATCATAGGGTAATTCAGGACCTCAAAATGTCATAGAATCATAGAATGGTTAGAGTTGGAAGGGACCTTAAAGGTCATCTAATTCCAACCTCCCTGCCACGGGCAGGGACACCTTTCACTAGAGCGCCCAACTTTCTAGTCCAACTTTCCAATCAAAAGAAAATGAGCTCTGAGATCAGACCAAGTGGCTTATCCAGTTGGGTCTTGAATATCTCCAATGATGGAGAGGGACCACACAACCTCTCTAGGCAGCCTGTTCCTCACTGCCCTCATGGTGAAGAAATTTGATCACAACTTCTTGATACAGGTGATTAAAGAACAAATGAAGGCACTTGTGCTGTTGGACTTCATACTTGCAAACAAAGAAAGGAGAAGGACCGCAATCCTGGACTTGAGTAGAATCTGGCTTGTTTAGGAGACTGCTTGTAGGAATCCCATGGGAGACAGTCCAGGGGAGAAGAGGGGTCTGGGAGAGCTTGTCGATTTTCAAGGATCATCTCCTCCAAGCTCAAGAATGGTCCATGCCAATGACCAGGAAATCAAGCAGATGTGGCAAGAGGTGAGCATAGATGAAAAAAAAGTTCTTGATTAATCCCAAATACAAAAAATAACATTCAAGAGGTGGAAGAAGGAACAGGTGGACCAGAAGGAATTTAGAGACAATGTGCAAGTGATCAGAAAGTGGTTAGGAAGCCCAAAGCCCACTTAGTGTTGAATGTGGTGAGGACTGTGAAGGGCAGGAAGAAGGACTTCTATACCTATATCAGTAGCACAAGTAAGACTGAGGAACATATGGGCTTACTGATGAATGAGGCAGGAGAGCTGGTGACAACAGATAAGGAAATGCCAGGATACTTAATGCCACCTTCATGTCTGCCTTTACTGACAGGATTTGATTTCAGGAATCACAGGTCCCTGAGACCTGTGTGAAAGTCTGGAGAAAGGAAGACTTACTCTAAGTGGAGGGAATATTTACGTTAATTTGACATACATAAAACCGTGGCAACCTGGTGAGATGTACCCATGAGTGCTGAGGGAGCTGGCCAATGTTGCTGCAAGACCAATCTCAATTGTCTTTGAAAGGTCATGATGACTGTGGAGAGATTTGTGAAGACAGGAAGAAAGCAAATGACACTGCTATCTTTAAGAAGGCAAAAAGAAGAATCCAGGGAATTACAACGTGCTCAGCTTCACTGCAATTTGTGGAAAGGTGACATTGCAGTTCTGAGCCCCTAGCAAGCAACAAACTGCCCAGAATAGTCAGTCAGATTGGCAGAAAGGTCCCCTCTGTTACCACAGGAGTCTTCTTGTACTAGCACTCACCACTTTCTCATGGTGTATATGTATGTTTCATGTTCTGCTTGCTCTGATGCTTTCTCAGACATAGTTTTCTCCCTCTGGCCTGCCACAAGGGCACTAAAGATGTTCTGCAGTTGCAGATTTGTAGATAGGGAAAATGAGAAAAAGAAGATAAGTAGATACTTGCCTTTTACTTTTTCTGTGAAAAAAAAAATATTTTGGAGGTAATTCTTTCTCTCACTATTCATGTTTGCTCATATGTTTTTAATATTTTAAACAGTGTATATTCATTGAACAAAAGCTTTGTTGGTGAAGAAACACCTGAAGAAGGCTGGAATCATGGTACAGCAAGATAAATGCATGAAATTTCCATCAAGTCCAAGACACTGATTGTGTGGATGCACATGGATTCCTTTAGCTCCTCTTATTTCCTGCCTGTTTCTGTCTGTTGACTGTGCTTATTTGTTTGTCTGTTTGCTTTAGAAGTAGGCCTTGTTAATTTGCAATTTGAAAGTCTATCCTGTCACTTGAACCTATGGCTTTATCATTCTCTATGGTTCTTTCTCTTGGAATGAAGCAGTTTATTTGATAATTTGATCATTTGGCAAAACATCACCATTTCAGAGTTTTCTGCTTACAGGTTAAAACCACACTGTGAATAGCATAGTGTGTCATATGTCGTATCCTTTGCAGGATCTCTATTACCATCAGTAGCTTGATGCATTAGACAATGGATGACTTTGAGTTATTTTTTGATTGCTTTTTTCCTGGTGGTGAAAAACAGCATGTAGCTTTTTGTTGTTTCTTTTTCCCCTCAATATAAAACAAATCCTTCATGCTTAAACAAAGACAAACACAAACCAAAGAAAAAAACTTGAGGTCATGAACAGAAAATGTAAGGATTAAAAATTCCAGCATTCAGAAGTCCTTTTGCTCTGTCACGTGTTATTCAACATCCCCAAGGTTTTAAGTGATTGTTTTGTTCACTCCATTATGATCTAGAGGGTTGATGGCTATCCCCATTGCCTTTTATCCACTTGAATCCATTTCCCTTTACAAGTACCCTGTTGGTCCCATAGATATATCTGTGTTTCTTTGGAACATCTCCATTACTAAATTATCATCAATCCATGATCTATTATTAAATCAGCACTGCTTTAGTGAAGCCAGATTAGCCCCATAGGCACAGAAACTTATTAGTGTAGCATTGTGCTTGTAAAAGGTGACAGATGGGAAAGACAGCTACAAGGACAGTGCTGCACCCCACTTAACCCACCAGAGATTGAATACATCAATCAGAAAAGACACAGTAAGAGTGCAAAGAAGGAAGAAGAGAAGAGATCTCTCCTGACTTTTATTAGGCCTGTTTTCTGTCCTACCCCAAGCTTTTACTTTCACGCACTTTGTCCCTGTACTTCTCATGGTAATAACATGTTTGTTTGATTTGAAATTTTTCTGAATTGATTGGTAATTCTAAGAGCTAGGAAGTAATCTTTCTCAGCAATTTAAGTCTCAGATAATGTCCCAGTCGCAATGACTCAGTGCATCTGTGCAGGTAACTCCTACACCTTGGGAGGGTCTTTTGGGTTTCAGTGGGATTTGGCAGCCTTGGAAGCACCATTGCAACCTTGAAAGCTTACAGTGAGATTTTATTAATTCTAACAAATTACAACAGAATTACAGAATTACTAAATGAAATAAACATTAAAGGCATCTAAATTACATAAACATTCATCAGAAAACATAATAAATAACACAAAATCATAATAAGAAATTATTATTCAGTCCCTTTCTTTCTCTTGCTTTCTCTGAGCAGGTACACTGGAAATGTGCAAAAGTCACTTTGTTTAAGGATGACATTCATTAAATATTTGATCATTCAACTACAATGAGCTTTTAGTTTTCCTTCAGGAATTAAATAGAGAATTTACAGTTATTAGTTTCACAAAATGCAAATAAAGAATACAACTTTATCTTAAGAAGTAAATTACGTCCTCAATTTCCATTAATTTTGATAAATGTTCAAAATGCTTAGAGTGCTTATTATGTCAGCACTAGAACTGAAAAAACTTCAAGTTAGGTTCTTGCTCTATATCTTCCCTTCCTTGTCGTTGGATTTATCTTTTAATAAGTGGGCATTCACAGGCACCTTCTGTGCATTTAATGTATACAAAATTGATCAAATTGCATTTTTTTTGGTTGTTTTTGAAATGGAAAATTATTTGAAATTACACTGCTCCAATGCTGTGCAATTTCCTAGTCTTCCTTTTGGGGTTAAAAATAATATTTGGGATTAAGGAATCAATTGAAGGCTTCAATCTTAAAACTTCTGTAGTGAAGGATAGCACACAGGAGATTTATAGAAAGCAGTAGGAAGTGGAAAAACCACTATTATGTCATCACATTTCCCCATATTGCTATTATGTCTCTCATAAAAAAAGTATGGATTTAAGAAAAATGATTGCCTGAGGACTATAACAAAGCTACAATGCAGTTGGGTGGTTAATCCCAAATCACCCAGTACTTTTGCGCTCACCCTCAAATCATACCATACTCAGTATAATATATTGTTTCTAATTTGCGATGTCTGACACTAATCAGAAGCTTTTGAGTCAGTTTGGGTCATAGGCATACACAGAGAAATGAGTATTTAATTGTCAGCTTTATTGGAAATTAAGTTACAGAGCACAGAGCTGATCAAGTGATCAGCAGAGAGCGAAAGCTTCAAGAACAAGTTACATACTTAGACTTTGAGCATTTGGAGCTGAGAATTAGAAAACTGACTCTGCAGTTCATTAACCTCAGTGTGTTAAGACTCTTTTTGGAAGACATGCAGAGTTTTGGCCATACTTTGTGTATGTTACTTTTTCAAATCAGCCTGTTTTATTTCCTAATTTCTAGGAAAACTATGATTAATATGATTAGTTTGAGACTTTGATACTTATATTGGCTTTAATTTAATATAAGAATTAGTACTTAGATCCTGACTAAATTTGGATAGTTACAACTTTATTTTCAGCAGATAAAAGGACCCGTATCAAGATTCTATGCAGATTGCATTTATTGGATATTACAGAGTGTAGCTTAGTGAGTTACGTGTTCTTGCACACAGAGGTTGTCCTAACCTGCCTGGTTTTCTGGAGTCTCCACTGTTCACCCCAGTTCTAACAACAGTAAAGTAAGGAAGCATTATTCTTTTCCTCTGCTAAGTAAGCTAAAGCTTACATCTTATGGAAATTAAGCTTATGCAGAGATAAAATGTTGACAGTAATAACTTTTCAACCTTCCAAGTGAACTAAAAACAAATTTGAACACAGGACAGACATCTCAAAAAAATTATGCTTCTACAAGTTTGATGAGAGTCGATTATGTGTTTACTAGACATATACTGCTAGTACTCCTCTTGAGAGAAAATCAAAGAGCTTGAGTATTGTTTTGTTCAATTTATGTCAATCAATCATCACAATTAAATCCAGACCAGCATCAGCAGGTAGGTCAGGTCAGCCCAAGCCTCATGTGTGATCCACAGAACATGGAACAAGGACTGGAAGCTAGAACAAGCTAGACTCTAAGGAAAGGAAACACCTTTTAGGCTTAAGGAGCTGCTGAGGCCATGGGAATGTCATGGTGAACTGTGAAGGGCATAGGAGATAAAAGGAATCTGAGATTACTGCAATGACCTCTGTAAGAGATACCTAACATGACCCCCAGGTATGTGTAGGAATGGAGACAAAAGGCTGTAGGAGACATAGAATATAGTTCTATATAGGCCTAAAGGGGCTTAATTTATGCAACTTCTGACAGTATAACTGAGTTTATTTCTTATTCTAAAAAAAAAAGTGGAGGTGAGGTGAGGTGAGGTAGGGAGAGCCTTTGGCCTTTTTCTGAAAGGGGAACTTTATTTTCCTAATTAATTTTCAAGATGCTCAAACCATATTGAGGCATGTTCCTTATTTATTATTACACATTTTTCTGTTTCATAACAGATAAAGAAATAGAATAACCTCTAGTAAAGACACTGTATATTTCACATGGTATAGGTTTTTTTTTTTCTTATTTCTAGTTATTCTTTGCACTTCTTTTTAACTCTTTGTCTTATGAGCTCTCCAGAAAGCAGTAATTCATGATCTTGGGGCCTTTGCTCTCTTACTCTATTGATTGTAATACCTACCAGATTCCTCAAAAAACCCAAATATATTTAATAATATTTATCTTCAAAGCTAGAGTAGGGTATGCATGAATCAGCAATTAATGTTGTGTGCTTTGATCAATATTATGCTATTATGCAATTAGATTGAAATTAAAATAAATGTTCAGTTTTGTGTGAAATTTGGACACATTGGAGTGCTTTACAGCTTTCCAGTTTCACAGCACTTCTGGGCATACCTGTCTATTAAGTCTTGAGCAGTACAAAGCGTTTATTCTATGAATTACTTTGAAATGTTTAGGGGATCTACAAGGAATTTGCATTTACTATTTTATTTCCTGCCGAACAGGCAAACTGCAGAAATATCATAAGTTAGAAGTGGGCGTGTTCGTAGGAGCTTGAGTCTCTGGCAAACAGCTCACTGCAGCTCCAGTTTAATCAGCTTGTTCTTTGGCATTTGCTTGCTGCTTTCTTGCCTGAAGGGCAAACACTATCCTAATGAAGCACACAAGGACAAATGACTTTTCCAGGCTGAGATTAATTTTCACGAGCTGACTTTAATCAGTGGTTAATTAATAGAAGATTTGTTGATTTAGAAAAAAAGCACAGTCATTATAAGCAGTATTATATCGATTTGTTTTTCATTAATTTAATGCATTAACAAGCTTTTATTTAGAAACTAACTTAATGTGTTGAGATTCCATAGTAGAAAGAATGATAGTGTACTAGAAAATAGTACAGAACCTATATAGCATGTTGTGTTTACCTGCTTGACTGGATGTTTTTAAAAGCAGAAACAGATAGCAATACAACTCTAGCTCAACCTGTCCCTCTTCCCTGACTTGACAACCAGGATTAAGATTTTTTGCACTATCCACATCAATATTTTAAAAATAAATGGTTAGCAGTAGTGTATGACTTACATAACAGATACAGAAAGATCACACAGAGTTCAACACATAAATCAAACAATTCTCCCTACCACAGCGTATTTTCTAGATAATATTTTTATATCATTATGCCAGCAGCTGGAAATTAAGACCAAATTTCACAGAAAGTATTTAATGACATAAGTTAAGCTATTTATTTCCTCATGATATTCTGACAAAAACAATAATGTGGATTCTATAAGATACATGCTAACTGGTTTAGATCTGCTTGATGAGGCATCCCATTTTAAGGTAGTAGAGGAAGCCATCAAAAGAATCTGTGACTAGAATCTGAAGGCAAACAAATTTAGGTTAAAAGCAAAATATAAAATTTTGAGAGCTATGGGGCAAGCAGTCTGGGAGACTGGATGATCTATTATTCAGTTTCTTTAATGGAAAAATAGTTGCCAGTCTGGAAGATTTAAAAACACAGATTTGGGGACTCAGTATAAGAACAATGTGGGGAATATCATCTATAGCAGAGCAGATTAGACGAATTTATGGTGTTTTCTGGACATGAAATCTATGAATCCTGAGGCCCATTGAAGTTACCTAATAGCTGACATCATCACCATACTTTTTTGTCAGACTCCACTACTTACTATAATCAAATGAGCATTGTTTATGATACAGATACGTTTTGTGATAGCTTAGAATATATTAGACTACTCTAATAGACCTTCTATCTCTTTGTTCATCATACTATGTTAATCCCTTCTTTTCTGCATAGTATAAAATCCAGCTGACATTGACAGAAGTCATATAGTACATATAGCACTATAAGTGGGATTCGTTCTTGAAACAATGTTTTTCGTTTGCCTCTTATAAGCATATATGCCCCTTCCATTTACACAGAGTGAGGGAATTGTACAATTACAAGATTTTTACCTACACAGCTGCTCATTTTTTTCTTGTATTTTAATGTTGCAGTGAAAGATGTATAATTCACTAATATTTGGTGTGCACAAAGTCCCATTCATTTTATGACAACCTTGAAAGAGTCACGTTGTATAAATTGATTACCACGTACTCATTAAAACCAATTATCTAAATTCAAGGTTTGCATGCTGAAATCTGACTTTAGTTTTTGACTCTTCAGTCAAAGAGGATAATGCTCACTTATTGCCATAATACCTGTGATTCTTCTCCACAATAACACTTTTCTACCACTGGCAGCAGCAGGAGGCTGAAAATGCAGTTTGACACATACTCTGAGCTAGCGAATTTGAATAGCCTTTGCTGAGAGGAAGCATTACACTTCCACTGGGCACTATCCACAACTCTATTACATAATTAAGTATCAATTAAAATGCTATTAAAATAAAATGTTATCCTGTTGTCTTTTCAATGGTGTTATCTTGGCACTTCATCTGCCTAATGTCATCAGTTAGCATACTAGACCCAGTGCTATTAAGGTTAATGTGCAACATGTTTATACTGTACATGAGCATGTCATAACATATGTCAAACAGGAAACCTGATCATAATGATGATGATGGACTCACAAAGGAATAAACAAAGAAAAAGGAAAATATGTTAACTGACTCCTATCTGAAAAATTGTTTTGGCTTTCAGTTAGGTGATCGATGATTTCAAACATCCTAAAAGAACGAGGTAAATAAAACTGAAAATATAGTGAAGCTTGAAGAAGCCTGTGTAGAGATATGACAACAGACAAACATAATCAGGGCCTAACTTTTTCCTAGAGTCCTCAAGCACACCTGTAAAAGCCAAAGGCCAACATTTTGTTGCAGTCCTCCATGAAAATTCACTGGAAAGAATTTTTTCAACACAATGGATAAAGAAAGTGCCCTCCATGTATATTTCAGAATGTGCAATACACGGTCTAGCTAATGGTAAATGCTGGGTAGCCTACATTTCTTGCATGAATTCAGAGGTATTCTGTGCTTACTGAGTTAACATATTGATTCAAATACTGTTGATAATGATTTAAGAGCATCACAGACAAAATTCACTTTTTTATTTTTTCAAGACCACTTACAAGTGAGATAAAGAACTGTACTAAAAAGGCACATACATTTAAATTCACTGTCACTTCTTCTCTTTATGTATGTGACATATTGAAAAATAACTTGCTGTCTTATAGCAAGTCAAAAATAAATTTTACATTTTTTCCAACAGCTATCATAAATCAAAACATAGATTTGTAGTCAAAAGATTAACCTCTTGATACATTTGAATTTTCTCTATTGTATTAAAATCTTTCAGTATGAAAGGGATGCCTCAGCATACTCTTTAGTGAAAAAACAATGTGAAAAACATCATACAGACTGCTAGATAAAGCAATGCTTAAATACCTTACATACAGTAGCAATGTTCATAGAATCATAGAATCGTCTAGGATGGAAGCAATCTTTAAGATCATTGAGCCCAACCATCAGCCTAACACTGCCAAGTCCCCCACTAAACCATGCCCCTAAGCACCATGTCTACACATCTTTTAGATTCCTCCAGGGCAGCAAGTTCCAATGTGTGCTAACCCTTTTGGTGAAGAAATTTTCACTAATATCCCATCTAAACCTCCCCTGGCTCAACTTCAGGCCATTTCCTTTTATCCCATCACTTGTTACTTGAGAGAAGACACCAACACCCACCTCTTTAGAACCTCTTTTGAGGTAGTTGTAGAGACTGATAAGGTCTCCCCTCAGCCTCCTTTTCTCCAGACTAAACAACCCCAGTTTCCTCAGCAGCTCCTTGTATCACAAAAAGAGATTATTTGCTGAGTTCATGGAGAAAAGCAATACACAGTAGACAGGGTATTGTAGATGCAGCTACCTGAAAACAGCAGTGTTAGATTTATTAGCCATATAGCACCATCTAAGGAAATCTGTTAAGATTTTTTCGTTCTTTTTTTTCTTTTTTTTTCACTTGTTTTTAAGTGAGTGAGTAGAAAATTAATCTATTAGGGAATGATGACTAAGAAGTGTGGAGGAGATAAAATTAGATCTGACTATAACTTTCCATTTAAATGAATTTTTACCAGAAAGTTTTTAAAAAATGCACAATAGAGGGTCTATGATATGTTGTCAGATCCTGCTCCCAATGTTTTAGTGGCAAAATTCCCACTGATTTATCTGGAAATCAAAGGAACAACTAAATGTGATGTATGAATTCTAGTTAATTTGATATTCTCATTGAACTTCTGATTGTGTTTGACAGGTTTGGGGGACAATCATCCAGTTTTATTGTTATCCAAAGGAGCTTTTTATTTTTAATCCATTCTTTTTATATACTTAAAGAGACATAAATTCCTGTGTCAAAACATCAGTATATTACTAGCTGTGAGTCTCCAGAACTAGTATTCATTAAAGAAGGAAATCAAACAGATGTAGAGCTTTTGGGTCACACTGTCATTAAAATAAAACTTAACAATTTGCTAAGCAAAATTCAGACAAGTTAACGTTGAAAACAAGCCCCATTTTCCCTTCCCAAAGAAGGAGCTTGAGAGGCAAAAGGAAAGGCCAGAAACCTGACCCTGCCATTCACTAGTAAAGCTTGCACGAGGTTATTCCTTTTCAAAGGTTTTTACTTGCAGAGATAAGACTCTTCTATATTACGTTTAGACATTGGGAATCCAGTCTAACTGTACAATCAATGAATATGTGGGTTGATTTATCTCACACTGAAACAGGCATATGAATTGCCTTGTTGAAGTTTCCCTATATTGACATATAGGGAGACAAGTCTAGTGACCAACATGAATTTGATGTCTAACTTCTACATAACAGTGTTAGTCAAATCCTGCCTTAATATTCTCAGTAAGGTGAACTTTCACCTAAGAAACAGATTATTTTAGAATTGGAAATCTTCTGTGTTCTTGTTAAAAAGAATGTCTTGCAGGCTGTTAAATATTTTGAGTATTTTTGCCAAACAGGAATACACCTTGAACAGGAACATATTTGTAACTGTCATAACTGAAATAGCCATTGGACATACAGAAAATGCAGTGGGGTCTTGTTTTGCTAAAACCATCCCACAATTAATTTTCAGGACAGAAAATTTGTGGTTGTCAATCACTCCTACTCAAACACTTTACATCTGTTAACATCAATAAGGATATGCTGCTCAGGCTTCATTGTAGTTCAGTCAATGACTCTGCTTTCTTCAGGAAGATATGATGTGATATGGATGGCAGAGAGAACAATAATCTGCTTCTAAGTTTTAGCATGCATCAAGAGATATCTCAGTAAATGACAGCATTCCAGACATAAGGCAGGAAGTATGGATGTCAGGATACTGAATACTATGAAATAATATTTTAAATTAGAGTTGATGAAGATAAACCCTGAGAAGCAACTAAAATATGGAAGAGAGAATTTTCCACCTGGCACATCACAGTTACAGTGACCAGGAACAGCCTTCAACCCTCTGGCAAGTGGAGGAGAAAGAAGAGCTCCCAAATGCTTGGGTAATTATCATTATCTTTTTTAATACATAATCATCTGGAGTTTGTGCCAGGAACCATCCATCACCCATCTGTGGCCATGCACAGAAGTTATCACAGCCTAAACACTGGTGTGTTACACCACTGCCTGTGTGACAGCTGGTTGGAAGACAGACTGCAAAAAAATCTGTGATTAGAGGATAGAACCTGGGAGTTCAACCTTCGAACTTTTCCTAGATTGTCCTGTAACTAGCCATGGTAGATCAATGAATTTTCTTGTAATGAACCTATTTTCTGTCATAAGATTAGTATTTTGCTAAACACTGTAACCTCTAGGAATTCAAAGCTATGGCATCTCGGATCATTGATGAAACAGAAGTCTAAGTATAAATTTGCTTGTTTATTTAAAGCAACATGATTATAATTGTCACATTGATCCTATATTCTTAATATACATCTCTATGGAAACTATACATACACTAGGGGAAAAGGGAGCAACAAAGGAAAATAGGTGGAGCAACAAAACCAAGTGAAACCCACTGAAGTGAAACAATCAAAGTGAAATAGGAGGGCAGCACAAGCTTGAATGTCTTCCAGCATTTTTCTGAAATGTTTTCCTCCATGACTGCTCACTTAGTGCTCCATGTGAAAAGGCAGATGTGGGTCTCAGAGTTGTGGTGTGATCTCACTAGTGTTCATACAACATTTCTCTTTTGCTTTGTATGATATTTTGAAAATCTGGTTTGAGTTGTCTAACTGGAGCTAGTACTCTTAGTTAAATTCTAAGCATGTAACATATTTCTTTGAACCAGCCTAATATCCATAAGATACTTGCTAACAATGTAAGCATGAAAATGCCTTACTTTTCCCTCAAGCAGAAACAATGCTTTGAGCCAACATTGCACTGATTTACCATACAAAGGAGATGATCCATTTGAAGATAGTAGGATGCAAGCCAGCTCAAGATTTTTCAACTTGTCTGCACCGCACTTACAAGCAATGACCATTTCATTGAGGTTTTCAGCTTCAGAGAACAAAAGCTCATGCAGACTTGAAAACTATGATCTGACACCACTGATACTACAAAGTAACCAAGCGCTTTGCTAACTACTGTCAGAACAATTCCAATAGTTAGCCATAAAGTTTCACAACTGTGCTCTGAAAAGAAAGTATCTTGGAAATTCCTCTAGCACAGTTATTTCTCCTTTAGTTTCTTCAGTTTTTTAATTTATCGCTTTTAAAGATTTTCAGTTTTATTTGAAAAACTGCAAAAATACTATTTCTGTTTTGCTTCATGACAATTTATACCTTATCATCTCCTTCTCCTTTATTATCAGAAAAATGTTTTTTCATTTATTTGCACTCATGTTCATTTTTCTGGGTTTTTGTTGTTGTTGTTGATGTTTTTGTTTGTTTGGGGTTTTTTTGTTGGTTTTTTTTTTTAAATA
>JAOXJM010000001.1:19551609-19564123 GCA_026413425.1 Tringa solitaria | reverse complement strand
GATGGGGCTTTGAGCAACCTGCTCTAATGGAGGTGTCCCTGCCCATGGCAGGGGGATTGGAACTCGATGATCTCTGAGGTCCCTTCCAACTCTAACCATTCTGTGATTCTGTGATTCAACTGACATACTTTGTACATCCACACTAGGACAAGACAAATCACATCCTGCATGCAGCTATGTCTCTAGAAGAAAACTAGATGACTAGCTCAGCTCAGACTGCATACTATATAGTAAGAAGTCAAGTGAAATGAATCACACCCATCATGATTTTCTGGTATGGCTAGGGTTTTTTTGAAGGATCTGTTGTTCATAAACCAACCTGTACAGCTTGACACTAAATCTTTTTCCTGTTTTGGGAGAAATAAAATGGTAGATTCTTAATAGTGCATGCCATCAAACTTTCTATTCTAAACCATCTTGTTAAAAAGGATCATCTGGCTGATCTTCTGAAGAGCTGGGTATCATTTTGACATGATAAACGTTACAGATTGTTCCATTTATATTAAACAGTGGGAAATATACAATGTCAGTACATTTAAAAAATCATGTATTCCCAGGTATATGGTATTGACATAAACTTCCCTTCCTGTAACAAATTCCCCATTATGAGAGGACTTTTCTCTACTTTAATCATCTCAATTTCTGAATAAATTGACAACCTGCAGTAGTACTTTCAGGAGTACAACAAATATGTTTAAGCGGTAGTGTCATTAATGCCAGCTCTTCAAATAACCGTTTCAATGGGAACAAACTTTTAAAAAAAAAACACCAACTAGCTAAAAGAAGTATATGAGAATGCTAGAAAAAGGCATCTCAAACTGGAATGAGTTATGAGTTTTATGTTTTAAAGTTTGACTCCATGCCATAAGGAGAAATATAGGAACTTCAATCAAATCTTCTGTAGTGGTGTAACGCTTGTGAGCAGCTAAGCATCATGCAACCACTCACTCACTCTCTTCCCACTGGGAAACGGTAAAAGTGAGAAAATACATGGGTGAGATAAAGACAGTTTAATAAGTAAAGCAAAGCCCCTACACAAAAGCAAAGCAAAAGAAAAAATTCATTGGCTACTTTCCATTAGCATGCAGGTGTTCAGCCATCTCCAGGAAAGCAGGGACCCATCACATGGGATGGTTACTTGGGAAGACAAATGCCATCACTCCAAACACCCTCTCCTTCCTTCTTCTTTCCCCAGGTTTTATAGATGAGCATGACATTATATGGTCTGGAATATCATTTAGTCAGTTTGGGTCAGGTGTCCCAGCTGTATCCCCCTCCCATCTTCTTGTGCACCCCCATCCTTCTTACTGGTGGGCTGGTGTGAGAAGCAGAAAAGGCCTCGATGATGTGCAAGTGCTGTTCAGCAAAAACTAAAACATCCTTATCGTCTATTGTTTATGGTCTATTATGGTCTAAAAATGGTCTATTGTTTTCTCATCTTTGTCTCCTTATATTACATCTGTGTTATGAGCTGTGGTGGGTTGACTCTGGCCAGCAGCAAAGCACCCACATCTGCTTACTGCAGTGGGGTGGAGGAGAGAATCAGAAAAGAAAACCGGCAGTTGAAGCAAAAGATGGTTTATTAAATAAAGGAAAAAGAAAGACAAGAAGAAAATCTAAACCAGCAAGCAATGCACAGACATCACTCACTACTTCCTACAAGCAGATAGATACCCAGACAGTCTGCGGTCAACAGGTGCGTTTGAAAGATAAAACTCCCACATTTTATTGTGGAGCATGATGTCATGTGGTACAAACTATCCCTTCAGTCAGTTTGGGTCAATTATATCTATATTCAGATATATATGCATAGAAAAGTGTTAAGGAATACAAAGAGGAAGACTGCAAGATTTCTTTTTTTTTTTAGACAAATAGATTTTTCTTTTTCTTCAATGATTGCTTTTGTAAGGGATTTTGTTTTGGACTGAAAATGAATAAAATTTATTTCAGTATTATTTTCATTTGTTATTCTAGTCAGTGTTACTTTTAATGTGTCAAATAAATATACTTGTATTTTTATTTTCATGTTTATGTATATCTTTCTAACACTTTTTGTGTTTATTTTCAATGTTTCTTTCTGCTGTACTATTCAAAGTATCCCAGTTATAGAGAAACATGAGTCAGATCTTATGGGTTGACATTTTGTTGAGCTTAAGGTACAGTATGCATAAAGTTTAATTCTTTGTCAAATAAATATAAATCTAACCTTAAGTTAGTGGTCATATGTGGTAAACATATAAACACCTTTAATTTCTTTTACATCTCAAATGGTATAAACCCAAGTGTGGGTAAAAACTAGAATTGAAGGAAGAACGAGTTTCCTTACTTGCAAAAACTCAGTCTTTTGTGAAAGATATTTTCACCAATTTGCTTTGCATTTCAGAATGAAGCAATTAAGCAATAAAGCTTATATAGGAGATCATAAATGTAGATTTAGCTAGGATGAAAACAGAAGAATATGGTGAGTGAAAATCTCAAAACCATTTGTTCTGATGGAGCAATATTTAGGTTTTCTTTCATTATTTTTTATTCCCAAAATTTTTTCATTTCCCCCCCCCCTTTTTTTTTTCCATTGGCAAGTATAAAATTGAAAATTCAATGAAAAAAAAAAAAAAAGAATAAAGAAAAGATAGACATTTTATTTGTCTTTCAGGTTCCCTAAACTCTTTTTCCACTGTCTTTAGGAAACTCATGGATATTTTAGATCCACATCTTTTCTATTATTTTCCTTCAAGCTCCTGGTGAAATGATAAAATTGGTGGTTTAGTCTTTTCCTGCATCAGTAGTTCTGTCTTTGTTTTCTAAGGCAGGTTTTTCTTATCTTGTCACATGGAAATCATTGCAGCCTGTTTCACAAGATAAAGCATCATTAAAAAAAATAATTGCAAATGATATGCCTGTAGTTTCATCAGCTTTCCATGCTTTTATTATAATAAAGTACCATTATTAGAAGAATTTTTATCAATAACATCAGAAAGAGAATTTTGCACAGGCACAGCTCTCCTAGCTACAGTAAGCAGAAAAACACTCTCTGTCAGAAACACAGAGAACGGTTCCTCTTATAAGTTTAAATGTACAGGCAGAGACAGCACCATTTCATCAGTTTCTTAAGAATCCAAAAGACTTAGACAATGTTACCTTTCAATGTTACTTGAAAAGGTGGGTGGGGAGGGGGGGAGAAAATTTTTTTCATTTTTGTATATCCCTGGATTCTGTTCTCTTCACAGTGGTAATCTGTTTCTGCCAAAAAGAACTCTATGTCCAAAACAAATAGTAACCTTTTAGAACTTAATAGTCATTTTGTAGAAAAAAACAAATTCCTGTGCTGCTTCACCAGTGCAAATCTTGTAAAATGTATGTTTTATAGGGAAGACAAAAAGAGGACAAAAGAGCTTTTCATGGCATTGTTACTGAAGGACTGCTGCATTAATGCTGCTCCCCAGGTAGTTTGGCTGGGTGAATCAGATGTGATCTAATAAGTTCTTCTCTAAAGATGTTTTCTAATTAAGACAAGGGGCTAGAATCAATTTAACTTCTTTTAAAACAGTTTCCCTTCATTCAGAGAGACTTCTTAAATCAGTCACCACTATGAACTCCAAATATGAGCATGAAAGTTTAAAAAATATTTTAATAAAATATAACATGCTGATAAAAATGGAGCAATGAATATTTCCTTATCATCTCCTAGAAAAACATCCTACAGAAAGTGTGTTTGCAAGGCTAATTAGGTCACAAGTTCTGGAAATATTCTTCAATCTTGTAAAAGTTCTCCACAGCTGTTGAGAGTGCAATGAAAGGTCTCTATTAACCAGTATGAAAAACATTTAAAATTAACAGTCACAGAAAAGCACAAGGTTTTGCTCAAGCTTCTGATTGTACTTTAAATGTGTCTTAAAGACATGAGAGTGAAACCCCTTTCCTCTGACCCACCAGGAAATACCGTGCAAGATAGAGACTTTGAGTTCAACTTAGTAATCTAAAGAAAGGCGACTAGTGCCAGTGGATAAGACTTACAGTACCTCCCCTTCTCTCGCCTTATGGAAGCTCCTCTCTTTGCTGCTGCTCAGGAAAGCTGATGGTTTCCCATAAGTTCTATACTTTACCTAGTACCACTGTCTGGCCACTTAAAGAAGCCCTTTTATTTTTCTTAAATGGTAATTTGAAATATTAGCAGCTTTTTAAGGGACAGTACTGCTAGGAAAATTAACTGCTGAAACATACAGAATTTGAAATACATGTATTGCCTTTTAGAACTCCTATACAAAAAAACTCTATTATGTGGTGTCTTGAAGGCATGACCCAAAATATATATTCAAGGTTGAAGGTGAAGGAGGGAAAATGTCTGGGTTTATTTGTTTATAATTTTAAAGACACTATGAGCCAGAAAAGACCATTAATATCACCAAGTCCAGCCATTAACCTAACACTGCCAATTTCACCAGAAAACCATGTCCCTAAGCACCATGTCTACATGTCTTTTAAACATGAGTCCACCACTTCCTTGGGCAGCCTGTTGCAATGCATGACTGTGAAGAAATTTTTCCTAATATCCATTCTAAACCTCCCCTGATGCAACTTGAGGCCATTTCCTCCTCTTGTCCTATTGCCTGTTACTTGAGAGAAGAGACTGACACCCACCACACTACTACCTCCTTTCAGGTAGTTGTAGAGAGCAATAAGGTCTTCCCTGAGCCTTGCAGAATCACAGAATGATGTGGGGTTGGAAGGGACCTCTGGAGATCAACTAGTCCAACCCTGGATCATCTAGGTCCACCTAGAACAGGTTGCACAGGAACATGTCTAGGTGGGTTTTGAATGCCTCCAGGGATGGAGACTCTAATGCCTCTCTGGGCAGCCTCTTCCAGTGCTCTGCCACCCTCAAAGCAAAGAAGTTCCTCTTCATGTTTAGATGGAACTTCCTACATTCAAGTTTGGGCCCATTACCTCTTATCCTGTCACTGAACACTACTGAAAAAAGACTGACCCCATCCTCTTGACACCCACCATTTAAGTATTTATAAGCATTGATCAGATCCCCCCTCAGTCTCCCTCCTTTTATTGCTTTCGTTAGTCTCTTTCAGAAATTGCAAACAAGAGCTTACTGAAGAATTTACTTTCCCACATTTTTACCATTTCTGAAAGGGAAGTAAATATATCAGTTTTATTTGGGATTTTTTAACCTTATTTATTTATTTATCATTTCATACTCTTAATTACTAGGCCACTGCCTTTTTTAATCTTTGCTTTTATGAAACATTTTCCTTTCAGTGAATATATTTATCTCCATTATCCTAATTTCGGATGTCCTACAGATGGCAGCATGACCCTCTGACATATCAGACATTCTCAGTTCAGTGTCACCAGCAAATTCTCTGAGGTACACTGCCCCATCATTCAGATCATTTTGAACAGGATTGGACCAACTATTGACCCCTAGAGTATAGCAATAGTTGCTGGCCTCCAACTAGACTTTGTACCACTGGTTGCAACCTTCCGGGCCTGGTGATTCAGACATTTTCAATTCGCTTCACTGTTCATCCAGTCCATACATCAACAGCTTCTGTATGAGGCTCTTATGAGAGACTGCCTAAACCCTTACTAAAGTCCAGGTCAGCAATATCAAGTGTTCTTCCTTCCTTTAGGCAGTTATGTCATCATAGTAGTTTATCAAGCTAGTCAAGCATGACTTCCCCCTTTGGGAATCCATGCTGACTTCTCCCACTTGTCTTCTTGTCCTCCATGGGCCTGGAAATGTTTTTCTGGGAATTGTTCCATCATTTTCCCAGGCATTGAGATGAGATCGACTGGTCTGTAGCTCCCTGGGTCCTTCTTCTTGAAGATAGGGGTTACATTTTCTTTCTTCCAGTCCTCAGGTACCTCAACCAATTGCCATGATTATTTGAAGATTGATACTGGCCTCACAGTGGCAACAGATATCTCCCTGAGCACTTGTGGATGTATCACATCTGGGCCCATGGACTTATGTATGTCCAATTTGCTTAAGTATTCTGTAACCTGGTCCTCTTCCACCAGAAGTGTATCCTTATTGCTCCAGACTTTACTCCATATCTCCAAATCCTTGGATTCCTGAAAGCAAATGTCACTAGTAAAGACTGAGGTCAAGGCAGCATTCAGTACCTCAGCCTTTGCCATGTCTGTGTCACCAGGACCCCTGCCTCATTCAACAGTGGGCCCTTCTTGTCACCTATGACATTCCTTATCAGATTCATCTTCAAGTGGACTTTGGCTTTCCTAACTGCACCTCTGCATGGTCAGTGTCTCTATATTCCACCCAAGTTACCTCTCCCTGCTTTCACTCTGTATACTTCCTTGTTATGTTTGAGTTTTTCCAGGATCACCTTGTTCATCCATGCAAACCTCCTGACATTTTTGCCTGACTCCCTGCTTTTTGGAATGGACTGTAGAGCATGAAGAAGATGATCCTTGAATACCAACTGGTTTTCTTGGGGCTTTCTTCTCACCACAGCCATATTGTCATGGATTTTTCAAAAAGATCCTTGAAGTGGAAAAAGCTTACTCTAATGAAATCCAAGGCTGTGGTCTTGCTTTTGACCTGCTCCCTCCTTTCATGATCTTGAACTCCACCATCTCATGGTCATTGCAGCCAAAGAAAATGAGCCCTCTTGGAGTGTATGTAATAGGTCCAGCCAAGCTCCTCTCCTCATTAGCTTCTCTATCACTTGGGTCAGGAAGTTATCATCAACACTCTTCAGGAACCTCATGGGCTGTTTATGCTGTGCTGTGTTGTCCCTTCAGCAGATTTCAGAGGGATTGAAGTCCCCCATAAGGACCAGGGTCTGCAAAGGTAAGGCTACTTCTAGCTGTCTGTAGAAGGCTTCATCCATGTGTTCTTCCTGGTCAGGCAGCCTGTAGCAAGCACTCGCTACAATGTCATCTGTATTGGTCTTCTTTCTAATCCTTATCTTCTTTTAATCCTTATCCTTAACAAACTCAGTTGACCAGTCATTCATTCTCAGGTACAGCTTCATGCATTCCAACTGTTTTTTCACATAAGGGGCAACTCCACCTAATCATGTTCCTGGCCTGTCTTTCCTATAAAGCATATATATATCCTTCTGCTGCAGCACTCCTGTCATCTGATCTGTATCACTGTATCTGAGTGATCCCAACAAGATTATAACCCTTCAGCTGGACACAGATCTCTAGTTCTTGCATTTATTCCCCATGTATGTATGGGACCATACAGGCACTTCAAAGAGATACCCAAGCGTGCTGATTTTCCAGAAAAGCTCTGTGGACTGTTTCCCCATAATGTTGCCTTGTAGCTACTTCCTTGCTTAAGTGTAAATATTTTAGGTGACCAAGCTTAAACCCCATTTCTTTGATTTTGTGTTCACCTTCATTCACATCACTCCAGACTTTGTGCTTGTCAACCCTGTTAATCACTCCCTCACAAGACTCCTGGTAACTCTTTCCCTCCCCCATCTTTCCACATGGAAGAACAGCAGAGTAATAACAAGAGGGTTGGTCAAGCTTCACTAGTCTCTTCTCAAAATCCTAGATCCAGGCCCTTACGAAGCAGAAAACTTCTCCACATGACAAGTCAATGTGGCAGATGGATGCTTCCATCCCCCATAGCAGGAAGTCACCACTACTATCACTTGTCTTTTCTGCCTGGTATTCCTGTGTGGCACAGGGTCAGTTAGTGTAGATGCTTTGCTTGAAAGCACACTCAGCTCCTCCTCTTCCACTTTAACGACAATGAACATGTTCCACAGCTGCAAGCCTTGAAGCCAAAAAAGAACCCTCCTCTTGGTGCCAGCCCTCCTCACCAGCTTCCACCTTTTCCTTTCCTCTGAGTTTCCACTTACCTTTCTGCTAGGGACACACTCTGCTTTTTTCTACACTACAGTTGAGGTTCAGGGCTCTTGAAGCTGTGAAGTCTCTAAGAAGATCCTGTCTCCCTCTCCCTTTGTCTCTGGTTCTAAGCAGGCTGTTCACTACATTCTGTAACTCATCTATTTGGAAAGGGGATAGTGTTTCCAGCCAAAGGAAGAGGCCCCAGGTAGTCCCTGCAGCCTAGGACTCACAGAACTGCATTCACTATCTGAAGCTCTGCCTGGCAGAGGATATCTGCTCCAACACCTTCTGGGAAATGTGCCCTGTGGTGTGCCACCACCACACCTGGGAATGTTTATGACGATTATGAACTGAGATGAGACCACTTCTTTGCACCCTGCCATAAGAACTTCTGCATCTGTTAATTGTGCTTTGTTAGCTACACTCTGCAAACTGGGCTCCTGGCCTTAGCTTTTATAATGGTCTTGCCCTAGCACCAGCTAAGAGGGTTCTTAACCCTCCCCTCTTCAGCTAGAACAGAGGTTACAGACACCCTTGGGTCAATGGCAGTTGACTGAGATCATTGGAGGCTACTGGAGCTTCCTCGGGTCCACTTCCCCGTGGCTCCTATTGTCTTTTCTTTACCTGGCAGCTGTGTTCTCAATCAAGCTTCTAATTTACAAAATAAACAGACACAAGGCTGGAGCTGACATTGGTTTTCCTACTGATCTATTCATAGGCAAATAATTTCATTTTCCTGTCATTCTGTTTTCAAACTCTCATTCTGCATTTCCAGTTTGGTTGCTTCGGTGATTTCAAGCCTACTGGCAAAAGGACTTTTTCTGTTTAACAATGTCTTGGAAAAATGCCCTTCCTAAGATGAACTTATGAGATCTTTTTTTTTCTTATTTTTCTTATTTTTTATTGACTTATTTTGTCTTCCACACTTAAGTAAGTGTCTCATATCAGTCTATTATATTCTTGTGTTCTGCAATCGACATCATCTCAGACAGCATGCCAGCTGAGCAGACTGGTTGGTTTTATCTATTTATGAACTTTTCGCAACATAGATTTACCACTGTTCATGAGTAATTCCCACTGATTTTTGCTGGATAATAATAAATGAACAGGACATGACTCTTCATCGTTTTAATGGCTGTCACATCGGGGTTGAAAGGTTTTGGTTTTGGTTTTGGTTTTTTTATGCTTAAAGACATGAAAAGCTAAGGGTACGAAAGAATACAGGCATGTACATTCCTGTTTATTCTAACTTTGGTCACTGGTGTATAAAACTGACATCTTCAAACTCTCAATTCAATGGCACTGAATCCTGAAGAAATCATTTTTTTTACACTGCTGTGTTTCGATACAACATTGATAGAGCTTCTTGGACCAATACCTAACTCATTCCCAGCTTCATCAGAAACTGCAGATTTAGCATCCTTCTATGTTGTCTGAATATCCTATGTATGTGCTATGTTGTCTGAAAGATGTAATCAAAATAAATTCCATGGTAGTGTCGCCACTTTTTTAAATTCAGGCACTAAATAGTTAGAACTCAAAATTATGATTTAAAAATCTTGCTTTCAAATCATTCTGTTATTTTAATATGTTCCATTCAGAAAGACAATGGAAAATTTAAATCCTGTGTATCATTACTTTGGAAAAAGTAATAGTGAGAAACCCACAGAGCTACTGAAGCAGAAACTAAACCACAAATGTCTTTCTTCTGAGTGACAGCTCTAATCAGTAAGCCAGAAATTCACACACATGCATATTTTCTCCCTCACTTTCTGTCTGTCTTTGGTCCAACAATCTTTGATTATTGCATGAAAAATGGAACAGTTTAAAAAGAAAGGAGACAGAATGCCCTTGATCTGTGTATGTGTTCCTCAGGCAGAGAAAGACATTTTAACTCTCATATGAGTATTCGACTAACCACTAAGTGATAAAAATGGGAACGGAAAGGTACCTCCTAAACTAAAGGAATTTTATAAAGTTATAAAATACTATTTAAGTATTTGAAAGAAAAAAAGGTTGTGAGTGTTATGCAAGAGATTCAGAGGTGCAAACCTCATAGCAAGAAGGTTTCTTCTTCAAGAGATACGTCTTAGACACAGAGAGAAGATCACACCTGTGTCCTCACATATGACCTCTTTGTCTTCAGTGTGCCAACTTCTTCTCATCATCCAATGCCTCCAAGGCATTTCTTGATGAACATTTAAAAACAAATCCAGATTATAGACTATTCTTTAAGGATCATATTTAAAATTTAGGTGTTACAAACACTGCAATATATATTTTCACTTAAAGTTAAAAAGGGTAATGAGCACATCTTTCACTGTGTTGAAGGTTCTGCACTGCTGTCAACTCAAGTAAACTTCTAAATCCTGTCTCTGACAATTTTTATCTTCTTATCTAACCAAGGGAACTCTGGTCCACTCTTTAATGAGTATGGCACTTTTCTTAAGCTTTTCTTAGCACTGAGGACTAAATAAGTTGTTGTTAGGATATGTGTCCAGATAGTCAACCCTGACCTGTAGCTACATTAACAAGAAAATGGCACAAATTGTTCGATGTTAAAAGTAGTAGCAAAATAAGAATTTTGCCCAGGCAGTGAGAACCAAGACAAGAATATGAGATTATCAGAAATGAGAAATGTTGTGGATAACAGAAAGGAAGAGCAGTCAACAGAATTGCTGACTAAGGTAGAGATTACCAAATGATCATGTTAAAGATGCCAAAGAAATTTACAAAGTCAGAAAAAAAAAAGCCAGTGGCGAAAGAGTAAACACTGGAGGTTCCATTGTTTGTGAAGGTATGAAGATGGCAGAGGGAATGAACCTGGGTTTGGGAAAAGCATATGAAAGCAACACAAGTGGAAGAAAATCCTGTGATCAGTGATGTACAGGTACTTGCTGAACATCCCTGTGCTTGATCACAGCAGAAGAATAAACCCACTGTTTGCACTATGTGGGTATCTGATTTAGGGGAAATTTGGGGTGTTTTCTCTAATACAAATGACATATTGCTCAGAGAGAAAATCCAAAGAGTCATAAAGGCCACCCTGTGGGAACAATTTACAGAAAAACAGTAAAAGGGGAGAAAGATGTTTCTTGTTTGTCTTGGCAGTATTCTATTGCTTAACGTACTGACAGTCCTCATCTCGGTGAGATTCCTATTTTCTTTCCTCAAATGTTTCCAATTGCTGTCCCTCTCACATTGCAATGTTGGAAATCAGAAAGAACATGAATAGTGCTGTGTTTTAGAATGGGATGCCTTGTGTAAATGTAACCTAAGCGATAGTAGAAACAGTGAGGTTTTTTGGTTTTGTTTTGTTTTTTTAATTACTTGATTCTGCAGTCAAACTGGGCTTGGGAGTGGGATAATCATATATAATCTTACTGTTAAGCAAATGCTGTACCAAACACTTCTTATAAACTTGAATATAAATATTTGAATTGAAAACTAATATTAATTTAATGTGAAACATCAGGAATTACTGCCCTGGACTGTAAAATTTACTATTTGTTGTTTTAAGAAAGAGATTACATTTGTTAAATAAAGAGAAAAAAAGAGGAAAAGTAGAAGCATTTGTGTTCCTTACTCTTTTATTTTTCCAAACAAGGTTGTTTAAAATGTCATTTTTAAATTTACTACTGATGGATATTCACAGAATTTATCGCAATCTATTTCTTGTTGACCAAAATCCACAAAATAAAAAATAATATCTAAGACTTCCTTCATTTAATACATTACAAAATATTAAAACTATTCAGAAAACATATATCTTACATAAAACATAATGAAATGGTAAAAAAGCTATATTTTGAATCTTTATATGTATGGGTGTGAGTACATGTATGAATGGACGGATTTGAGTATGTCTAACTAAATAGTTAACAGGGTCAAGTAAAAGAGCAGCAGATCTGAAATGGTAGATTAAATCAGGAAAATAAATATTTATTCTTTAATTTTTGTCTTCTCATATGTTTTATAATTGACCATTCCTGTTATCCTTAATGAAAATTTTAATATGTCTGGTATTTGCAATCACTCTTAAAATTCGCTACTCTGGAGTTCAGAATTAGGTACCTTAAAGTGGTGTAAATATAAACACTTGTTCTCTCTGTGGCATTTCATCCAATCCATTCAATCTTCCCTTTTCACTGTTGTTTGATTTTATTATTTTTATTTTTTTTCCCGTCCCATAGATGGCTCACTACATGGAAAGAAACTTGACTGGGGGATAAAGCTCTTCAAAAAGAATTCACATGCATCCCACAGTTAGGAAACCAATTTCTTTCGTTTATAGCATATTTGTTCACAATTGTCACACCAGCTTTGAAATCTTGCTTACAGCTGCAGGTTAGATAGTGAAGTAAGGAAAGATGGCAAAAATAATACGCTTAAAAAGTAAAAACTAACGAACATTAGAGGGTGGAAGCACAGACAGGTAGAATGGGCAGAATATAGAGAAACTCTCTGAGAGGCCAGGAACCAGATCATGCAAGCAAAAGCCCAGGCAGAACTAAATCTAGCCAGGAACATCAAAGACAATAAGAAAAACTTCTATAGATATGTCAGGGATAAAGGCAAGAATAGGGAAGTTATGGGCCCTCTCTGGAAGGAAACAGCAGACCTGGCCACCCAGGATATGGATAAGGCTGAGCTACTGAACAACTTCTTTGCC
>JAOXJM010000001.1:19429167-19442914 GCA_026413425.1 Tringa solitaria | reverse complement strand
CAGGTTGCCCCTCAGCCTCCTTTTCTCCAAACTAGACAAACCCAAAGTCCTTAGCTCCCCCTCATAGGACATAACTTCCAGACTTTTCACCAGCTTCACAGATCTTTTTTAGAATTATAGAATCACAGAAGGGACACCTACCACCAGACCAGGTTGCTCTAAGCCCCATCCAACCTAGCCTTGAGCGCTTCCAGGGATGGGGCATCCACAAGTTCCCTGGGCAACCTGTTCCAGTTCCTCACTACCCCCAGAGTGAAAAATTTCTTCCTGATATCTAATCTAAATCTACCCTCTTTCAATTTAAAGCCATTACCCCTTGTCCTATCACTACATGCCCTTGGAAAAAGGTCCTCTCCAGCTGTCTTGTAAGCCCTCTTCAGATACTGGAAGGGCACTATAAGGTCTCCTTGAAGCCTTCTCTTCTCCAGGCTGACCAACCCCAACTCTCTCAGTCTCTCTTCATAGGAGAGGTGCTATGGCCCTCTGATCATCTTTGTGGCCCTCCTCTGGGTCCAGTCCAACAGATCTATGTCCTTCTTGTGCTGAGGACTCCAAAGCTGGATACAGTACTCCAGGTGGGTTCTCATGAGAGCAGAGGGGTAGAATCCCCTCCCTCGACCTGCTGGCCATGCTTATTTTGATGCAGCCCAGGATACAGTTGGCCTTGTAAGTATAAAAAAACAAATTGGAATTCCTCACTGGCTATCTTCTGCAAAAATAACTAAGGAATTCCATTCCACTATTAACAAGTAGTAGGAAACCAACCTCAATATTGTAAAATAAAGACTGAACTCTTATGTACTTATTTTAACATCAAGCTAGAAAACTTTATAGTATCTCTTGTATCATTTTAAATTGGGGCAATTCCTACAATGTACTGGTAGTGATTTGCTTAATTTTGGGAGGAAACCATATTGCATTACAGAAATTTTGGATACCCTCTTTTTTAGAACATAACAAGAATGCTGGTCAAGAATACTAGGGACCAGAAGTTTAGAGGAAGGGTAAGAGATATAAAGATCATACTTCTCAAGGAAGTTCATTTTTTTGCTTAGCTATGGAATTGTTTTGGCTTCTCCCTAGCCATCAGCCCTGCAAAAAATCAAGATCTCTTCAGCACTAAGTACTTTTCTGTGAGATACTTCAGGTTAACAAAATACTATATTTAATAAGAAAATAATCTCTTGCTGAACGAGAAGAGATGAGATTAAAGTTAGGCTCTTATAATTGGTGACATTAAAGGAAAATATTTCTCTGATGCAATACAAACCCCATATCTAATTCCAATCTGAAGTGAGTTTTTCCTAGACTGTGCTTCAGGTTGTTTCAGGTGTTCTTGTTGGAGAACAGAAGCTGTAGCTGTGGAAACTAAAGCACAATTTATTTATTTAGTTAGTTATGTAAAAATCTATATTCTTCTACTAAACATATTAACATCAACATTAGTCTACCAAGCTTCTGACCCAAAAGAACACCTGGAATAGATCACATACAAACCTGAGAATTTTCTTGGAAAAAATTCTCTTCTTCAGAAGAGAGAATCTTCTATCCAGGACTCACCAAACAGCTACCCCTAACCATAAGGAGGATTATTTACACTTTTAACAGGAACCACAATCTAAGAGACACTGTATAAGGGTAATAACACTGTAATTAGATATGGTGTCCCTGTTAGAGCAAGAAGGAAATCCACTCCAGCTGTACTGTACTGTTCTATCACCTGAAAATGAGAGAACTTGATAAAAATATATAAAGCGGAAGTAAAGAGTTTTAAATTCTTACATATGTTATGGACCTTATTGAAAGATATTATATATATATATATATTTGGCACAGGGCCAAAGTGTATTGCTTATTAAATATTAAGTATTATTAGTTCAAATTAATAAAAGGAAGACAGCATGGAAACCATGGGGTAAGAGAAACTATTACAGAGAAGCTATTTGAAAAGCTAATGATGTGTTCAAATGAAGAAATAGAAAGTTTTGTAAAGTCTAGGAGACTAAAAGTTAAAAACATAATAATAAAACCCAAAGAACAGTTGAGGGGAAAAATACCAAAAAGAATCAAAATAAATACTAAATTATTTTTTCAAACAGATGAGGTATAAAAAGTTTGCAAGGAAATCTGTAAAGTCAGAAGAAAATTTGGCTATAAAACAGCCTTTCAAAGAAGTCAAAACAACCACAGAGAAACCAAATGACTTTTTTGCATCAGTGTTCACTGTAGAAAAATCAGGGATGTTCTTCCACTGGAATTCTTTTTTTTTGGAGACTCAGTAGAGGTTGTGTCTGTAATTAAAGTAGCTGTAAAAGGGGTTATGGAGCAGACTGACAAAATAAACAGTAACAAATTGGTAGGACTACATGGCATTCACTCAAGTGTTCTAAGATAACTCAAGGATGAAATAGCTAAATTACTAATGGTAGTGTGTAACTTCTCTCTGCAGAACTGATGTTGTACCTGAGGACTAGAAAGTGACAAATGTGATGTCAGAGAAGATCCAGAAAATTTGTGTGGTGGGTTGACCTTGACTGGTTGCCAGATGCCCAACAAGTCTCTCTATCACTCCTCCTTCTCAACAGAACAGGGGGAGAAAAATACAATTAAAAGCTTGTGGGTTGAGTTAAGGACGGGGAGATCACTCAGCAGTTGCCATCATGAGCAAAGCAAACTTGACTTGGGGAAAATGAGAATGTGAAGAAGTCCATAAGAATGTGAATGACTATGTAATAAAATAGCAGATGAAATGTAATGTTGATAAATGTAAAATAATACACACACAGGGAAACCAATGAAGGGCACTGAGCTAACCATATTACCCAAGGGAAGATCTTGGTTTTATTACAGACAGTTCTAATGTTCAGTGTCTGTGAAAAAAAGAAATCAAGTGTCAGAAAGTAATAAAGAAATAGCAAATGAAACAAGAAATGTCATTATGCCATTGTGTAAGTTCATGTTTCTCCTACATTTTGAATACTCTATACAGCTCTAGTCCTTGCACTTCAAAAGGATATTGTAGAATTGGAAAAAGTTCAAGAGCATCTGATAAAAAAAGTATAAACATTTCTATACAAGTAATGTTTTAACATGGTAGAACTGAACAGGAAACCTTAATGGATGAAATGAGGTGGTGGGATATGATAAGCATCCACAAAATCATGAATGTCATAGACAGTTTATCAGCAATCATTCACAATTTTCTTTCTATCTACTATTGAATAAAGCTAATATGAGGTAGGTTCTGAACTGAAGGTGGCTTTTTTTTTTTTTTTTCCCATGCAATTGGTAGTAGTTTAATGAAGCTCTTTGTCAAAGAGTGTTGTGGACTGTAAAAATTTAAATAGGTCCAAGGGCTGATTAGACAGTTATGTGAAAAAAAAATAAAATTAAGCATTACTGAATAGGCAGAGTACATCTGATTCAAGATATTTCCTGAAATAGAAAAAAAAATAGAGGCAGAAAAATAATTCAGGAAATTTCATATGTGCTTGCTCCATTCTTCTTTCTGTAGTGTCAACTTATTCCCACTGCTTGGAAAAAGATACTGGGTGTGTACTTTTGGTCTGACTTAATAGCATCAGCCTCATATTATGTTAATTAATTTCTTAACCAGGGTCAGACATACCTTGATTTAGTCAATATCCCAGTCTTACAGTAAATTCGGTGAAGTAGATAAATTCTGCATGATTGTTCCCGAGGAAGGGGAGAGAAAGGTGCTGATCTCTTCTCCCTCGTATCCACTAAGAGGACGTGTGGGAATGGTTCAAAACTGCATCAGGGAATGTTCAGATATGACAGTGGGAATCATTTCCTTATTGAGGGTGGAGTCAAACACTGGAACAGGCTTTCTAGACAGGTAGTCAATGCCCCAGGCCTGTTCAGTGTTTAAGAGGCATTTGAACACTGTACTTAGTAACATGCTTTGACTTTTGGTCAGCTCTAAAGCGGTCAGGCAGTTGGACTAGATGATCTCTGTAGATCCTGTCCAAATGAACTATTTTATTCTAATTTATTCTGAATCTAACTGAAGAATCCTCAATTAGAAACAGTATAAAATACTTATCATCTCTTTAATTGTCACATGTGAAAAAACCCTTTGCATAATGTGTAAAACATTTTAGTAGCACTTTGAAAAGCAACAACACTATGAATTTCACACCCATCAGACCCTCACATGATTTTGTGGCCTTGCAAAGGAGAATGAAGCATAATGCAGTGACAGTTGAATAGTGAGTGCACTCTCACTCACCTCTGTCTCTTGAGAAAAAAAATAAAACATTTAGACTGTAGCAGCTGTGTCCCAGTTTAAATTAAATGGTCCTAACAGCTAAGAATAGTAAAATAATTAATGAAATTGACCAAAACAAATCTATTTTCACAGCTCCTGGTACTATATGTAACACAGAAACCAGCTTTCCTAGGCTTGTTCTGTGTGTTTTGGAGCTTTTTGAATAGATTGGAAGAATAGCTGAAGGATTGTCTCTGTTTGTGACAGCATTCAAAACATAGTAGGTAAAGCTAAGCACAATGAGATAATTTTGAATAGTATTTGGATTAGGATACACCTAGACTGCCTTTCTTGATTTTTTCACTAGAGTATTGTACATCAAAATCTGTCTCAGTAGGTTGACTTTCACTAAAAAAATAAACAAACAAGTGATAAAAATGTCTTGCTCTTTCAGTTCTTTCCTCACTAAAGTTAGTCTAAGTATCTTCTGCTTATTCCAAAATATTACAGTCTCTTCCTCAGTATTTGAGGCAGACATAATCATACCCAAAAGACCAAACATATCCATCGTCATTCAGCTGCTGTAGAGTTTTTCACTCTGCGGGAAGTAAGATTACTTTGTCAGCAGGAGGTTTTCTGCTACATCCATTGAAAAGCTGATGTTCTTCAGGAATCTTTTATAAGCTTATAGCAGTGGCATTCACTACAGAAGAATCAACGGAGGCAAGTGTCAGCAGAGCTAGCACCATTGTACAGTTACAAACAGAAGAATCTGGATCATACTGAAAGGATTGTGATTCTCAAGGAGCACTGATGGAGTTGAAGGTTTTAGTTAAAGAACTGTATTTCACAGTTCTTGATTCTGTGAATTTTTATATTTTTAAATTATAGGCAAGTACTACAGTGTAAGGTGATCTGCTTGGCTATCTTTTGATTTACATTCTATAGATAAAGGATGTAGTTTTCAATATGAAGGCTGTATTTTGTTCTATTTTCCAGTCTTCTACTTTTCCCCCTAATGATTCCAATGGTGGAAAACAAGGCTGAAGCTGGATGATATGAATGCATTAATTGGCACTATCAAAAGGAACTTCTTAAAATCACTGGTTCTGGAGCATCTTTGAACCTCCATCTGTATAGATCAGTCCAGGAAACTGGAGAAAAACAGGTACATTTCTGGCAAGAAAGGCTCTTTCTGGTTAGTGAGTTGACCTGTGTCAATGAGTGCCATGGTCATCATAAAGAAAGGAGAAACACACAGGATTGGAAAGCGAGATAGATTGCCATTCTTGGGAACAGTGAACTCAAAAATCAAATCTTCTCTACTGCATTGTGGAACATCATCTTTAGTATTTGTATTTAAAAGAAAAGTAATTTCTTTCAACAGTCTAAATAATATTTTAAAACATCAGAAATAGAAATATTTACTCTAAGATTTCAACAGTCATGATCTGTAAATAAGCATTGAAAATATTTACAGCAAGGATATTTTATTTCTGAGTCTCATTTTTTATATGTACTATTGCTCAAATATTCACCAAATGAACTGTGTCTAACAAAACCTGTTATAATAATTTATTAGACATTTGATCAATATTAATTCTAAATTCAAGAGATAAAATTTATTTTATGTGATCACCAATGGGAAAAAAAAGAGAAAATTTCTTTTCATCAGTGTTCCATGAATCATTAAGAGATAGTTTGTCTTATTACAGTTCGTTATTAATGTCCAGATTCCATTTAATTTCACTTTTAACTGACTGTAGCAATTAGATAATTGATTTCATCTGGCAGGCTTTGGTGGATTATATTGCTGTGAGTTGGTAGTGATACAGAATGTCAGTCGCCCATGAGCAAAACTTATGGATGTCAATGAGAGAAATTAGAGATTCAAAAATCTCAAAATGCACAGGACATATAGTCTTTTTTTTTTTCTCTTTTGGTAGAGTTTTTTTTTTTTTCCCAGAGTCTATGGGCCTCATTTTGCAGTTCATCAAATTTTAATTGTGCGAAGTGATAATTTTATAAATGTGGTTTTAAACTATAAGGAGAAACAAAGCTTATGGACAAAACAACTCTTGAAAAAGTGTTCTTTCTTTTCTTTAAAGGAAGGATGTGGGTTATATTCACTCATTAGAGCTTATATGTGTATGACTACTAATATTTAGTAACCCTGCAAAACAAAGTTCAGCAATAGGAAAAATTCTATGCAGAGACAAGAGGGGAAAAAAACCCAAGACCTCTTTAAAAAAAAAAAAAAAAAAAAAGGAAAGAAACACTGTCCTTATTTCTAGGTAATGTTTTGATATAATCACAGAGCCCAGGGAAGAATTTCTGGAGATCTTTTACTAAAGGTGTATTGTAAAGGAAAAATACTTTCTAAAGTAGTATATGTTTGAAAAGGAAAAATAATGGAAAAAAATATTTGTAATTAACTGCAGGAATCTGAGACAAAGAATGTAAATGTTTAAAATGTGGCTCTTAAAAAACAGTTTCATAGTATATAACAGCTTACACCGAAGTGTCTTCTTGTTCATGTCAACAAGAAGCAAGGCACTGACTTAAACAAGACTAAGATTTCCTGTATTGAAAGTTATTTCACTGGGCATTAAGGATTGGTGAAGTTTTCTTGTGATAACCAGACTAGAATTTCGAACTCATTTTCCTGGGAGCAAAGATTCTGCTTTACCTATAAAGGTCACTAGGGAATGTAATGGATCTGCATTTGTCTCAGATTAGATATTTCTGGCTAACACTACAAAAAATAATTGTTTTGACCATAAAGGTAGGACTTATTCTGAAACCACTCAACATACATAATAATAATTGGGCTTTAGTTTCAGAAATATAACTGAAAACAGAAAATTTTAAAATATGTGCACTGAAACCAGTGTTGTTGCAGCAGGCCAGGCTTCAACATCTAATTCCTAATCGTAAAATGACTGTTCAGCCAGTTTTGCTGGTATCTCAATATCTCTTTTTGAGATATTTAGTACATCAAAATAGAGAGATTTTTTTTACAGAACCAGTGCTGGTTTTCTTTCAATTCAGTTAAACTAAGAAGCTGTTTTTTCTAAAGGGAAGATGTCTGTCAGAACTCACAGTAAGAAATGTTGCTTTTGAAACTGCAGTGAAAGATACTTAGTAATTTTTTATCTTTCAATAAAATAAAACCACTAAGATCTGCTAAAGTTTCCAAAATCAGTCCAAATTGTAGGACCATTCCTTTGTGTTGTGTGTGATTATAGACAAAAATATCCTCAGGGTTGTTATATTAATTATATAAACCAAATATGTGTATGTACACTGTATATATTAGCTAGTCATAATAACCATGTAGTTGAATGATTGGATAAATAGTATAGCCTGTAGACTCTGGAGAGTTTACTCTCATATGAGACGAGATTCTGTTTAATGAAAAAATTCTATAAGAATACATTCTTTATTTTATTGGTGGGTGGATCCTGTACCTTTGAGAAACTGTGAGATGGTACATTTCCAGAGGTTAACTGGAAGGTCTCTCGCTGTCCTTTGAGCAGTTTGAAGTCACTAGGTATAAGTAAAGACCTCTAATTCAAATAAAAAATTAAAATCTTTTTAAGCACTGATCAACTGCTGTCCAACCTGACAAGCGATTTGAGGATCATAAATGCTTGTGTTTCTTTGGTTTCCTTACTAAAATATCTTGCTTTACTATGTGTTACACATGCCCTATTGAATGGCTAGTCCACAGAGAAACAAACTTAGTTTACATACCAAACTCAAGTGGAAAACATCTTTTATTTTGTTCTAGGTATGGCCATTTGGTAGCATTAATTTAATATTTGTCAGTACACACAGTAAGTTTAACACCTTGTAAAGATAAGTGAATAAAAATACATATTGTATTATTTTAATTATTTATTTTGTATACTCACAGCATTTAGAAAAGTTTTGAAGTACAGAAGATGCTTTTTAGAGTATGTCTTAGTCTGGGAATTCACGTATCACTTTAGTTATACAAGCATGAAGTTATTGAGTGGCGGAGTTACCGCCTTCAGCAACGAGTAATATCTGCTGCTGATAACATCCTCTAAACACAGACAGGTATGAGAGCTGCAAGGCAGAAAAGATATTCAAGCTAACAACTAATTTCCCTTTCAAATAAGGTGATTTAAAGAAGACAAAGACTCATACTGTACTTTGTACTTTGAAAATCAAATCCCAATGTAGGAAAAGCTCATATAAATAGCAGATTATATGGTATAGTAATGTGTAGGGATTGCAACCTCAGAGGATATGGGCATTACAAATACACTTCCGTTATTTCATTTTATTTTTTTCAAAATTATTTTTGTTTAATTTTTTTAATCTTAGAATTTCACTCAAGCTTCTATTAAGAGAAGTAAATTAGTACCTGCTAAACTACATGGCTGATAATTATAAGCTTATTATCTACAGAAACCTTAAAGAAACAGCTCTTCCTTTCTTCATATCTGGGGGAAAAAAAAGAGGCTGCTAGCTTATACCTGTTTGTTTACAAACTGATTTATATTTTAGAAAATATTTTTCTTCTGCCACTTTAGCTAAATTTTTACACTATGAAGTAACTACAGAGTATTACAAAACCTAGATCCAAATGTAAAATGTCATTAAACTTTTTATTTCTATCCTTGATTGTTTATTTACCAGAAATTCTTTGTGAATTTCCAAATGTATGCAGTAAGAGGAATTGCCTCTTTCAAGGTGAATCACAAAGGATGGCTGGGACACAATATTTTCCAGATTATCATGACACTAACATAAATCTGAAGCCAGAAGATGATGGCCACTAGTTACTCTTGTGATTCTAAGCTGTTTTACCTATGTGAGAGTCGAGGCCTAGGTAGGTGAGATATTAGATATTCTAAACAGTTATCCTCACCATGTTCTTTCATTTTATCATAGTATATATACCAAATTAAAACAAAAAGGTGAATCAAATATTTTTGAAACATATAATGTAAAGGATGAACAGTCAGTCCTTCTCAAACAAACAGAATATAATTTCCCAGGAATGAAAAATTTTTTGTTATTTTTGAAAGATTTGCTAGTAATATTTTCACAAGTAAACCAATATCATATTTGCAGTTTTGGATTTTTAACTGTTTTATCATCCATTCAAAATATTCACAGATTGATAAAGTTCCATGGTTTGTTAAAGACCTTGAAGTGTGATCTCTCTTTTCCTCTCCTCTTTCAAAAGATCAAATTTGTTCTCAAAAAGCAGCTGGTGAATTATCAATAATTTTCTTCATGTGCTCAAAAGTGATTGAATAAACATAATCACATGCTACAAATGAACAGGTGCTAGGAATATGGCTTCAGACACCTCAGAAAAAGATCAAACCAGGCTGAATAAGCTCAGTTACATAAAGTAGCCTTTTTGACATTTCATCAGTTTTAAAATACTGGGGAATTCCGAAAATTATTTTATTCAAAGCATGAAGAATGGGTTACCCTCAATTAAGCTCTTTATAAATCTCCCTGCAGCATACAATATTCACAGAAAACTGGTGGTTTTATCCCAATTATCCACAGTCTTGAGAAGCAATTCTGAGAGAAAATTCAGGGTATGTGATTTATGAAGGCATTTTTTGAGTCATTTATTGCATCGCTATTCTTTTGTTTACTTTAAAAATAACCTAGTATTACTGTGATTTCTAAAATGATTTTACAAGGCTATGCAAAGTTCTCTTTGAGCTTCTTATTTCCTTTTATTTTTTAACATTGAGGTTATAAGATAGCGACAATTGGTTTCTCCCTTCCCTTAAGAGCAAAGTTCAGTGTTCCTCTGCAAATCCCACTTCACTGATCTGAGCAGCAGCTCAGATTGAGTGTGAGATTCATAGCAAGTGTTATCACACCAGTATAGACTATGAGTGTTAAACTGACCTTTTTGTCAACAGCATTAAGATTTTTACACAATACATTTACAAAGCACCTAAGACTTAGAGAAAACAGTGAAGGCAAAATGTGTTTATGTGACTATTTGAGCAAAGCTGTATCTTTATGAACCTCATCACTTGAGGAATAAGACACATAACAGATGCTATACACATGCTCTCTGGGATAAGCTTTAAACCATTGCTGTGCTTATGGAGATAGTTATCCCAGATGCACCAGTAAAAAGGCTTTTTAAACTACTCTGATGGGTTCTCGTTTCCTAGGCAAGTGAGGTCAAAAATACATTTCTTTTTTGCCTATCTGTGCCTTCATTCCAGTGTGTGAAGCCAACTGGTATGTGAGAGGTATTATCATATACTATTTCTGATTGGACATGGTGGAGATATATATATATATATATATATATCATAACTATATTTAATTCTACTCCAATTGCTTCTAGCATAAATTTGTGTAAAGTGAGCACTGACTTCTGTTGTAAATTCTGTGACCCAACAATCAAGTTCTTGATGTATTTTATTTTTTTCCCTATGTACTTTCTCGTTTAAATTCTGTAACTTATCCTGTCCTAAATCCAGGTTCAAATGGAGATGAGTTGTATATATTCACCACAAACCATTTCAACTTCCCATGATGTGCATCTGTGTAAAAACCTAGTCTTTCTCGAAAAGCTGAATTTAACAGTGCAGAAATAAAATGACCTGACTTAAGTCACAGTAACAGTTAAGAAACTCATGTTTCTACATGACCAGGATACTTTTAAGATTCTGTGCCATACACAAAACAACACAATGCCATTGACTTGGTGCAGCAACTTGATAACTCAGGTTAGGATATGTTTATGTCAGACTTTTTTGCTCTTAAATATTTCTTTGGAGCTCTACACCTATCTCTCCACCTGATTTTGCTATTGCTGACAAATAGTTTGTGGTTTTTTGTGCTCAAGATTCATATACAAGGTGTCACACATTCAACTTCTTCATTTCAATAAACTTTTGTCTGGATAAATACTACCTCATTGACTACTCTGGGCCTGAGTAACCCACAGCAGTGTAAGCAGCAGTACAACTCGTTTACAGATGCTATCGCAATACTCAGTGTGATGAGGTATAGACTACAAGAAAGTTGTAGGGTTTATGTTCCATTTTGACACCTGTGTAATTCTTATGGACTGCAACATATTTGGGAGTAGGGTGGGGTTCATAAGCTTATTTTATGCTTTAGAGTCTATTATCCTGCAGGTTTTGTCAAAAAGCAGAACTTGCTTTCAGTTTTGGCTCATTTGTTGAAGAGATTCTAGATGTTTGGCCCTGATGCTTGTATTTGTTAAGACTATTCTGTAAACAGAATAAGTATGAGACTTCCAAGAAAGTTGAAAATGAAAGGTTTTCTACATTCTTTAAGAGAAACTATAATACTGATATTTATCAAAAAAGAACAAAAATCCTCATTATTTTAAATAAGAAAAAAAAGTGTTTTTTTTCTTGTGAGAAGTATTTTCTGTGTCCTGTTTTACATTTTAGGTATTATATCACAGGCCCAAAATGTTTCCTATTAGTCAATTTGAGATATTTGTCTAAATCATCACCAAGGAAGTACATATGATTTTCTGAAGAAAATCTACTTTGACTTTATACAATCAAACTAGAGCTAGCTCAGTTATCCATACAGAAATCACAGTGAAAAGCATCTGTTGTAGTCATCCACTTATTTAAAAAAAAAAGAGACAACCACAAATGCACACAAAAAACCCAAACAAACCAAGCCCAAAACCAAACACAGAAACAAACAAACAATAAAAAAACCAAAACAGGAAGGAGGAGCTCCTTTTACAGTAACTACTGTATGAGAAACTGAGCTTTCCTCTACTTTTAACAGTGGAATAGTTTCTCTATCTCGATTTGTATGTCCTTCCACATCTCTTAGCTCATTCCATCTTGTATTACCTATCCTCTACTCTTGGTGTATATCTGTTTCTTTATTATTCACATGAAGAGAATTCTGACCTTTTTTCCAAAAGCTTTGTTTTTTTTTTCCATGTGCCTGGAAGCACATCGCTTTCAAAAATAATTTATAAGTGACACATATTAAATGTTTGGCTGCATAATAACTCCAAAAATAATACTTTGGGGAAAGTCATCTTGTAAGATTGATCTCAGTGATTTGGTACAGTTGTCATTATGGAGGAAATCTGAAGATATGAAAAACCACCAGGAGGTGGCAAGAATTTCAGTCACCTTTATTATTTCTTTTTCTCTTCATTCATTATTGATGCATGAAGAATAACGCTCCCAAGTAGAAAGGGACATGAGCTATTGCCTCCAAAGAAAATCCTTCTTAAATTCACTCAGTTCTCTTCAATACACTGTTTGTGCCAGTTTTTAGAACAGCCTAAGGGAACTCTTCAGTATTTGCTTCAGCCAACTGAGCCATATTTTGCTTTAATATTTATATTATTTATTTTTCTACAAGAGTACACAACATGCCATACTTCAAAGATAGCCAGCACACAGAAAACAGTCTCCTGAAGATGAAACCTAGGATAAAAGTAGTCCAAAGACACTTCTTTCCATAAATATCCAGAGTATACTATTTCCAATATCATATATATTTTTGATCTTAATTATTTTCTTTTTTAACCCTCAGTTCACCCCCAATCCCATCCTCAGTATTCAACCTTCCTGATCGCTGGTTTTCTAATGATCGAGCTATTGCGAGCAGATACAAAGAAAGTGGTTTCCCTGGAAATGGAAACTATGATATAGTATGTAAAAGATTTTAAAACATTTCTGTTCCCACTTAATTCCAGCCAACAGTTTTCATATCTTTTCAGAAAAAATGAAAGAGCTGACACTTCTTTCTGATTAATAGTAGCACTCTTAAAAATGTTACAGCAATTCCTTCTCCCCACCTCACCCTACAAGATGTTTGTCACTTCTATTGCTATATGCAGCATAATTTAGTTTATATCAACACACTTTACAAGTACACAAAAAATGTGTTAGTGCATGATGAAGGTGCACATTTTCTTAATTTTGAATAAGACTCCTGCTATAGTCCAAAGCGTCTACTTAGCCTTGAACAATAAAATTGCGCTAAAAGGAACTTCTAGAGATTATCATTTACATCCTCCATTAGTATTATTTTTCTCACTCTTTAATTCTAGCTAATTATAAAGGCATCTGTTAAGGATTTCTAGAATTTTGATGAAGGAAACTCAGGAATACCTATTGCTTCACCCAAGTAATTGCCATGCACATATAACAGAGGCTTTCTTTCTTTTCTCTGTATAATCACCCAATAGTCTTCCTGAGAAAGAAATGTTGCATTTCTGAAAGATTCTTGAAACAATCTAGCTTGACGTGTACTTATAAACTGAAAATCAGGCTTACTAATTGTTAAAAATTATTATTGGTTATTGAATTTGAATTTGGATGTATAGTAGGATAAACATAGAACAATATTCCTGCTTTCCAAACAACCCATAGAACTCATTTAAAAATAAAAAAGATCAGGATCAGAAAAAAACATCTGACCATACTGATGTCCAGATAGGTCCTTTAAATCTTTTTGTCAAAGTAATTTTCTAAT
>JAOXJM010000001.1:19353825-19365267 GCA_026413425.1 Tringa solitaria | reverse complement strand
TCCAGGGACGGTGACTCCACCACCTCCCTGGGCAGGCTGTTCCAGTGCCTGACCAGGCAACTGGTTAGGCACTGGAAAGGCAACCAATGGATGTGTGTTTTCTACGTTTAAAAACAGTTACTTGACTTGCATTTAAAAAAAAGAAGTGTCATTTTTCAGATAATAAGCTCCTGAATTTGATATTTAATAACTAAATCTCTCTGAGTTCAGAGAAAAAATGGAGAAATACTGTGAGATGTAAGTGCTTATTATTAGGAGGAAAAGACCTACCCCCACACATTAAAATAATGTACTTTTTGTAGATGACAGCAGAATAATGAAGAAGAGGAGCTGGTAATTTTATTCTGCTTTGAGGTCATGATTACATCCAATGATGACTCAACAAGAATTGTGCAAGCTAACAACTGGAGAGAATGAGGCTTGAAAGCTGAGTCCAGATTGTTAGCACAATGACAAGTTCATCATAAATTATGCAAACACCCAACTAGATAGCAGAAAAAATCACGAGTCTAAGCATTTCTGCATCTCTTCTGGTAAGGAACCACTTCTGATGAAAAAGATGAGTCATATTCTTTCACTTTTGTCTTTCTCTAGAGAATATCAGATGCTTAAGGACTGATTATTTATTGTCTGCCTTGGGATCAGATTATTAGTTGATACCAATGTCCCTGATAAACATTGCACTGATAACAGGAAACGTAAATAGTATGTGTGGTAAAGGTTTATCTTCTAGAATGAACTGAGATTAACAAGTCATATGATTTCAAACTAAGTGCTTAATTTGCAAAAAAAACATGAATCATATAATCCACTGACATTAGATAGCTATAGGTCTGTGCAGTTAAAGAATGTATCCCTTTCTACATTTGAACTGATGGTGGCATGTTTATCACAACATGGCTGAGTCTATCTACACCACTGTTTGTCTCAGTCTTTTCTATGGTATCTCTCACCAAAGAGGAAGAGAGTTAAAATAAACTTGTGATTTGCTATTTGAAAATAATCCTCTAACTGAATATTACCTGTTATTCCTAGGTAACATGCAAAATCCTTATGTTTGGTCTTTAACACTGGATTCGGATGTAGCACCTATTCTCAAACAGATACTATTTTCCTTGTAAACTGATTATTTTGAAACATGTAACTTTTTGCTTCATAATAGGGTAGAAAGAAGCATTTTCAAATATTCCTAACTGATTTTGGAATTAAAGCTTCATTTTCTAAAAAAAACATTCATAAAATATGTCCTTCAATGTTTTCAAAGGGGCAAGGAAGTCCTTTTCAAAGAAAACCATTAGCTTTTTTTCCTTTTTCAGAGGGTAGTGGTGTCTTTATTTCTTTTTATTAATATTTTATATATTCATTCCTTTATTCCTTTCATTTTTTCTTCTGGGTTACTTCTGCAGAACATCTCTTGTTTCATACCATCTTCTGCTACTAAAAATGTAAGTAAAAGAATAACACTAACAGGTATATCACTTGGCCACAAATGCTATATTCAATCTCTATTTATAAATGAATGTATTTTCTGTGGATTGGGTCAATTCATAGTTCAAGGTAAATTGCTCTATCACTAAATCTTTTTGTCCTAAATTCTATCCATTGTTATCTGACTACATTGAATCCTACTTCTTGTGCTTATTTGATTGTCAAATGATAATTTTGTCAATTAATTTATATAAAAAATGTAAGGAATAAAGAGAACTGACTTACATTTGATCTGGACAAAACCAAGTTTTGAATCTTCACATGAAGTGAAAACTAGAAAGTTTGATTGCTTACAGTAACAACCTTTAATTCATAAGAAGAACACAATTAATTCTTTTTTTAACTCTAACTCCACCTTTCTGCCACTGCGGTCATTCAATCATTCAATTTAATTTTTTCTATGAAATTCTTTAAGGGTCAAAGGAGAGTTTGGAATTTGTTACACTCTGCATGATTATTTCAAAGAGTAGTACCTGGTCAGATATGCCTTATTTGAGCCAAGTGGTCATAATTTCTTAAGATTAAATAATAATTACTTTATATATCTTTAACATATATTTTAGACTTCTGTTGAAAATCGGGCTGATGTATGATTGATGAATAAAGAAAAATATTTTTTCTCACAATTCAGGTATTATTGTAGTTACTGCTAAACCACGTTAACTAAGATATTTGGATTTTATCTCTTCTGTGGGAAGAGTATTTTTTTTATAATTTCACATTCATCTTACTAGACTATAGACTCACAAAGAACAGAGTTATTTATGGTAAAACATGTAATCTTAAAATTCATGGAAGTCAGTGTGACAAATCATATTCTAAACTTCTCAGAATAAGGATATTTCTATATTAAAAATGTATCATATTTCCTTTTGTGTAATATAAAAATATGCACTAATATGGCTTCATTTAATAAGCAAGGCATTGAGTACTTACTGCAGTTCTAAAATGGTTCACATATATAATCAGTTACTGAAGAGTATATAAAATGGAAATCATAATATGGTATGTTTGTTGTCAATCCAACAATTAATTTTCTTGCTGTGCTGAATTCTAGATATCATTGATGAACTTGATTAAAATACTGATTATGCATCAATAATAGAAGGACAAATTCATTATAAGCTAATAAGCTAACATCAAATATTAAATTTCATTATAATATTGATCAGAACATCCTTTATGTTATTTAAAGAAGTCTTCTCTCTTAACACTGCTAGATGTTCTCTTACAAGGATAGTTCTTCTTTTGACTTCAGAACTTTTTAAAGTATCTGAGTTATAATAGTAAGTTTTCCATAAATGTTAGTTTTCTGTGTGCCTTCCATATTTTCATTCAAAATGCACTGTATGAAAATTGCTGATCGCACTGTCAGATAAATATTTACAGAGACATTGGTGACATTCTGAATTAGAGATTTCTGTGGATAAAAGAGTATTCGGGGTAAATAGAAAAATAGAAAAAGATTGCATGCTGGGTCTAGCATTGTGAATTACAGTTTCACTTTGTCAGCTGTAGAGATAGAAGGAAAATAATTTTATTTGGTTTTCATCCTTGTTTTCACATTAAATTTGTTATAAAAACTTTAAAAATTATATAGGATTTTGTATCTACCTAAAAGGTCACATTACATCAAAAGGCGTGTGGTTCAGGATCCTCTTTCTGTTGGTAGCAGACACTTAGAAAAAGACTGAAAGAAATAGAGCATCTCTAAAGGGAGATGACTTCATTATTATCTGCTGGGTTTAAGCTATTAGTAATTTAAGGACTTCCAAAGCTATAGTTATATCCAAACTACTGCATTTGGTAGTCACCAACCTCCATGACATTTGAAATCTATTTATATTTTTTGCCTCCTTTATCCATCCTTCAGAAATATTTTCTGTTTCTGTATTGCCTGAAAATTCCCTCAGTTTTGTAGTCTTAAAACTGTCTGGATAAATTCTCTGTGTGGTTTTCAGACTATTTAAGATGTGGGCTTGTCATGAATTTATGCAGTGTTATCTCTCTTATTTATTCTAAATGTCTTTCCTCAAAGTAAAGAACATTGCCTTTTTGACTGCATCTGAACAAAAAAATAATGATTTAAAAAAACAAAAAGTAAAATTCTTTCATAAAAGGAAGTTATCGGTGTTTAGAATCTGTTATTGTGTATTTTCTGCACCATTTACAATTTAATATAAATTTTCATTTAACAATATGTTTTTTGTGTTATTTCATAATTTGATTACTCAATATCATAAGACCCTGCTGAAGTTTTTCAGTCATTTTATAGTACTACTCTTTTTTGTTTCACTTTGAATAGTTCTGTAGCACCAGAAAATGCTTTTGACTCATAATTAAAATCCATTTCCAGAACTTCTATGGCTGTACTGTACTGGTGTCATATTTGGGATCCTTACTGATAGACTAGATTTACTGTGAAAACTGACCTTTTTTGCCATCTCTTCTTTACCATCTTAAACCAGTTTGTAAAACAGGGAAAGAGATTTTCTCATATCCAGTTACAGCTTAGCTCCCCATGATAGAACTTTTATCAAGCTTTTCTAAATCCAAATGCATTGTATCTCCATGTATAGCTCTTTCAAAAAATACTGGAAAATTTGTGAGGTACAACTTCTGTCCAGAAAGCCATGTTCCTTCTACCCTTATCTGAATCTGCTGATTGTCTTACTTATTATTGGTTCTATCAGTTGCTTAGAATGCAGCCCATTAATTATGATTTTGGCCTTTACATAAGTAAAGGGCCATAGGCTCTGCACTGACCTGATAGGATGGGTCCATAGCCAGAGCCGGGCTGAGCTGGTTTCAGCACCTGCCTCGTGGCCAAGTGCTTGTTGCTCTCCCTGTGTGAGCATAAGATCTGCCTGTGCCTCCGTGGGAAGGGTCTGGCAAACTCAGGGACAGACAAGAGACCCTGGTGGGGCTCAGCCTGGGAGGCTGTGGGGTCATGCTCACACTCAGCTGGGAGCAGCCAGGCAGAAAGAAGAAAATCAAAACAACCCCAGGACAGAGGAGGAAGCCTTCTCCCCCACCTCACCAAACGTCGTACTCATTCTGTCAAAGACCTCAGGTTGGTGGTGGCATGTCTTCTATACTTCTCCAGTCTTCCTGCCAGGAGCTGATCCTGTCAACTCCAGGAGCCCCAAAGACATTCAAGGGTATAAACACAGTAGCATGGGAAAGAGGTAGACGCCAGGAACAGGCTTAACTCTGTTATTAATAAGGCTTTTGTCTGTATTAGTTACATAATTTGTATTACTAATGTTAAAACATCAACTGGGCTGCCAATAAATCCTAGTCCCATATATATGGTGAGTTTCTTTTTGCTCATAACAAGATTTTGAATGTAACAAGTACATAGATCAGACCTGTGACCTTTATATAAACTGATATTGCGTATCAAACATTTAATTTCTCTGATACCTAGCCTGTTTAAAGAAATAACTCTGCTTCACAGTAAACCACTAAGCTATTTCATATTTGAGTTTGCCTGAAAATTGATAAATTATACAGTATTAGAACAGGTCTTGATCCTTCATGTACCTTTCTTCTAGGCTAAATCATTGAAAATAAAATTGTAGAGTCAGTGTTCAGGTGACTTTAGTCTTCCACAATAGTCTTATAGAAAGTAGTAGGGTTTCAAATCTACATATAAAGGTGCAGCATAGGTCAGAAAATGAAACGAGACCTCTACAGAGACTTAAAAGTTGCTTTTACACCTTGGTCGGACTTACTCTATGCCTCAGTGTCTTCTGCTGCTCTTCTAAAACCTGTATTTTCAAACCCATTTCATTTTTGTTTTAGAAAGAAAAGGTCTTAGAGGGAAAAAAAACCAAACAGATTTTGATAAGAGGTGGCACAGTGGTAGAGACTAATTAATATGATCTGTTCATAGCGTATGCTTTAAGAAGAATGTATGTAGATAGTTTCAGTGGAAGTTATAGGAAGTCCTGAGGTAGGTAGATGGATGGAGGCATGAGTGCAAACTCCTTGTCCAGAGACAGTACACATAGCATTCTTATTGGGTATTTATTGTTTTACTACCTTGATCAAGGAAAAAGAATAAAGCATGTTTAACTTTAGGGAGGTGAGTAATCATCCTAAAAGCAATAGAATCAATCATATGTCCGAATGTGTTTCCTTCGTAGTATAAGGATCAAAAAGTGTAATTCATAATCTCATTTTTGTTACTCTTTTGAGTGAAATGCCACTTCTATTGTAATATTTATGTATTTCTTTAAACTTGGCTAATTATGCTGGAATTTCAAGGTTAATATGTTGATGAATACAAAAGTTTTTTTCTCTTTAAAAAATCTGATTTGGTAGCCAAAGCCTTAAAAACATAGTAATAGCCATAACATTAATTATATACAAACCAAGACTGTTTGACAAATAGCGACAATGCTATCAGAGCTCAGCACTTCATTAAACAGTGATGTAAGGCTGATGACCAGAGACCTTTTAAAGTCAAAAGAAATAATGAAAACATGGATCTATTATCAGATTATGATTTTTTATTCTGATTCACAGAAAATTGTGGGTGTTTGGTGGGTTTTATTTGTTTGGATTGTTTTTTTAATTATTATTATTTTAATATTTTTTTAAAATATTAACAATAGAAACATTTCTGTGTACTCTTTTTTTCCCAAGATCAACACAATTTTTCTAAAGAAGGGACAAACACCTACAAACAGATGGAGATAAAACTCCAAAACTGCCTTCTTTTTACCTCAGCTTTCTGTGGTCCTTCCGTCCACTGCCCTCCGTTATCCCCATTACTGTGATTGTTGCACTCAAGCTGCAGCTCTGACAGACACATTGCAATATCCTGATGATACAAATGATAGTATTCCTATTCCATCCACTTCACAACAGAACAACAGAGCAAATTGCTAGATATAAGGGCAAACTGCCATTTCCCAACATTTTAAGTGTGTCTTTTATATAGTGCATAGTGGAATGTTATAAGAAATTTTGGACAGTGCTTCAATCTATGGAGGAAAACTATTTTAAAAAACAATAAAACTTACAACACTTTCAAGTTATCAAAAGTGTTGCATTATGTTCTTTTATATATGGCTGCCTATCAAGATTGGACAAATGTCAGGTTTATTAATTAGTAGCTGTACATGCACAAAGATTGCTGTCTCACTCATAAAGAAGAAAATGAAGTTTAAATTAGTGGAGTATAAGTATATCAACCAGGCTGTGTTATCACTATATCAGGATTTTGCTTAATGCTTATGACATATTTTTATGTATTCAGTACTTCTTTAATAAGTAATACAGAGACTAAATGGCAGCCGAGTAGCCTGTTGAGAACAATTAACTCAAAGCAGATGGCACTACAAATACAACTCTTAAAGACTCTTTTCTTGTTTGGGATTTTCATTTTCCTTGTTGATTTTGCCCCCTGGGTGAATTAAGGTCTTTATTGATAGATTTAAGATCTCCCTGACATTTGATTAAGCAAACTTCATACAGAGATTGTATTAAATTTTAATATCTTTCAAAACCGAACAGCAGTTTGTATCGGATGTTTTGTCACCATGTCTAGTGTTTAGTATCATATAAAGTGACTGATAGCCCAGCAACTACAAATCCTGAGAAAGCAGTGCAAGCACAAAGACGTGAACCAATAACAACTTTGAAATATAAACCCTAAGGGACAATAGTGTCATCTCCAAAGAGGATGGCTAATTTTCAAAGACGTTAAGAAATATGGAAAGTAATTTCACTGAGCTGTATATAGAATACATTAATATTTTTTTTAAATACTTGAAGCATCTAAGTGCTGATCCTTCAAGAAGCACTGTGCATGAAGGAGGCTGCTAGACTTCATTGAGGTATTGCATATGTGTGGACATCTGCCCATCAAGACACCAATGCAAATTTGAGGCCTTGAATGTGTGTAAAATTATCAGTAAAGCATCCCTCTCATTGTAACTGAGGTTTGATAGACAAACCAGTGTCAAAGATGTGTCCATCAGGTAAGTTCTACACAAAAAGAAACACAATTTTCCTCAAGATATTTGCAGGTTTAATTCAGCCATCCATTCCATCGTCACATTAAGGAATGATTTTTGTGGCTCCTTTAGAGAGTACTCAAAGTAGGTTTCATCAGAGGTATTCATAAGGACTTTTTAAGTACCTATATGTATACACAGTATTTTAGAGGTACAGAATGGCTGATAGGAAGATTTGCAAAGTTATTAAGTATAGTCCTAGGATTGAAAAGCTGAAAAGCAATACATATTCCTTCTGGTTCATAATAAATATATCTTCTAAGTAAAAGGAAATATTTGTCTATACAGGAGTCTGCTTTTATAGGAGCTTGAAATACAGTTTATTGAATTAATGTTTTACAAAAAGAAGAAAAACTGGAAGAAAGCTGCTGACTGCCCTGCAAAACCAGCAAATAGACAAGTGTTTTATCAAAATTTAATAACAGAAACAACTTTTGTGTTACAACTTGAAAGAGTTCTTTTTGGGGGGGTTGGGGTTTTTTTTTGTTTTATTTTTCTTTTCTGTTCATTTCACTGCAGTTTTCTGTGCCCTTCAGAACTGAATTACTAAAATTTCAGGGGTTTGCATCTCCTACTTTTGGGTTGACATCGGACATACCTAATGTCTAATACCTAATGATCACCACCTAATCTTAATTAAAATGAGTTCAAAGCAGTTCCTCATAGCTCACTAGCAAAATTGTGACAAATAATTTAAGTATTTTGCATGGTGGCTTGTCGAATTCTTAATAAAATGTGTCAGATTGCAACTTTTCATATGGGCAAAAATTCAAGGAATTACTTATTTTTTAAAATTATCATTAGCCATATTGAAAATATAAACAGGTTAATTCAAAAGCGTGGGGTATTTTCAAGTGAAAGACAGGAAATAAAAATCGTAAATAAAATAGTCTTCTGAGACATATATATATATGGTGGAGCCATGCTACTCTAAGATCCTTAATAGTTGTATTATTCTCTATATGGCATATCTGTCTCAGTCTTAGCACTATTGTGCTGTGTAAGTTTTGAATCTGTTACAGAAAACAGGAGGTTATCATGCCTCTGTGGTAGTGGTTGTGCTGTGATATTTTTTAGATTTATAATCTACATTATCAACAAAATGTATGGTGTAGATTTAATTTTTGACTTTGTTATCTAAGCTATAGCAACTCTGTAAATACCATAACACAAATTTGAAAATACATCAACTAATTGCGAGACAAAATTGTATGCAGAACAGGGGAAGACACGAGTAGATAAAACTAACCTTAGTTTCTGCATATCTCATCTGCTTACTGCTGCAAATAGAAAGAAAAAAAGCTTCATTTATGACTCTTGATTCCCATTCATGTCATAGATATGTTTATATAGTTATTGTTTCTTCCCTGGATAGAACAGTAGAACACATTTTACACTTAGATTTTGTTTGTCTCCAGGGGCAGAAGAACTTTTTTTTTTTTTTTAATAGTAGGTGAACAAGGCTTTAATTCTGCAGATTTTGACGAATGTCAGTTAAAATGTGGCAAGTTTTCCTGTGCCCTTTCACTGGGCTTCACTCATGCTAAGGTTAAATGTATGGGGATGAATCATCACTTGGAGATTTGGAAGTAGAAAGATCTTTGGAGATAAAACAGAATGAGAAAGTCCTCCAGCCTTTGCTACTTTTAAAGAAGACAGAGTCATTATCAATCATCAATCTATGTTAGAATACACATTGCCTTCTCATTTGCTTTGACCCAGTGGCTATTCCAAATGCTAAGGGCAAATCTGGGGTACAGAAATTCCTGGTTTTATTGTTTCACATCACTGGTGTCTTCACTAATTTTGAAATTTATATGAGAAATTTGAAGACCCAATTTGTTCATATGAGGACACTGGCTGACCAAAAACTGACAAAGCACTTCCAGATATTATAGAAATAGCAACTGTTGTCATACAAATATGACAATGATTTTATTTTGTTTCAAAAATCCTTCAGTAGATAGAGTAATACCCAAAACACAGTGCTTTGTAATCCTGATCCCACATAATCCAGTCCTCAGTAAACCCCATTGCTTTCCCATCTTCTGAAGTATTTTAAGGATGGTCAGCTATAAGTTTAGCTTCCATATTTGGAAGCAGTTTCCAAAGCAATTAAAGTATGTCTTATTTCGCTCAGTAAGCTTTATCCATACCGACCATGACCCAGGAGGTATTATCTGCCAGATTATTTAGAAATTTTAAGACAGAAGCCATTTAAAAAATCAAATTCCCAAGTCAAAAAAGAGGAATGGAAAATCGAAAAGGTCACTTAGACTCTTCAAGATAGGATTTTTTCTCTATATCATACTTTTCTAGTGATTTATGTTGCCTAATAAGAAACTATCCACAGTTTAATGACTAAACAACATACTACAAGTGCCTAGGGCCCTTTCTGCACCCCAAGGTTCAATGTGAATCTGTCTATTTTGTTTGTGTCTGCTGTGTTCAGTGATGCTCCCTGGACCACCCTAAATAACAAGTGGTCATTAATTAAAGAGTCCATTAGGGCATTCCAGCAGGATAATAAAGTTATGAGATGAGCAAATATGAGCACATTAGAAAAGATACATTTTATTACAGTGAACTATTCTCTTTTAAATAAAGCTATTTTTACCCTTTGGTTATCTAAAGTGTAATTCTGATTTACAATGAAAGATGGTATTTTGTTTTGATGGTTGATTACTTCCCCCAGAAAGCAATTATTATCACCAAATAGACCAATTTTGTTATTCTTAATCAAAAATACCTTTTCATTTTTAAAAAGTTGTGATGACATCTGAACATTTATAATGAAAAACGACAATTGCTTGCATAGTCTTGTAGAGATAGGTAGCCATAAACATAACAATAAACTTTTATAGTTCTTTTAAAATGAACACTTAAAATCTTAAGAAATGCATTAGAAACTAGCTGTAAAGAGGAATGGGTCACTTTTCTATCAGGGCTTTTAAGGCTTTAAAGTTTATTGTTATTGATAAAACACATAAAAAAGTTTAACTCGTTATGTTATCAGTGAAAAAATAAGCTGAACAGAAAATTAATATTAGCATTTACTTGGTCCAAAATTATAATTTGTTTATACATCTGTTAACCAGAGTTTCAAATAACCGTATACATGTTTTATCATATTTTACATAGAGTGGAGGAGCAATATGCCTTTACAAAACATCTGCAGGCATGATGTCTTTGTATGTCAGACACCCACATGAATACTTTGCTACTCGACCTTAGAGGAGTAGCTTTGTATCTCTAGGAGTCTCTTTTTGCATCCTGCCTTTGATGCTTCTGTCTAAACTATAAAATGTGCAGTAAACACTGTCTCTAATATAACAGTTCAATCTTTCCTTTTGACTCCTGTTTAAAGCAAAAACATCTCCTATTGCATTCGATGAAGAGTGCAAGCCTTGGCAGGATATATTTGGTGTGCAAGCCTACCAGCCCGTTGATCCTAGAGGGCAATAGCTCTGAAACAGAGTTGTGGGTTATAGTGGTTAACCACTAAAACATAATTTTCACTGCAAAGCTATAGCTAAGAATGCTAAGTAGTTGTCTTTGGATATATAAATATCTTGGGAATTTCAAGTAGTTATAGAGCATGTAGCTTACAGATATTTCTTAAGGGGAGAAAAGTGGCAGACGATGGTTTTTACTCCTTTTTAGCACTGCGACTTCACATATATTTGTTATAACAGAACGGAATAAAACTTGCTCTTTTTAATGATTCTAAAGGAAATAAAAGGTTTTTAATTTCAGCACAGTTCTTGAATTTTCCTTACTAGGACAGCAGGTGAAACATCAGTCATACTACTACTTTATCAAAAGAAAATATCCAAACTTAATTCTTCTAGGCAGACCTAGCATATTCTGCTTTTTATAATCATCAATTTTTATAAAAATATACCTGATTATATGATAATAAAAA
>JAOXJM010000001.1:19336359-19347928 GCA_026413425.1 Tringa solitaria | reverse complement strand
GGCCATCCAGCCAGTTTTTTATCCAGCGGAGGGTACGCTTGTCTATGCCATGATTGTCCAGTTTCTCCAGGAGAATGCCGTGGGGGATGGTGTCGAAGGCCTTACCAAAGTCCAGGTAGACAACATCCACAGCCTTGCCTTCATCGAGAAAGTGGGTCACATGGTCATAGAAAGAGATCAAGTTGGTAAAAAAATTGGGGTTTTGAACCCTCCAGGGAGGGTTCAAAAAAAAAAGAGAGAGAAGTTCCATTTGGATAAAAATGAAGTCACTTTTATATTTTAAAAACATAAGAGGGCATAAGACATTACCACTTTAAGCAGCCAATAATGCTGTTAATTTATATGTTTTCACCTGGAACTCAATAGATGATGTTTTCTGTTCTGCCAAACCAGATTTTTATTTTGCCAGACTCTTTTCCTGTTCTTGAGTTAGAACAGCCAATGGCAGTTACCAGTTCTTGCTTTCTCATGATGTTTCCCCCTTTTTCCAGACCATTTTCCAGTCTATTTTCTCTCTCTACAACTACCTGAAAGGAGGTTGTAGAGAGGTGGGTGTCAGTCTCTTCTCTCAAGTCACAGGCGATAGGACAAGAGGAAATGGCCTCAAGTTGCACTAGGGGAGGTTCAGATTGGATATTAGGAATTTTTTTTGCTTTGAGAGGGTTATTAAGCATTGGAATGGGCTGCCCAGGGAGGTTGCTGGCGCACCATCACTGGAGGTATTCAAAAGATGGGTTGGTATAGTGTTTAGAGACATGGTTTAGTAATGTGGGGTTTTTTTTGTTTGTTTGTTGTGTTTGTTTCTTTTTTTAACAGAGTTAGGTTGATGGTTGGACTAGATGGTCTTAAAGGTGCCTTCCAACCTAGACAATTCTATGATTCTATGATTCTATGGTTTTTCACCTTTTCAGTCTATAAGTCGCTGTTACAGTTCTCTGCTTTTTGGCTTATTGATGGTATCTCAGGATGCCTCTGTTTTCTAGGTACCCAGCCGTACTTAAAAGATGTCAGCTGCCCTTCTGAAGAACGCTTCTAGTTTGTAGGCCTAGTTCCCTGTTCTCTGCCAGTACTTCATCAGACATAGTCTTCTCAGTATTTTTCCCTTATAAGCAGGTCTCCTTTACAGTTGCTGATATCAATGTGAAATAAAAAATTTTTTAAAAAAAGGGAAAAAAGAAAAGAAACATGCAATGATTTAGGTACCTTTTCTTGTAATGAACAAGAACATTCGAAGGGTTTTGTTCTTACATTTATCTGTTATGTATGGAATAAAATGGTGCTAATAGAATCTTCTCTCTGCTCTTGTCTTTAAAGTATGATATGTCCTTTTCCCAAATGGTCAGAGATTGATCTTCATTTCAGGTAATATTTAGGCAAGATTTTTTCCAGAATGGTTAACAGAGTCTTCACATTTACATAGAGTTTAAATTTTCATTTTGAATAATTATATGATGGCGAATTCTGCCTTGCATTACTGATGTCTGAAAGGCATAATAGAGGAATGGAAAATATCCCTAAAGCTCATCCAATATGGATTATGGTAAATACGCTCCAGCTAGTGAAAGAATTGAGTTCTGCTTTAAAACAATGATCTATTTCAATAATTTATTGGTTTGGTTTTTTTTTTTTTTTCAATCAGTCTTATAAGGGAGAAAACAAAACAATGTGAATGTCATTATTAGACAGCCTGAAAATATCATGCTTTTCAGTCATTATACTACGTAAAAGATGGGTATTTATTAACATTTTTTCACAGATGTCATTGGTCTTCACATAGAGTCTTTAATAGTTTCTTTAAAAAAAAAAACAATTCTAGTATCTATTCAAACTATTTCTAGGAATAAATGTTGGCAAACACCTCTCAGAAATTTATTTGTGGAATGACCCAGAAACACTTATTTTATTAGATATTGGTGGATTTCAATCCAGAATGAAAGAAAATTCTTCAGGGAATTTTAGAATGTAATGTTGAAGAATCATATTTTTTTCCTTTTTATTAGATATGAAATGTTATAGTAGAAGAATGTATCAGGAAACCTCTAAACCACAGCTTAATGAACATTAGAGGAGATTTTTGAGAAGAATCACCATATACTTTCCCTGTTTGTTTATTCACTGGCCACTGTCAGACAAAAGATAGTATGTTAGAGAGATCTTTTTTAGGATACATAATTATCATTTCAATTCAACAGAAAGTTGCTTTAAATCCAGTACTATTTGACTTTTCAATTAATGACATACATTAAGACTTCAAATTTGACGATTATCCTAAGTAAGGTAGGGCTAAAAGCACATCGTAACATGAAGATAACATTTCAAACTATATTTAATATTTTAAAGAGGTTCTGAAAAAAATAATTGAAGTAGTTCCATAAAGACAAGGTCTTTCACACACATAAGCAGAATTCATTGAAGAAATACATGATAGCAATAACTGCATAAATAGTAGGTTTACAAAGCTGCAGAGTATAGTGCATGACGATATAAAGAGGGGTTAACTCAAGTCATTTATCTTTGCAATTGAAAAAATAGTAATTATCATAGTAAACTGTAGAAATAAAGACAAGTGAAGTAGTTATTAATCTACTAACAGTAATACGCCCCTACCTGAAACACTTCGCCTACTTTGACCATAGCTCTTCAAGAAAAAAGAAGACCAGGAAATATCAAGAGAAGACTAACAAAAATGACTAAGGATCAAACTAGAAGACATAGTCATAATGAAACTTACGACTAACATAATGAAACATAATGAAACATAATGAAACATAATGAAATGGAAGATGTAGTTTTGTTGACTTTAAAGATTACCATTAAAACTGTCTTCAAATACATAAATAATAGACATAAAAGGAAGGAATCAGTTTTTTGTCATGGAAAAGAGAGAAAATGGGGATGACATATTATAAATACATTTGTTCGTGTAAAACACAGACCACTAGTAACTATAAGCAACAGAAAAACTGTATGTATATGGAAGTATATGTAATCAGTAAGTTTTCTGTTCTTGAGCTCTTTACTTTTGAAGGTTTCTGTACTCTGGGCACAGCATTTCACAGGTCTATACTTGCCTTCCCAAGTGATAAAAGTGACAAAATGGATGGGCAAACTTTCCAACCTTTCTTGAGTATTTTGGGGAGATCAGAAGCAATATGGTATAAAAAGAAGGATTATCAAGTTTTCTTTTTCTCAATCTACTTAGTCTCATGATATTAATAAACTTCATAATATCAATCAAATTAATAAACTTGTTTTCATAATGTAAGATAGAACAAAACAATTGTCTTTCAGAGACTGCCTTAAACAGCTAAGTCTTACACAGTGCTAATCCCACTGGATTCAGCTTTTTTTTGGTTATTAAGACCAAGTCTTAGGGCAATTATTCTATAGTAGGTATTTATAAATTATGATTTAAGATTTAACTAAATAGATAGGGAAAAATTTCCTTGCACATTTTTAGATCATATTTAGTTGAGATCAAGTAGTGTAGAACATTTTTATGTACTTAACACATCTCTTAACACACCTTTGTTAAGAGATGATTAGTGAGAGAAAAATTTGTTATAAGTTCCTTAGCCCTCCTCAACTGGAAAAGTAAATATATGGCTATGACAAAATACACACTTCCATCCACTTACTCTTCTACCAGTCACAACAAAATGACTACGAATTCAGAACAGGATTGTGAAAGAAAAAAAATCCCTAATCTCTTTAACATTTCTGTGGATTTTTACTTTAGCATTGAGTAAAAGTTAAATATATGCTTAAGTAACATGTTAGTTTAAGGACTAAAAAAGGAACCCTGAGGAATATTAGTGATGCTGCTTAGTTCATGGTGTTCCTAACTCTATCATTTTCACTATGTTTTCACTACAAGCCAATTCACTTTTTTCACTATAAACAAAACAATAACTTTCAGTGGGAGAAGATTCTATAAAAGCAAAAAGAAAAACATTTAAGTGAAAATGATTTGCAGCTGCAAACTAAAATCAATTTATAAAACCAAACATGCAAGGCTGGCTCAGAGGAATTGCACACCCATGTGAGCTTTGAAAAGTTTATTACTTAGCTAAAATATTTTAACTACATATTCCAGCCATCAAGAACATTGAAACACCAGCATAAATACACTTCCCATAAAAAGGTATAAACTTTTCAATGTATTGATAGAAGTATAGCTGTGCAACAGAATATGTTACCTTAATTCTACATTTAGCATTTAGGATGTGTTAAGTCAAAAAAACAATGCAACTTTACTGAAAAGCATTCTATGATCTAAATTTAGTGGCTAACTGATTTTTAAATTAACTAGATGAACTGTATAAAGCAAGTGATCTCATATTGTAAAAGGTTACCTCATGATAGATGTGTTTAATTCCTTTTAGATATGAAAATTAGATACAAAAAGGTCATAGAAACGCTTAAACATAATATAATCAGGTAATTAAGTCAGACAATTCAGATCATCATTGAGTGATTAAAATTCATACTAGTGACACCTGATTAAAATAAATATTTTTTGATCTCTACATAATTGCCTGTTACAGTGAAACAACTAGCTCAGTCAGTGAGGGGAGAGCCATGGATGTGATCTGCCTTGATTTCAGCAAGGCATTTGATCTGGTCTCTCACACAGTTTCCTTGCTAATGAGCTGGTAAGATATGGACTGGACAGCTGAACAGCAAAATTGGTGGAAAACTGACTCAACTGCTGAGCTCAAAGGGTAGTTAGTGACTAGAAATCAGATGAGTGGTGTTCCTTGGGTCAGTACTGTCTCCAATACTGTTAAATATCTTTATGAGCAATCTGGATGTCAGGGTTGAATACACACTCACCAAATTTGTGGATGACAACAAATTGGGAAGAGAAATAGATAACACAGGATACAAGAGTCGCCGCTGAGAGTGACCTCAGCAGTAGAAGACAGACCAGCAAGAATTCCATACGTTTTAACAAAATAAACATGAAGTCCTGTACCTGGGACAGAATAATTATAAACTCTGAAAATATAAGCATGAGACTGATGGCTGAGAAGCAGCTCTGATGAAAAGGTCCTGGAATTCTTGGGGGACAGTAAAATCAGCATGAGCCACATGACCCAGCAGTGTGCTCTGGTTAGCAAGGAAGGGCAACAACCTTCAGGGGACCATCAGAAAGAATGTACCAGAAGACTCAGGGATATGATTACTCCATACTACTCAGCACATCGTATGCCATGCCTGAAAAATAAACTGTTGTGATACTCCTAGTTTAAGAGGGACATTGATAAACTAGAGAGAGTCTAGCAGAGGACTACCAAGATGATGAGAAGACTTAGGAACTTGACTTATGAGGAAAAAAGTTGAAGCATTCGGTTCTGTTCAGCCTTGAGAACAGAAGAGTCAGGACTAGTGGGGATCAGAGGGAACCATACTCCAGTCACACTCTTTCATTAAGGAAAAGGTAGTTACAGAGAAGAAGGATAAATTTCTTCACCAGGATGCATAGGGACAGGACAAGAAGTGATGGGCACAAATTGCCTTAGAGGAAATTCTGTCTGAATATAAGTGCTTCACTGTGAGAACAATTAATCATTGGCATATGTTTCTCAGAGAAGTGATGGAACCTCTCTCACCAGAAACATTCAGGACTCAGCCTGACAAGGCGCTGGAACAGGGCCCTGAAAAACCTAACCCGAGGACTTGCTTTCAACAGAAGTTTGGACAAGATGAGCTCTGGAAGTCTATTCCAGCTTAGTTTTTCCTATGGTTCTGTGATTTTACAATAAATTCTACCCTCAAATAGCTGTTTTCAGGTGATGTTACTTTATAGATTCTTAGGGAAGCACTTCTTTTTTTTTTTCCCTTATAGAAGCAAAAATGTCAAATCCTTTGAAGAACGTGGATAGACATATCTAATAGATTCATCTTAGCTTAAAATGCACTAAAAACATATATTACTTGAAATATTATGAGGTAGAATATATAAATTTCCATTAATAGATACCTCAGTGTCTTATCAAAAAGGCCAATTTTACTAAAAAAGCAAAACCCAACCAATCTGTTCTATTTAAGTGTCACATAAATTTTATGACATTTAAGTTTTACTTGATGAGAAAGAAATTTGTAAGGGTTTCTATCTTTTTCTATACACGAATACGATTAATTATTTGTCTGATCCATACAGCCACACTAATCTAGAAGTTAACACAAATTCTTTTGTCCCTTCTCACTAAGCAGAGTTTAAAGTTGTCTACTATGAATTACAAAGCTCAATAATTTAGCCAGAATTCATCTTAAAGTTCTAAGATACAAAACAATAACTTCTGCTTTGCAAGGACTGTGTCTAAGTTCTTGCAAATTTAGTCTTAATAACAATACGTTAAGAAACAATGATCTATCTCATACAGCCTGGAAGGTATCTTTTGAATTCAGTTTCATAATAGAGTCACAGATTTACATTTGTAGGAAACTCTGGAGATCATCTAGTCCAAACTCATACTTAAAGCAGGACCTGGTTGCTTAGATCAGGTTGCTCTGCTCCAGTCAAGACTTAAATATCTGCAAGGATGGAGATTCCACAGCTTTGCTTGGCAATCTGCTCCAGTGTTTGACCACCCTCAATGTGATTTCTTTATCTATAGTTAGAATTTCCCTTTTTGCAACTTTTGCTTTTGCATCTTTTCCATCTCCAAGAAAAGTCTTATTAATTATTTGAAGGCAGCAAAAAGATTTTCTCTTATCCTTCTCTTCTTAAGATTGAGATAAGTCACTTCTTTGAGCTTGTACACTGAGCTCCTAACTATGTTGGTGGCTCTCAACTGCACTCCAGTAAATGTCTTTCCTATAATAGGGAACCCAAAATGGGACACAGAACCCTGGATGTGACCTTAAAATTACCAAATAAAGGGGAAGAACCACTTCCCTTGACCCATTGGCTTAAAAAACTTTTATTTTCTCATAGTTCTGGCTCTTCCCAATCACCTTCTCAACCACCATGTGCCCAGTTCTGGCATCCAAGAATATTTGTTCCATAATCCTCATAGGGACTGAAATTAGTCTGCCCAGCAGGAAGCTACCTTGATCCTCCTCATCCTTCTCCAAGTTGGATTTGTCTTTTTTTTTTTTTTCACTCATCAGGAATGTCCCTTTACCATTGTGGCCTCCCAAAACTTATCAACAGAAGGCTTACAATGATATTTCCCATTTCCTTTAGAAACCTTAGATACCTGCCATGTGATATCATGGACTTCTGTATGTTCAATTTACTTACATAGTCCCTGTGGGTATTACTTACATAGTCTCTGCTGTGGGTAACACTTCATTCCTTCACCAATTCACTGCTTCAGTCTTTTCAACTCAAACATTGTTTCTGTATTTCTCAAGATAACCTGTACTTTCTCCTTTATAAAACCAAATAATAAATTACTGATATGTGAGTTTTTTTAAAAGAATTATCTCACTGTTCATTGCATGTGGATTACTATAAATTATTCCTTCACCACCTCAAGGTCAAGCCACTTACATTAGGTAAAGTAAAAGGTCATATTAAGAATAGCTGTAGATTAATTTGTGGGCTGTGAGGTTCTTTTTTTCTAGCATGCTATGCAATCATACAAGGGTACATACACTTAGGAAACATTTTTGTTTTGTTTTGTTTTGACAGCCATCATTGGTTTACAACAGAGAAAAAGCTCAATTTATCAGCAGCCTTCACAAATAAATGAACTAATTTGAAGGTTGCTATGGCCTTAGAAAGTATCAACACCAGCATCTTCTGACTTCTCATAATCTCGCAACTGATAAAAGTCCAGTTGGGATCCACTTTAATTGGGTACTTCAGCTCCCAAACACAGACACTGAGTCACATAATTTTGAAATAAGACACAGCTTTCTTAAAAAGGTAACCTGAAGGAACTATTTCAACTGTATTTAATACCTCAGAAAAGGGTGGTAGGCCGAAACTGGCAGTTTTGCCTAAATTCCATTTTAGCATCAGATTAGCTTAAGGTTGAAAAATTAGATTTTTAATTTTTTTTTTTGTTTTTTTTTCAAATCAGTGATTGATTTATTGATTATAAAGTAGGAAACAAACTCAGGAAGGTATAAAATTATAAACAAACTAGAGACTGACAATCTCTCTAGCAATTGCCTTACCTTTGTGAAGTTACCTTGGAAAGATACTTTACAGTTCATACTCTTTCAGTTTTTCAGCATTGACACTCTCTTGTTTTTATGAATTTATATTCTTGTTTGCTAGTTTTCTCTTTGCAGGAGGAAATAAATTTCAATGATTTACATGTCTTATCCCAAATATATCTACTCTGATTCACTTTGTTGTTTCCACCTCCTCTCTCCTGTCTTTTCTTTATCTGTTGTGTTGATCTTTTTCCCAAACCTTTTTAATGTAAATGAAACATTCATTACTTGCCTTAGGGCTGATTGTAAATTAAGCATTCTGTTTTATCAGGGGATGAGGGAGGAATGATACACTATTTTCAAGACTGTTACAATATTTTATAAATTGTATATCATAAGGACTATTTACTTTACATAGATATTGTGAAACTCAAAGTCTCCATAACACATTTACTTTTCCACTGAGATTTTATACGTATTAGATAACAAGCATGACAAATACTAGTTACAGAATTACAGAATACTCTTTCTAAGCTCTCTCGCCTGTTTCTGCTTCCTTTTTGGTACTTTTTCTGCATATCACAAGTTTTACCACTCCCCCGACCAAAAAAAACCAAAAACGAAACAAACAAATAAGTCATCAAAATTAAATATTCCCTGATGTCTTTCTGAAGCAGAATTTCCCTCTTTAGATTATTCCCCTACTTGTATAATTGAGTTCCAGGAAGGGCGTGATCTTAAAACACTGAAAACACAACTCTAAAAAATAGAGGCAAACATAGGTAAGATATTCCTAAGTAGTCAACCAATTTCCCTTTTTAATTCGTTTACTTTTCACAGACTCTAGTCCTTGACTGTGACTATCACCACTCTCACTCAACTTTATGACCAATGACAGGCAAGTGCCTTTTTGCAGATATGCTCCTAGTTCTGAGAAAAAGGTACTTGCATGATTATTACTGGAAACATCTGCACCTAATTTAGTGACTCAGCTTTATTTGACTCTGATCATGTAATACACCCTATAAGTAAAACAAAAAATAGTACTTCATTCTCCCCACAAAACCTTTTGGAAAGGTCTTCCTCTCTCTGTCTTTTCAGAGAGACAATACATTATGTTTTGCCACAAAATGTAAAATGAGAAAAACTTTGACAAGAAAATATTGTTTCTCTGTTTTTTTCCAACACCATGTGGTAACTTCTCCTTCATGAAGTTACTATCTGTACCATAATAAGACTTGAGTCAGTTGGCCAAACACCACAGGAAAGCTGAAAGTGCAAAATATAGGATGACCTACAGCAGAAACCTCTGATTTGGTATGGACAGGATCTACCCATCTTCATAAAGACAGCTTAATAGGAAAATGACTTTTTTTTTTCACTTTGATAGTGTGGTTAGGGGAACAAGACCTACACTTAGCCTTTTTTAAAGGAAAGAATTAGACATTTATCTAATTGGAAGACTATGTTAAATTGAACAGGTTCTGACTTGCACAAGCTGCACACAACTCCTCAAAAACAAAAAAAAAGCCTAACATGTACAATGTCCACATCTACTTGCCATCCAAAAAGTGGCGGTTTCCAGTGGTCTGTGGGTTATTTATCTACTTATATCCAAAGTCTTTCTACATCATCAAAATCCAAGAGAGCATCCTTGTGTGAAAATAGCAAAGGAAATTGTTTTGAACTCAGTAACTTAATGACCCTGGTATAGAATTGCTTTTTCACCTCTCCAAAGTATTTCCTTTAGGAAAGTTTTTTTCATTTTTTTAATTTTTTTTTTCTCCCCTCCTGACAATGCAAATTAAACCAAAAAGTGGAGAAGCTATTTCTTAAAGTTCAAAATTATTTCATGGTAAAATATAATAGTCTAAAACACTCGCTGGACAAAAAGTATTCTTTTTTAATATTTTTATTTACATTACCTTTACTAAGCCAGGTTTCACATTTCATGTCTTAGTGGTTTTAAAGTTGTTTATTGCTGTGTTTTTCTTATCACTAGGGAGCATGTTGAGAATTCCTGTCACTTATCTGTCTTCAAGGACCTGTGTACTGGACTTGTGTAAATTTTTAACAAAGGATAAAATGCCTTTGTTTCATGCCACCAGAGAGCACTGTTGGATCATTAAGATTTGGCTTTTTTTTCTTTCTAGACATTAGCTAAAGTAATGAGAACCAAGGAGACAAATAAAACTTTGCTAAATATTCTTTTTTTCCTTACCACATGACAATGCCACCAGCACATAAGGTGTAATAAATCAATTGGCCTTTTTGTGTTTATAGTTCTGCATTCTTACAAGATTCTTTTCTTTTAAATAAATGAAAAGACCAGTGTTCCCAAGGTTGTAATTAGTGATAGAGTTTGTACCATTACCTTTCGTAAATTTTATTTTACTCACAAGTCCAGTGGCACAGCTGTGAGCTATATCACAGGACAACTGTGAAGATTATTTCTGGTTCCTCATAAAAAATAATTCCTTAATGCCTCAGTAAATAATATGACAAGAAGTTGAAAATCATGCTGAAAAATACCTTGCCACTTTGCTAATCAACACACCCTAGCACAAGCCATCCATTCTTTCATTTTTACAGCTGATTACTGAAACAACCACAGGAAGGTCAAGGAAATTGAGTTCAACTAGGGAAAAAAAAAAAAAAGAAAAAAAGGGAATCTTCGATGAACCTTCAATGAACGAGGAAGAGGGTGTTAGATTAGCTTGGTCTTTTGACTTAACTTGCCACCAAAAACAAGAACTACAATGAAAAACCCAAATCTTTGGCAGGTTAGAAAGTCATTCACTGTGCCTGCATGTGTGCAGCTCACACTGCTATATGCATGTGTGCCTGTGGCTACATATACATGTATATAGCCTTGCATAAAATACACATACGTATAGCATATCTATTTAAATTAATCTTAATTTTATAAGGAAGATAAGCACTTCTCTCTATGCTGGTGTTTAAATGAAGAACTAAATTGACTGAACATAGGTTTGAGCCTTTTTTTCATAATTCAAAAAGAATGCATTAACCAAATTACTAAAACTGCTTGACCTCTTGGTAATTCATGGTTTTAGGTTTTTTAAGACATTTTAAGATACTGTTTAGGATTTTTCAAAGGCAGGAGAATCCAAGATTATTTAACATCCTAGCTTCTACTTAGATTCCAAAATTCACATTTAAATTTAGGTGTCTACATGCATTTTTATTTTGATACCCAGTGATGAAAAAATTTTGGAAAAATTGAAACAAACTTTCATAAACCAATTATGAGATTTCTAGTGTAAATAAATTAAAAATAAAAGTTTATAGAAAAGCTTCAAGAGAATCAAATGTGTTCTAGAAAAAAATGTCCTCTGGAAAGATACATTTCATTATTTTCTTACACCTAAAATTCATGACATTTTGTTTGTTTGTATTGTATTGATAAATATTTCACGAGAATTCTACA
>JAOXJM010000001.1:19302833-19316803 GCA_026413425.1 Tringa solitaria | reverse complement strand
GGGGAAGGGCCATCTGTCGGTCTGGTTGCGGTGATTTCGGCTGAAACCACGACATTTCTTTAGAACAGTTCATTTTGAATGAGAAAATTAGTAATTCAGAATTTCAGAAAATTTGAATAGAATCTCCTCTTGCTATGAGGTTTAATATAGTATTAGCTTGAACTGTTAGCATTTTATGGAAAAATCACAGACTGTGCTTCCATATTATGCAATCATTTCAGTGTTTTGTTCCAGTGCTCTAGTCTCCTGATCATACCTGCAAGGATGTGAGTGTGCTCCTGGGTTCTATTCAGAAGGAATGAAGCTGTTTACTTGGCAAGGAAACAGACCAGCTGTACACACCCATATCTACAACCAACTAACAGTACAGATAATTTTGTTTCTCCTGCTTGAAATAGTCTTCTAATAGCAGGCTTTACTTTTCTCCACTCAATTCTGTCCTTTGTATCAGCAAATTTCATATTTTCACGCAACTTCCCACAATGTACACATCCCAGATTCAACATGTTGTAAGAAAACAATCTGCAGAGCAGCAAAAGCCTTCTCATTATCCATTTTTCTGTCCCAGGTATCCACACACAAAAAAGGTTAGAAAAAGACCCAAAATGCAGAACAGGCAACGTAACACTTATTGAACAGATATCAATAGTATATATTTCTGTTGAAATAAGTGAAAACTGAGGTGGTTTGTTGTTTTTTTTTTTTTTTTCTTTTTTCTACTGAGGTAGTGTGTTCTTAGACTTCTTAATAATAAATGTCTCTGATATTAAGTTATCACCTTTTTGATAGGGTTACAACATTTTGGCAAAACCAGAGGAATTCAGATCCAAGCATCTGTAGATGCTCCAGATGGATTTCATTCAATGGTGATGTGAGAAAATTACTTCCAAGCACACTCCCTGCAGTTCTTTCACTCCACAGTGATAAAGTTTCCTGACAACAGCAGGCAGCTCCCACCATGCTGTGCACGAAGAGAGCAATCACAGAAGGTGCCCTAAATATTCATAGTGTTTAAGGCAACACATGGGGTATGAAGTAATTCATATTACTCCATATTACTCCAGAGTAATGAAGTAATAATGCCTTCTGAAAGACACTTTTAGAAAACTAATATGAAGATGTTGTGATGCCTAGGAATCTAAACAGAAGGAGATACACTAATGGATTAAAATAATCTAGGAATTTTGGTGTATCGCATATGTTTGCCTGGCTTCAGAAAAGACCTCTCTGTGGGCCAGTGCTTTGGCCTCATTACCAGTATGGAGTGTAACTTCATGACACCCAAACAGGCCATCTGTTAAATTGGATAGTATGCAAAAAAATACATTTTAGGCATAAAAGCTCCTCTTCTGAGATCTTCCCACAGTGACAGAACTGTGATGCAACCACAAGAAACCCACTTTTCCTCTACTTTCCGGGGTATATCTTTGAAGAGAAGTGGGACTTTCCTTGCAATTTAAATGAACTGTATCAGGATCACTGATGACTCAAGAAGGCAACAGTGCCATACACATGCCTAGTTTATGTTCTCAAATAGTTCTCCTTTTTTAAATAGTGGGAAATCTTTTTAAGCTTTTATATTTATTTTTATTTATTTATTTTTGTAAGCAAAAGACAAAACTTAGAGGTCATTATGCTAATTCCAGGAGTTAAAATGTACTAAACATCTGTCCACTTTGTAGCTGGTCTTGTTAAAGAAAGATTACACCAAGGGGAACTTCTATGTTGTAGATTTCACTGTAGTCCCTGAACATTTGACACAAGTAAAATTAACAAACTCATGTAGGGAAAACATTCTGACCAGTTTAACCACACAGTCAGAGAGCTCCATGTGGCTTAATCTACTCAGACCACCAGTCCATGCTGCAATGGTTAGTATGCTTCCAGTTCTCAAGTTAGCTCATAAAAATCTTGTTAAGCAGTTGGAAACTACACTGCAATCTGCAAAACACATATAACTTGAGAAGAAATTGCCACGGTAGATGCTAATAGGATTTTATTTTTCAGGGCTTTCTTAGCTGCCTTAGCTGCTTGTTAGAGATTTTATTTTTTCAGATTTAAGGGGTTAAGTTGTGAGAGCAGTGTGGGTTTCTTTGTGGACATGAGTAGAAAGGATTTGCTAGCAGGTGTATCCCATAAACCATCAGTTGTTAGGGAGAAATTTTTTTGCTTTTCTCATGCACTGCTTTTCACTTCTCTTCTGTTTTCAACCTCATTGTCACCCATGAACACATGGTACACAAAGAAGTTTTTTTCCATGTGTTTCTACAAATGTAAGGAAATTTTCTTTTCTAGGTCACCCTGTAGATTTTTTATCACCTACAGAGATCAGTAGAAAAGCTGCTGTTAAACAGTCATTGTAAGTGAGCTATTGTAAAGCACAAAAAAGAAATTAACTCTTTAGGTTTTTAGGTAAAAGTCACTGACTCTTCTTAATCATCTCTTCTTCAACTCTATTTGGATAACGATAATCTGTATGACAATAAAAGAATGAAAATATCTTGTTTTAGTTCAACCCCGTATTACTTGTTTTAATATGCTTAAAGATAGGAACGTAGCCTCAAAATGACAGCTAGTTATCTTAAGATTTTCAGAAACAAGATAATACAGCACCTTCATACACTTTACAAGAGTATCTTTCCTCCCTTAGATTTAACATTCAGCCTCTTACTCACAACAGGATTACAGTTATAATCATTGAAACATTTCATTCCTTCTTAATTTTGTGTTTACATGCATTGTTAGCCCAACTTTAAATCTCACAGCATGGATCTTCTTTGTATGAACAAAAACCATAGTCACAGAAAATTTATTGCCTTCTCTCTGATTTTACTTTATTTTGTTATTAAAAACATTTTTACATCAACAATTCTATATTAAGCCACCATGACATGGGAATTAAAAATGAATCACTACAAAGTGCTGGAACTGTTCATTTTAAATGGAATTAAACGAACCTCTATGATTAAGCGTTCCTTCTCTGCCATGGTATGTGAACGTAAATAAATATGTAATAACCTATTCTAATTCTGAACTTTAACGTCATGCCAAAGTGATTGATACAAAGCCAAAAAGATATCAGTTGTTGCTGGTAATGTGAAAATATTAGAATATTTCAAAAAAAAAAGTGTTTGGTGACAGAATAAGATTTTTATGACTTACTGGCTTTTCAGGAAAAAAAAGGTTTTTATAAATGTCTTAGAATTTGTTGTGATTTGCGATTTTTTGTCTACAAAAAAATTATTCAATATCATGTATGTACATATCACACTGCTGATCTTTTATTATGTAACATACAGGATATTAAAAGAAAAGAAAACCCTTTAATATAATGAATATGTAAAAGCTCGTGTTGTTGGTGATTATATAGCTTATATGCAATAAGAATAAAATGCATCGCCCAGTAAATGTAGTTTTTGCCGTTCCTGGTAAAAAGCTTTAAAAAGAGTCCAGTAAATCCAGGGTGTCACTGCCCAACAAACAAAAGCCTCCGGGGGCCTGAGCTTAGCAGAGGCTGTGGGGCCACACTCACACTCAGCTGGGAGCATACAGAAGGTTGTGACCCATGGTGAGGATACGTATAAAAATAAATCCTAGAAGATCCCTTTAAAGAGGAGTAGGAGACCCTCACCATGAATATCATATCTGTCTCAGGAAAGACTTCAAGATACTGTTGACTCACCATAGCTCTCCTTCTTGAGGAAGATTCCACTATCAACTTCAGAATGCCAAAAGACATCGGAAGGGTGAGCTCCAGGAAGGGCTTTTTGATTTAACAATTTGTACTACATTTTCATTGAGGCTTTTCTGATTTAGACTATTAGATTATTAATGCATATATGACACCTATATTAAATTCTTATCTCTGTATATATATGGTGTGTTTTGTTTTGCATATTTAAAAAGATTTTGAGAGTTAAAATGTGTAGATTAGCCATAATCTTTCAAACTTGAACTCGCTGGTGAAGTTAAACATTTTTTTTAATGTCCAGATATACTGAAACAGCATGAATTGGATGGTAGGTATCCAGTAAGTGTCTGCTTTCCCTTGGTCATGAAATCTGCTCACCAAGACATTTTTAGAGGATACTGCCTGTGTTGGGAGCACTGCAAGTGGGGCTGTTCCCCACCACCAGGGTGGGTGAATGGAACTGGGGATAGCAGCAGCAGGACCCATCCCCAATCCAGCCATCAATGAGCAGCAGCAATGCACTTCTAGCCTGAAGTTAGTCAAGGAAGGTAGAAGGACAGTTTTGGGACAGTGGAAGACAGACTGGAAGCAAGCAGCAACAACAAGGCTTGGAGAGGTCCAGGGCTGACCCAAAACTGGGGTCACAGCTGAGGTGGGTCAGGGCAGTTATGGCCCAGGGGTGCTCATTGACAGCCTGTCAACCTAATCCCAAGTTTAAGAACATTACATTGAATAATTAAATTTAAAAATCCATGCTAATACATTCAGGCATATACAGTATTACACTTTGACACTTAATCATGCCTCTATATGTTTGGGTTTATTTGAGTTTCTTTGCTTGAAGCGTGGCAGAATATGCCATTCACTTCTAACAAGCAAACACAAAAATTTCTGTTTCACTACATACTGGTCACTACAGTGAATTAATTTGTTTCTGGTTCTCACAATTATTTCTTTTCAGAAAAAGAGATTTGGAATCCTTAGTTCATTTTAATATCATTGGCTGGTTAAGTACAACTGAGGAAGTCAGTGGAGCTACCACTATAACAAGCTATTACTCGATGAACATTTTATTTTTCCTCATAAACATTTTTATATCTGTATTATCAGGTTTCAACACCTTTGAGCCTAAGCTTCAGAACTTGACTTTTCAATTATATTTTTTCTCAAAATATTCAGTCAGTTTTATTTTTTAAATTATCTTTCCTGTTGCTAAAACTAAGCAGATACACACTCCTTTTGAATGCCTATGCTCTTGAGAGTATAATAAAACAATTCAATTTATGCATGTTATATATATATATGTGTGTGTATATATATGTATTCTATCCTGATAAAGTTCGCAAATGAGAAAAAATGTTAAATATAATTTACTAAAAACATGTATGTGTGGGAGTTCGCCCACCTAAAACCTCTCACCAGCTAATGTCCTATAACAAAGTTGGCTAGAACATTTTAACCTTGGTCATTTATGTTCACTATTGAGCTCCTCAACATGAAAGACTTGTTATTTTTGAGTACTAAGAAGTATCTTTCCAGAAGATATGTACCAAGTGCTTGTAGATCACTGTGGAAATCTGAACTGTAATTTTCTGATGCCTTAGAAAAGTTTAACATGTTGCTGAAACTTATTTTTTGCATAATAATCTAGAGGATATAGTGCTTATCTAAGATATGGGCAACATAGATTTTAGGCACTCTTTCTGCATATTAAAACTTCACTGTCTTAGACACAACAATGAGAATCCCAAGTGGAAAAACAGGGGTGAATATTTTCTAGTGGTTTTCGGTGCTCTTAATGGAGAAGAAAAAATGTCTAACATAAGAAAGAGAGTTTCCCTCTGTAGATAATGGGGGTGTTTACCGACTATATGAAACGTTTAGCCATTTCAGGGGAGTAAGCTTATCCTCCAGGACTAGACGCCTAAAATTTAGTGGAAAAAACTTGCAGAGATTAAAGTTTGAGTATAATAGACTGTGTCTTATCTCTTGTTACCTGCCAAAATGTTGTCAAAATCAATATATACCTATAGGATATTTCAGCTTCCACCAACCAGCATTTTCTCACAGCAGCTTATTCTAGGAGAAAATTGCTAGCCATGTTTAAAGCACAAAGCTTAAATTAAATTAATAACATGATAATATTAATATAATAAAGCAAGAATGTTCATTGAAGAAGCAAGTTCTGCAGTAACCCAAGTAGAGAAAAAAAATTCAACTTATTGGTATGAAAATGCATCAAGAGAAATTAAAATAATGATGGTGTGGGAGCCAAACAGCACACTTGCCATTAGTTATATATACCATATATAACACAAATGCAAAGCTTTAAGGGTTAAGTATGAGTCATCTAGCCAATTTTGTTATAAAAGGAAGCACCGCTTTTGCAACCCAAGCGGATGAAGATTTGATTTTTTTTCTGCTTATTTTAGCTCTTCTGGAAGCCTTGCCAATATCAAAACCACACACAATAATGCCAATATCAATAAAACACATCATACTACAATGCTTTAAGTGTACTTCCATATGAAAATATGATTCTCTGCAAATTCTATGGTGTTGATACCATGTTTATATGACCCTTGATGATTGCCAAGGCAACATTTGTTTGGTTTCAGTTGAAAGACAATTCTTCCAGTTAACAGTCTTGCAAAGTCACCCTGGAATTCAAGAGTTAATGTATGTGTGTTCATATCTCATATAAAAAGGGAAAATGAGGCCAGAATTTGTTGTTGATATTAAAACTTAGTGAACAGTTCTGTCAACAATGTACAAACACAATAGAATTTAACTTACTGTCAGATTTCCATCAGATCTTGAAAGATAATATGATGTAGATTTTTTTTTCTGTGAAAAGATAAGCATCTATGATTACAAAATGCATGTATGAAGCATATGCTTTCAGTAAGAAACCAACCCATATGAGTAATTACTTTGTTAAACAACACTTCACATATTAACACTGTCTGGCCGCCTCTTCCTATCATTCACAAATATTAAAATGAACTCTTTTTAATGGTACTCAGAAAAACTGAAATGCAGTCTTAGATAGAGTGTCTGCCTTAAAGCAATTCATTAAATAAAGTGACTGACTCCTTGAGTAATACAAACCTATAACTCTAGTATTTGGACAGCTGATTAATTGACACAATTTTATTCTTACCTTGCCATTTCAATTAGGTGGATAACACTCTACCATAACTTAATAAAAATTGTTCAAAAGCAATGAAGGAAGCAAATGTGTCAATTTTATTTGCATAATGTTATCAGTAGAATAACTTAATGGGTACCACAAAAATCTAGCTCTGACATAAGAAAATTCATCACAATTGCATAAATTATTCCATCACACAAATGGCCTTTGCTTGTTTGACAATTTAAGAAAGGAAGTGAATAAATTAAAATGAAAATCAATTTCTAGCTCCTTGATCACAATTTGATGGTCTCTTAAATGTGTTGTAAGCAATTTATTTTAAAGAGTATGAAGGACCTGAATCGTTGACGTTTTCTAGAAGCGAGGGTTTTACACTAATTTCATCTATACCAATGAAGTTACAATTATGTCTTGAAAGAAAGATTTAAATTATAACAATTTCCCAAGATTCAGAGGTCTGAATCTCAATTCAATCTTTTGCATATATTATGAGAAACAGATTTCAGCTGTGACTGTTGAATTCACAAATGAAGTGACCACACATACTTGAGAAAAATAAAACTATGAACCAATGTTTAAAAAAGTGAAAACCAAAAGCCTTTGAAGTCTGCATGTCAGTAAGCAGCTAAATATGCAAAATGCCAACTACCTTTTGCTTCAATGGCAGCTGAAGCAATTTGAGAAGATCTATGCTTAGAGCAATTCAGTGAACCATGAAAAAAATTACTTCTGTCTTTAATAGGCACTGGATTCAGGTTCTCCAAGAGCATTTCACAGATTTATTTTGAAAATGCATAATAAAATCCCTCTTATAAGGAAAGGCTTAGAGATCTGGACTCTTCAGCCTAGAGAAGAGAAGGCTGAGGGGAAATGTTATTAATGCTTACAAGCATCTAAAGGGTGGGCTGAAGGAGGGTGGAGCCAAACTCTTTTCAGTGGTTCCCAGTGACAGGACAAGGGGCAACAGGCACAAGCTGGAACACATAAAATCCCATTCAAATATGAGAAAAAACTTCTTTACAGTGAAGGTGACAGAGCACTGGAACAGGCTGCCCAGGGAGGTTGTACCCTCCCCTTCTCTGGAGATTTTCAAGACTGACCTGCATGCAGTCCTGGGTAATGTGCTCTAGGCAATCCTGATTTAGCAGGGGAGTTCGACAAGACGTCTCTTCCTACTCTGACAATTCTGTGATTCCATGATTCTATGATTCCATGAAAATGAAAAACATAACAGAGAATACAATAATAATCCTTTACTGATTCAGTTCCTATGATTTCATTATGATTAACTTTCTGTTTTTTTTATTTTTTTAAGAGTGTAAATATTTGTTATTAAGTTTTCTATGTGATGATTGATTAAATAATTGATTAATTACAAGTACAATTAATTTCTATTATGCCTGTCACCAATTGTTTTAGAGTAATATCCATCACTGTACTGTTACAACATATAATGGATGATTCACTTTCTGATAGTATAAAAGTATCAAAATTCTTTAAAGTTTTGTTCTCCAAAGATGTGTTGAAAATCTGTAAGTGAAATAATTAGGTCTAAAGTTTCTCTGCTGCTCTGACCTTTCTCAGCATTGGGACATTTTTCTTTACTACTCTGAGTGTTATCCCTGGGCAGACATAGTGATGTTGGAGTTGGGTAAAATTGGGTAAACAGTGCATATTTAGTGGCAGGCGAGAAGAATGAGAAGTAGCCATACAGTTTTCTTGCTTTACAAATCTATTAGCTAGCTATTGGTTACTGATGATACAAGGGCATTTGGACAATGTCCTTAATAACATACTTTAACTTTTGGTCAGCCCTGAATAGCTCAGGCAGTTGAACTAAATGATCGTTGTAGGCGCTTTCCAACTGAAATTATTCTAGCCTAGTGTAGTCTAGAACAATTTCACTTATGTGGAAATCTGTTAACTGCAGTGGTTTTTTCCCTTCAAATACATCCCAGATAAGAACAGAAGGGAAACTTGTACATGATGTAATTTGGGGAAGTACCAGTGTGCTTGAAGGAACACAGCTGATATCTCATGGCCTATTCTTTTTTTTTTAGAACTCTGTGCTAGCATAGCAATCCATGGCTAAGGCATAAGTATCTATATCTCAAGTAATTAACGTTTTTCCTCAAGATACTTCATCTATTTATAACGGGAATGTATGTTTATTCTGAAATCCTAGGCAGGCTTGTGAGTTTACAAGACTTTCATGTTCATCTCAAGTTTATGCCAGAGCAGGACTATATTATCAGGTAGACAGTTTAACAATATTTATACATACTTTACACTGTTTATATTAACCTTATACTAATACTTGTGCCTCTTTGTTCACACGGACTTCTTTCCAACATTAAAATTATATCTTTTTAAGTCAAATGGTTACTAAGATATGAGGTCAAATCCTCTAATTTCCTCATAGTACAGACTCATTAGTCTTGACCACAAAGCTTTTATAAAAATGGTATCACAAAATAGTTAGAGATATTCCATCAAATATGATATTAAAATATAATTAAATTTCAGCTTTTCCTTATTACCATTTTAAATTTTTATTTAGTCTTATTAATATATTTAACATTCAGCTGCAAAAGTGTACAATATTTCTAAACATTTATAAAATTAAAATTTACAGCTATTAAAAAATTCTGAAGACTTTATGCCAAAATGTTACAATTTTGTAAAGGCATCTGAAAAAGGAAGGTTGATTGCTACAAAAGTCTAGAAGCCCTAATTTTAATAACAACTAAAACTAAAATGAGAAGTTGAAATTACTAGGGTAAAATCTCTGTAAAAATCATCCTGCAGTAACTGATCTTACGCATGCTTTCAGTCAACTCCAGGCAAAGTTCAGTGAGCATGTTTTAACTGTCTTTGAAAAGAAGGGCCTTCCATGTGCTTATGTTTAGCAATAGAGTTACAAAACAATCTGTACATTTCAGTGTGTTTAACTATTAATTTTGTTAGCTATCCAGCTCTGGAAGTGTCTAGCACTTTTAATTAGGTCAGTTCCTTCTTTATTCCAGATATGCAGTGGAAGGCCAAGAGGCATGCTTATGAAAGCATTTGCTACACTCTTAATCTTTCTTGTTAAAGCTGGAATACCAGAGCATTTTTCCATTTGTTAATGAACACCTCAAAATACACAAACAATAAATCTGATATCAGTACTTGACAACAGCAATTAAGATATGGCCATTATATTTGCATAGCCTCTTAAGAAAAAAAGATTCAAGTATGGCTCTAAGGCACCAAATCTGCATAATACATGTACCACACAGACCAGCAGTAATTGGATATATTGCTATAAACAGGATGTTAAACCCCTTGCATATTCCTTGTAAACTTTGATTGATTGTCTCTGTTTAACTTATGCCCTTGTGTATCTCTTTTGAGAACTATACTAGACCTACAGAGAATTAAGTACTCCTGGCTCACAATGGACTCCTAATACATTGCAATATCTTTAGAAGACAGGAGTGATTTTTAATGAGCGTGTATTATTCTTGAAGTACTAGTTTTTGAAATCAAAGCTTAGAAGATTAGAAAATCTGATTAGCAATCAGAAAGAAATTGGTCACAAAAGACAGTCTTAAACTACCATTTTTTCTTTCAGGCTTCTTTGCGTGTATTTGTTTATAAAAAAATCTCACAGTAAAATTAATTATAATAATGTTATTCAAACAGTACGGATTTGATAATGGAAACATTTAAGAGATATTTTTCTTTTTATTGTTGAACATTCTTTTGCATCAGTGTTCCAGCTGCCTGTATTAGGTGATTTATATACAACTTATTAATTAAATGATAGTTTAACCTGGAGAGTAAAGATTAAATGTCTTTCAAGCAACTACTTTAAAATTGTCTCATTTGTATAAGTCAGACCTAAACAAAAGTGCCAGAACTTTTCATTGGTGAATAATTCTTCATGATGATGGTACTCAAATTTTCCCTAATTGTTAATTTACAAGTTATACTTTACTTAGGTAGAGGAGATTTTAAGCATGGAAGTCTATATTTTGTAGTAGTCTGCTGTGTGTTTTTCTTCCTTGTACTGAGGAAGGAACCCACAAAACTACAATTTAAAAGGCTTACTTCCTTTACTTTGGTGTGAAAAGAAAATTAACTCCATGAAAGAGCATAGAGACAACAACTTTTTCTTTCCCACACACACACACTAAGGGAGATTAAGGGATACCTTAAAAATGTTTTTTTCCGAAACTGATGCTCAGTGTCTCATTTTTTTGAGACCCCCTCATTCTGGGAAAGGGGGTTGTACTGGGTCTGGTTGGGATGGAGTTAACTTTCTTCATATCAATCCACATGGTACTATGTTTTGGATTTGTGACCAAAACAGTGTTGACAACATACCAGTGTTTTAGTTATTGTTGAACAGTGCATATACAACATCAAGGTTTTCTCTGTTTCTCACATCCACTATCCCCCTAGCCTGGGGATACACCAGAAGTTGGGAGGAAATACAGCTAGGACAGCTGACCTCAACAGACTGAAGAGATACTTCATGCCATATAATGTGATGCTTAACAATAAAAAAAGAAAGTAGGAACATTTGGGGTACTTACCCATTGCTTGGAGACTGGTTGGGCAACAGTCTACTTGTGAGAGGTGGTGAGTGATTGCCTTTGCATTATTTGGATTTTGTGGGGGTTTTGGTTAGTTCCCTCCCCCTGGCCACTCCCTTTTTTTCCTCTTCCTTTCACTTATAAAACTATCTTTGTCTCTAACCACAACTCTTCTTGCTTTTGTTCTTCCTATTCTTTGTCCCATCCCGCTACAGGGGGAGCAGTGAAGGAGCAGCTGTGCGGTCACAGAGCATGAGTATTACAAATAGAAATCTTTAAAGAAATATGAAAACTCTTCCTCATAAACTAATAAAATTCCTTCTTTTAAAAATACATGCAATTCATCTTTTAAAAATACATGCCAATATTTGAATATTAGAAAAACTGTGATTTATTTTTTTTTATTGGAATGGCCAATTACCTGAAACTAAAAATGAGCTTCTAAGTATATGTGAAAAATTTTGGATATGTTCAGTACTGCTGATACTTATTTAAGAGCAAAAGAAAAACCCCAATGTGACAGTAAATACATTTCCATCTTCATATTTTCATTAAGAACATAGAATTCCCAACAGTATTATCCAAACAGCACATGCAACACGAAGAAAGTTGGGAAACTCTCAAGGCAGAATAAGGATATTGTTTTCAAATGGAAAGACAGATTCACAGATTCAACAGATAAAAGATGGACCTGAACAAATGCAATTTATGTCTGAAACTATAAAATGTAGCATAGTGATAATAACGTTTAAAACTTTGGTTGAAACATGTGAGTCTGTAAAACAAAATCATCAATATTATTACATCAAGCATCCCATGAGATGATTTTTATAGCTTTGCTTCCTTCCATAGACATCATCAAGTTAAGTCAAATCTCAAAGATTTCATTGTAAACTTATTTGACTTAGTCCCAATAGCTAGATTAAAAAGGAAGAAAGAAAAAAAATGCATAAGGGATGCACTATCTGCTTTGTATTCTTTACTATCTACTAGAGTTATTAATCTTAGCACAAAAGCCTTTGAACTAGAAATTTATTCTTTTTATTTAAGTAGTCCATCCTCAATATTTTTAAAAGTCTAGCATTCCTGGGAATTATATTAATTATTACCCTTTGATCAGGTTCATTTTTATATCTTATCTGCCTATGTAAGAGGAAATGTTATCTAGCTCCATTGTAGCTGAAACCGCACTGCCATTGTGTGTTAGAAATTAAAGCTTAATATTGTTGGCTGCTCAAAACTGATGAGGGAGGTGTGGGATCAATGCTTTAAAATGTTCCTAGTTTCAGTGGAACCATAAAGGAAAATGCCAGGAGGAGAGGTGATATACAATATGGTTATATCCTGCTCTAGCTTTTAGATGAAATTAGGCCATTCAGATGAGAGTTAAATCTCTGGCAGAATTTGGAGCAATCTCTTGTTCATGCCTCAGGCTGGTTTCCATCCTCTTCGTTTATCCTAGTGTGATCCTGTGGCTTGTTTTCTATCCCACTTTATTTCTCTGATACTTTACACTGTTATTTAGAAACTCTTTCTTGAAGCACTGCAAAATACATTACTTTCATATAACTATCATTTGCCATTTCTCTTCTTATTTTACTGATCATTCCACCACTGTCTCTTCAGAAGTCCTGATATTACGATATCCTTGTCAATGATAACCAAAAAAATGACTGCATAAAGAAAAAACAAAACAAAACAAAATCAACTTTTTTTTTTTCCAGTGGATTCATTGTCTTAGACCAAGTACCATTAAGTTGAACATACTGCTATACTGGTTTTATGATCCCTGTGCAACTGTGGGCTGCTGTTGTCTTTTGCTTTCCTGAGCGCATGTAAATCACTCGATATAAAAAGGGCCCATGAAATTACCTACAACATAGATCTCTCAAAGACTTACCATCTTAGATTTGCTTGAGTTTATATAAGTCTGAAGACACTTTAGTCTCAGGAAAGTCTCAGTGGGTGATTGCTGAGGTTTCTTGGAGAGCTGAGTTTGAGTAAATGTATCAGATTTGAACTCCTGATTGTCATTTGAATAAGCTCAGTCCACAGTCATGAATTCAGATTTTTTCTGTGAAAGCCTAAGTCTTAATTTTATCCCATTGCTCTTATATAAATGGCAAGAAAATTGCTAAAAAATGTTGTTACGTAAAGGTCTAAATCAGGACATTACCTTTTTTTTTTTCCATATCTTCCAGTAAAAGGATTTCTTAGGCTTCCTTTAGTCTTGCCTTGTCTTCTCTTCCCTTCCTTTCCCGTCTGTTCTCATTCTGTTTCTTTCCACCCCTTCCCTTACTGTACCTGCTCCTTTTCTGCTCATTCCCCTTCCCCTTCTCATTCACTTTCTTATTCTCCCTCCCCTTGTATTTCCCCTTCTCTGTCCCCTCTTAATCTTTTAGTAGTGAATCCAAACCCAATAATTTTTCATTTAAAAATCTTCCAGCCATTTATTCACAAACATGCATATGATATTAGATAGCTAGATAGCTATAGGGAAGGGAAGGGAAGGGAAGGGAAGGGAAGGGAAGGGAAGGGAAGG
>JAOXJM010000001.1:19147808-19162808 GCA_026413425.1 Tringa solitaria | reverse complement strand
ATCACTAATTGCTTGTGAGAAGAGACCAACACCAGCCTCTCTACAGTGGTACATATTCACTGAATTGATTCACAAGTTGTGGTTGCATGTTGGATGTTTTCAGTAGCTTTGACTTTTGTTGCGCTATATATTCCTAAATTTACAATAATAAATTTTTCTTTATTTCATGTTATTTTTTCCTTGAACGTATTCTATATCTGCATATTTTTGTCATTCTCTGGGTAATTTTCTCTTACATTGCATGGATATTAAAAGAGCTGTTGTCAATTATAAAATTTTTGTTTCCTTAGAATCAGCATTTGTTTACACTATATTTATTAATCTGTTACTCAGCAGTTCTAATGTCCTTCTTTGAAAACCCAAAGAGGTCTTTATTTTCCCTCTGTTCATACTTCTGCTCGTACTTCAACCTTACTGTAATGCTATCCAGAATTTTAAAATATTTATTGCAACTATATCTAGGAGAAGGTTAAATGCTCCATGCAAAAAGAGAGAAATCTTGCTTCCTGATAGTGTGAATGTGTTCTTTTACAATGGAAGAAAACAACATGGGTTTACACGCAGTTATGAAGTTTCTAAACCCTACAGAGTTATCTATTTCATATTTGGATTTCACCTGTCTATTTTCCAGCTGAATTTCTGATCTTAGCTGTTTGCATTGGAGCCATGATAGTTCCTCCTACCTATATGCAATTACTTTCATTTATAATTACAACCACATGTAATCCATATTGCTTCAGGTATTTTTCTGACATTATTCTCATATTTATTCAAACTATCAACACTTTGGCTGTAGAAATGCTCCATTGTATTTAAAAATTGAATGGATTATCATATTACTAAAGAAATATTCTTGATTCAAAATTGGGGTTGGAGTTGTCGACCTGTTTAAGATTTGCCAGTTTTGGACAAGACCCTAAAGCAGGTCAATGCTTCCCAACTATATCACCATTTAGTAGGAAAAAACCTCTGAGAAATAGCAATCTACTTTTCAATCATGTTACAGAACAGAGTCTGCTGTAGTTGCAGTTTATAATGATTTATTAATGCAGTCTGGTTTTGGTTGTTCAAGCATTTTCATTTTGCTTGATCTGAACGCTGTCTTTGACACTGCCGATTACAACAGTCTGCTTGATCATTTATGAAATTATGTAGGATAAGATGGCACTACTTTGAATTGGTGTCAATCTTATCTGTCAAACACGTCTCCATCTGTGTCATTACATGTTAGCCGTTTTCTGTACTACCTCGGTACATTGTCAGGTCCTTCAGTTTTTACACAAACTCATTTTTACTTAGTAAATGGTACAGTATATCTTCATCATTTAGTTATTTCTTCCTTCATTTAAGTAATCATGGACATGGGATATTGGCTTTATACAAATGTAGGAACATATTTGCTTTCTGAACATGTGTACACACACAGATAAACATGTATGTGTGTTCTGGGGCAGTAGTAAAAATATTTGTCTTCTTTAGATGAAGTTAATTAGGAGAATATTATGACTGGAAAATGTTAAATCTACAAAAGAGACTTTCTCAGGGAAAATTATGTGAGTTTTCACAATTGTAAACCTACTTATGTAATTCTGGATATTTTTCATTATGAATATAATCATTATTCATAAGACAAAAATAATTAAGACAAATATAATTGCTGTAGAAATACACGAGAAAGTACACAGCAATCATAAAGTTTCACTTACAATATCACAGTGTTTATTTATTTGTAGATAACTGGACGCATCTCTTTAATTTGGTTTATATCAAATATCTGCACTGATTTTAATTCAAGATGCATATTTACTTTAATGGTAATATTAGCAGTGGATGCCTGGCACATGTCCTAGAGGTAACACATGATCTGCCTTGCTGTTAGTCTTGAAATACAAAACGTTTAGGACACTCCAGATATTTGTTTTCACATGGCAGGTTTTTCCCTCTGTGAAACTGTTATATGTTAATGGAGAAAAATGCTTTTGTACTCAAGACATGAGCTGTCACCTAGGAAATGCATTTACCTGGTTCCAATTTAAGCCTCCTTCATACTTCTGAATTGCAGTGGAACACTCAAACAGAACACTACACTGAGCCAAAATATGTAGAATAACCAAGATAACTCCAAGTTGCTTTGTCACCATGGTAACTATGTCTTGGGTCTACCCTAATAACTTTGCCTGGCATAACATTGCAAGCTATAGACGTTTGGGAATTTTTTAATGATACTGTTTAGACCACCAAAGGCCCTAATGTAGACACAGCAATTCTGAAGAGAAAAAATGTCCTTTTCTCATATAGCTTATTTTGTGTGGGAAGCTGGTATCTACTACATCCAAAGAAACATATTTTTATCAGTAAAAGCTTTGTCTACATTTAGAGCTTTTGCTGAGATAGATGTGTTAGCAATCCTTCTCTAGTTTAGCCTAGCCCTCAGCAGTATAAAGCAATTAAAGATAATCCTGAGCATGCCTTGAAAAGATAATGTTTTCTGCAGCTCTTTTGTTCATGATTTTCAGGTGTCTGCTTTTCTTTACCACCCCTGCAGATTGTGTAATATAGATTGCATACTGATAATGCAGGCTGTTATCTGTAGGTGTTTCTAAATAATGAATAGTCCACTGTAACAGCTTTCCTTACAAATAACTAGAAAAAGCCAGCTTCAGTCTGTTTTTTTGAACAAAAAACTTATAACATTTCTAAAATAGAATCCTACCTCAAGGCTTTTAAATCCATTCTTGAGCACCTAAGGGTGCCTTTCATGTCCCATTCATTTCAACTTCTAAATTATATTTAGTCCAAAAAAGGCCATCTTTCTTTAGGCTAGACGGCAATCTGGACAAGCACAAACGCTTGTCCTGAAGCTACAAGAACTTTTACCCAACATTTCACTCCCTACTGAATCAAATATAAACACAACATCCTCTAAATGTCCGTATTTTACATATCCATAGGTTAGAGGCAGAAAAAGGCTAGATTACAGCACATAAGGAAGCATGTTTTACCCTCTTGAGAGTGTGTCTCCATCACATTGTAATAGTATTTATGTCTGGTCATATCTTCCTCTGAGAATTACTATGAGAAACTTCTGTAGCATGCTGGGTTGGTGAGGGTTCTGGGTTTCTTCTCACCTTTAGTTTATTTTACCTACTTTTTCAACAGAAACTCCCTTTCTGTTACAGGCACCACTATGTACCCAGTAAGAGAAATTCAAAACAGGGGGCAATGCACTGTGTTTAGTTATGTATTTTTTCCCTAACTGCAATCCACTGCCCTTTTCTTTGTTCCATCAGCATGGCTCATGGGGTTTCTCTCAGCTTTCTAATTGCTGGAAAAGATGTACTCATTGCTCTGCTCTGTCCTTCATTTTAAACTACCTTATAAATTTTTGGAGTCTTTGATGTGTATTTGATCCACATCTAGCAGAAGATTTTCCTTATGGAAATCATGCTCACATTGACTCAGATACTGTGAAGAAATCTGGAAAACCGAGGGGAATGGACTCAGGATGATAGTTTGCACAACTGGTAACTGAAGATCAGAATTACTGCAAGCTCTAATTTACCATCAGAGGTAAAGGCACTCAGTATATTAATGATTCAACACTGTTTTCACTTGTCTTTCTATAACTGTGATTCTGGGAAGATATCCATAGGAAGATACAGAGGAAAATAACATCCTTTTTTTTTTACCCCCACAGTCTTTCCTCTGTCTACCAAAGTAATTATTCCAATATATCATTAGTCATCTTGGAATTAAGTTAAAAGTTCTTCCTGGGTGATCTTAAGGGATTTCAGAATACTTATTGATCCTTTCCTCTGCTATTCTCAGCTGACTCATTTAAAAACAGAAGCTGTATGAACAGCCCTTCCCACCACAAATTATTCTTTTTTTTTTTCCCCAAAAGAAACGGCTTTAACACAAGCACAGGTGGCTTGGTTGGAGTCAACTTACAGTTAATGTACTAAGAGGAAAGGAAATTAAAGTATAAAAAGAAATAAACATTAAAAAGCTACAAGCTCATAAAATAAAATCAAAATGAAATATCAGAAAAAGAAATCAAAATGTCAGCATTTTCATTATATATCCTTATTTTTAGAGGTTTTATTCTGTGTTAAAAAATCTGTACAGAATAAAGCCTGGCATATGAAGTATGACATTTCAGTCTAGAAACTAACTTTAATTCATATATATATTGAGAAAAGTTAATATGTGGCATTTCTTTAATATTATATGGTTGAATGAAAAGCAGTGTTACAAGTTGGAATCATTTCAGTCTATCATTTGAGAGAAGAAGTTAGATAAATGTTAGCAGAAAAACTATCTGTAAGAAGAAACCAACTTCTGTAAGATTCAGGCTTTCTTAAAAAGTTTTGAGTTATACATGTTTCTACATATATATTCAGATGTAACTTATTACCCTTGGTATTATTGCTGTTGTGTCTTATCTTTAGAATCATAGAATCATAGAATAGTTTGGTTTGGAAGGGACCTTTAAAGGTCATCTAGTCCAATGTCCCCTGGAATGAGCGGGGACATCTTTAACTAGATCAAGGTTGCTCAGAGCCCACTCCAGCTTGACCTTGAATGTTTCCATCATAGTTCCAGCTGGGATAGAGTTAAATTATTTACTACCCCCTGGTATAGTGCCATGTTTTGGATTTGGGATGAGAAATACTTTTGATAGCACACTGCTACTTTTAGTTGTTGCTAAACTCTCAAGGCCTTTTCCGCTGTTCGTACCACACCACCATCAAGGGCTGGGAGTGCACCAAAAGTTGGGAGAAGACACAGCCAGGACAGCTGACTCCAACTGACAAAAGGGCTACTCCATACCATGTGACATTGTGCTCAGTATATAAATCTGGGGAAAGAAGAAAAAACAGGGAGGATGTTTGGCTTGATGGCATTTGTCTTCCCAAGTAACCATTAACTGTGATGGAGCCCTGCTGTCCTGGAAATGGCTGAACACATGCCTGACAATGTGAAGCAGTGAATGAATTTCTTGTTTTGCTTTGCTTGAGTGTGTGGCTATCGCTCTACCTATTAAACTGTATTTATCTCAATCCACAAGTTTTTCCTCACTTCATACTCTTCCTCATCCTCTTCATACTCTTCATACTCTTCCTCATCCTCTTCATACTCTTCCTCTTCATACTCTTCCTCATCCCAGCTGGGGAAGTGAACTGCATGGTTCTAGTTTCTGGCTGAGGTTAAACCACAAGAGACGGATGGGACATCTGCCACCTTTCTGGGAAACCTGTTCCAGTGTTTCACCACACTCACTGTAAACAATTTCTTCCTTAGATCTAGGCTAAATCTACTCTCTTTTAGTTTAAAACTAATACCCCTTGTCCTACTGCAACAGGCCCTGCTAAAAGGTGTGTTCCTATAATTCCTCTAGGCCTCCTTGAAGTACTGAAAGTCCACAATAAGGTCTCCCCGAGCCTTCTCCAGGCTGAAGAATCCCAGCTCTCAGCCTGTCCTCATAGGAGAGGCGTTTCATCCCTCTGATCATTTTTGTGGCACTCCTCTGGACCCGCTCCAACAGGTACATGTCTTTCCTATGCTGAGAGCTCCAGAGCTGGATACAGTACTCCATGTGGGGTCTCATGAGAGCAGAGTACAGGTGGAGAATCACCTCCCTCGAACTGATGGCCACACTTGTTTTGATACCCCCAAGTCCTTCATTGTGGGTATCGCAACAGGCTCTGCTAAAAAGTGTATTCCCATCTTTCCTATAGGCCTCCTTTAAGTACTTTTGATACCCCCAAGTCCTTCTTTGTGAGTCTGTTCTCAATTTCTTCATCGTCCAGCCTGTATTGATACCAGGAGTTGTCCCAACCCAGTTGCAGGACCCTGAGCTTGTCCTTGTTGAGCTTCATGAGAATCACACAGGCCCACTTCTTGAGACTGTCCAGATCCCTCTGGATGGCATCATGTACCTCCAGTGTGTCAACTGCACCGCTCAGCTTGGTGTCATTGGCAAACTTGCTGAGGGTGTACTCGATCCACTGTCTATATCATTGATGAAGATACTGAACTGTACTGGTCCCAATTCAGACCCCTGAGGGACACCATTTGTCACTGATCTCCATCTGGACATTGAGCTGTTGACCACTCCCCTCTGGATGTGACCATCCAATCAATTCCTTATCCACCAAACAGTTTGCCCATCAAATCCATATCTCTCCAATTTAGAGAGAAGGATGTTCTGGGGGACCACGTCAAAAGCCTCAAAGAAGTCCAGTAGATGACATCCACAGTTCTTCCTTTTTCCACTGATGTAGTCACTCCATCATAGAAGGCCACTAGGTTGGTCAGGCAGGACTTGCCCTTGGTGAAGACATGCTCTCTGTCTCAAATCATGTCCCTTTCCTCAATGTACCTTACCTTACCTTCTAGGAGGATCTCTTCCATGACCTTTCCAGGTACAGAGGTGAGGCTGTGAGGTCAGTAGTTCCGTGGGTCCTCCTATCTTTCCTTTTAAAAATAGGTGCAATGCTTCACTTTTTCCAGTCATCAGGGACTTCACCTGACTGCTATAACTTTTCAAATATCATGGAGAGTTGCTTGGCAACTACATCAGCCAGTTCCCTCAGGACTCTGAGATGCATGTTATCAGGTCCCATAGACTTTTCTCTATGTTCAGGTTCCTCAGGTAGTCATGCACCTGACCTCTTACAGCGGGAGGGACTCTGCTCCCCTCATCCCTGCCTTTGCTGTCCATCCACTCAAGAGGTGCAGGAAGAGAGATTGCCGGTGAAGACTGAGGCAAAAAAAGTTTTTGAGTACTTCAGCCGCCTTCTTGCCCATTGTTACTCTCTTGTTACCGTTTTACCGGTCTTGCTTATCAGGAGATGTATGCTTTCTTTGACCTTCTTTTTTTGGGTCGCATATCTGCAGAAGCCCTTCTTATTATTCTTTGCATCCCTTGCCAAGTTCAGCTCCAGCTGTGACTTGGCATTCTTGACCCCATCCCTACACAACCAAACATTGTCCATATGCTCTTCCCAGGACACTCATCCTGGTTTCCACTGCTTGTGAATTTCCCTCTTGCCCTTCAGTTAGACCAGCAGCTCTCAACTCAGCTTTGCCAGTCTCTTCTCTTCCTTTCTTGATTTCTTACATCTCTGAACTACTCTTAGACTTAGACTTAGGCTAGTCTTACTGTGCTATATGATTAATGTTGTGCTCACAGTTAAAGGAAGTATGTGTATGTGCGTATGTATATGTGTGTGTACTCACATGTTTGTGTGTACATATACTATAAAAGTATATTTTAAAATGGCACTGTAGTCTCACTGTAATTCCTTCTTCTTTGCTAATAATCATGCATTTGACTGCTGAATGCTTGAAGAGAACACAGGATATCAGAAAATGTGCTGATATGTTATGAACAGAGCCATCACATCTCACATAATAAGCACGAGACTCAGACACATGGCATTTGGTTTGCACCTTCTCACTGCAACACTTCTGTACCATACGTTTTTACAGTGAAAAAACAGATCGTTTGTCATATTTTGTGATCCCACATGCCAATCACAACTGCATGCCTTAGCTGTGATCTGTCAAACAGTTATGCCTGTCACATGGGGGTCAGAAGAAGGAGAAATATCTTGCTGCTCTGCTTCAGCTAGAGGAAAGAGGGAAGGAGATTAACGTAGCAGAGCAGCCTCAAAGGAACTCCACCACAGGGTAACATTACCCATCTGGAAGCTATTGATATTACACTGATTCATCACTTGAATGTACTGAAGACAAAGAAATTTTAGTGGCCACTGAAATAGAATGTTTTTCATACAATCTTTTAAAACAAAGCTACCAAGCAAAATACTTATGCAAGTACACCACAGGACTTTGAATGAAGGTTAATTTTTTTGTTGTTGGAATGCCACAGAAGTTTCAATCTACAGTTTATTTGGCTGAAGCAGAAATATAAGCAACGAATTCAGCTTTCTGCAGAATATTAAGAGTGGCATAATTCACAGAGAAGCAGAATTCACATAGCAAATTTCCTTCTGCCCATGAAAAAACAAAAAGTTTTATACATAATCCTAAAATGTCTGACTATATTCTTGATCTTATGTTTTGCCAATAAACATCTCCTGCCTTTCCTCTCCAGCTTTATATGTAAATAACACCATTTCTTTTACGATCAATTGATACTTCCCTGGCTCCAAAGTTTTCATCTGAAAGGTCTGCAATATTGTTAATCTGCTTGGTGATCAAAATAATCTACTCTTTGCCATATATGAAACTATCAGTCACTTCACATTTATTCTTCTGTTACTTAATGTATACATATAGAAAAAAATGGAGAATAAAGACATAGCTTTAAAAAACATGTCTTTAAAGGACGTGTAGATTAAATTTCTTAATGAGCAGCAAACTGCTTCCATATATGCCTCAATATAGGACAGTCCAGTAAGTCAAAAATTCTTTGCTAGATGAGTAGTGATGTGCTCTTGACTGTTCAAAAGGGTTAGGTGAATTGTAAAGAATTCAAAAACTTATTAGTATGAGGATTTAAACTGCTGAGTTTGGTAACTTTGCAGGGATTTTTTCAGAGGAATTTATGTCATTAAAAAGAACAAATGCTATTGAAAATCCAAATAATCCAAACAACTTGGTGAAAATAATGTAGAGGATGCTTCCCAGTCAAACACCTAGAATATAGAGAGACATTTTAAAGAATAAGAACTGGAATGTGAAGTGAGATTCACAACTCTAAACAGCTCCAGTATTCCTGCATTGTTATGAAATATAAATGGTCCTATAGAGGAAAATGTAGAATTTAAGTCACCTGAATGCCTAAGAAAAATGTGCATGTTTTGTGGTTTGCTTATCTGCACTTATGAACTTAAAAATCTGTAGTGCTTTAGTGGGTTCTACTTTTGATAATTTTACATACGCACTTGTAATTATTGACTTGTCCCTTAGTTATTGATATTTTCTGAACCATAACCACCACATTAATCTTGTAAATAAACACCTGGTTAGTTTATAAATTCTGTATTGCCACTTGTTATTTGTTTGTACAGTGCCTATCAGTATCGGCCTTTATTGGGTGCTATTATAATTTGTGTAATATACTAGTAGTAATTTCATGAATTAGTATTTCCTATATAAGGAAATAAAATTGATGATGTTTGACATCTTCCACAACATAATCCTTTGCAAGTAAAGAAATATGAATTTCTCTTGCAAGTTGGAAGTACAACATGATGTCCATGTATCTCAAGTGACAAACAGCAGACCTGCACAAAGAGCTCTCTTCTGTCTCCTTCAGATACGGAACAATACAGCATAAATTAATCTCCTTCATAGCAATACTCAAAGGTAGTTATAACTTTAGTGGCATCAACAAAATTTGAGACTGAAACACCTGTAAGCATTCAGTTTGTGATGTATTAGCCATTTAAGAGACAAGTATGAGATAGGTCATGATTAAGATTTTGAATGCTTTTTTTTTCTAATCTCCTTCCCCTTTGGTTTTAAGATGTCAATCGACTAATATGACTAGGCTATAAACAATTAAATTAAATTTAAAAAAAACAACAAACCAACCCCAAAACATCCTGCCTAAGATTAGTTTCAAGAATCTGAGGAATGCACAGTCAAACCTTGATATTTTAGGGAATATTCTAAATCAGGAAAGAAAATTGTTAATTTATGTTTTCTTTCAACAAGACTCAGAAGCCTAGAAATTCAGGTCAAAAATCTAAAATTTCCAATTAATTTCCCTACACAATTGCTTATACCACTAGAAATGTATATAATGGACATCTTGTTTCATAATAGACTTCATTTTAAACTAAAAGCATAAATAATATTTCTGGAGAACTTGAAGAGGCTGTTAATCTAATTTAAACTTTTAACAGTCTACCTACTCAAATTATGTAATAAATTCCCACCTTAAATTCAATCCCATATACACTAAAACTATAAATATATACAACCATGTCTTACAGCAAACATGTAGTAGCCTCAACTTTTTCTTAATTTTATTTCCTTGTCATTCCCACATCTTATCTCAGGTTTGCCTGTATTTTCCTAGTCACATATATTCCTAACCTATACTTTCCCTGAGTTTTTCAAAGCTACCTTTTCCCAACTTGTTCCCATATCTGCCATTATTTGTCTTCACCATTTCACAGCCACATTCCCATCCCTTGCCTCACATCAACTTGTTTCCCCAGCATCTTTGACGTTTACCAGCACCAAGCCTCATAGCTTTTCTTGCCCACATTCCACCCTAACATCTTCAGCACTTTAGTTTTATCTCCTCACATTCCCAAACTGCATAGTTCTTTGCATGATTTTATTTATTCATTTTTGTTTTGACTACTTGCTACATTCTATTCAGAAGATGAACATAGTATAATCATGTATCTTGACAGATTATTGGCGGTTCTTCCAAGACAGGTGGGGAATAAAGGCTATTTACATTAATTTTAGGAAGAATTGCTTTACTGAAAGAGTGGTCAGACACTGGAACAGCCTGCCCAGAGAGGTGGTTGAGTCACCATCCCTGAAGGTATTTAAGAAATGTGTAGATATGCACTTCAGACCATGCTCTAGTGGCCAAGATGGTAGGGTTTTTTTGTGTGTGTATGGTTGGCCTCGGTGATCTCAGAGGTCCTTTCCAACTATGACAATTCTGTGATTCTGTGATTCTGTGACTGTTACCTATGTTGTCCTTGGCTGTTGTGAAAGATTCATAGCATCACAGACATTGTGGTGCCAATATATCTAAAAATATATAGTAGGTTTCCTCCCTGATGGCATTCTTGATTGAGAAACTTCAGTGATCCAGACTCAAGGATGGAAAGCTCTCTGAAAAGCTGCTTAACAGTAATTCTCTTTTGAAGATAACTAGAGTTTTACCATTGTTTGTTTCACAAGGAATGGGATCAAGCTAAAATAATCCCAAAACTGATTTTTACTGTACTCCAGAAAAATGGGCAAGATTCTTATGCAGAAAAAATACTACTTACCTGTTAATATATTAAGATTGATGTCTTACATGCAACAAAGTGAACTGAATCAAAAAGAGAGTCTAGAGTTTAAAAAATGTTTCTTATTTAAAATTCTAGGATAACTTTTTAATAATGCAAGTGTTGTTCTTAATAAAAACATTGGATTTATAGCTCTGGTTTTCATATTGTTTATAAATAAATAATTTTGTAAATCAAGGCATTCTTTTTACAAGGAAAATTTGTCACTTTTTTTTTTATAACATATCCTTCCATAAATTTCCTTATATTTTATATTTTACTTCCTGACTCAAGGCAGTATGGAAAAATTGTGCCTTTCACTTAACTGAGACCATTGCAGACTGGAAATTTCCAGAAAGGTATGATTTCCCTTTGTCAGTGTTTAAAATTAATCCCTTTCAAACTATATCAGTGGATTTTAATTAAGCTAACATTAGTCCTCATGTCAAGAGGAAAGAAGACTGTAAAGCTTTCTCTCTTGACCTTTGAAATAATAGTTAATCTTAGCATAAGCTAAACAAGACTGGAATGAGGGGATACCAATTGTGCTGAAAACAAGGAGGAGATGGTATCTGACTTAAGCTTATTTGCCATAAAATTTGCTTTGCTGCTTGTCAATCCATCTAAATGAAGACGTGTGATTAAGCTCAGCCTTTATCAGACTGTCTCTGTTTCCCAAGTTCCAAGCCACTGAGTTTGTCAGCTAGGGATTTGCAGTGGGACTGGAAACAGCCATGGCGCCATCTCCTTTATTCTCTTAAGTATGTAATAAGAAATTTTGAAAATAGTTGAACATGTCTTGTTTTTACCTATTAGATTTCACATTCACATGCAGAATTTACTTTCCTGATAAGATTGTTTCTATCTTCTCATGCCTTTCAGTAGTCACCAGAAAAAAAGGCCCAGTTAAATCCTGGTATGAAATTTTGCATATCAACAGCCCAGTGATCTACTGCTTTCATGAAAGCTAATGGCTTGACTAAAATTGTTATGAATTTCTAGAAAGGAAGGATTTAATGTTTGCCAATTGCTACATTTTTTTCCCCCATTCTTATGCTTTGTGTCTAAAACTAATTACTGTAGGCAGTTAATATCTGTTTTATTTTATCACAAACTCATACTGTGGTTTGGACTATATTTTTCTAGGTATCTTATTCAGATGCAGTTTCCTTCTTGTAACTTTTACAATCATCAGCAGAGACCGCATTACCACATTTTCAATTCTTCTTTTATTCAGTTTCTTCTTTGGAATCTCCAAAATATTTTCACAAATACAGTAAGATTAGTAGATGCATCTTTGGATACAAACCTGTTTCCTTACTTATTCTAAATCATAGTTTACACGTTTTCCATTGCTTTATCATGCTGATGGTAACCACAGTTGAAAGACAACAGTGGAGGATAAAGTTCTAGATTTAATTCCCGCTATGCCACTCATTTTCTCCTTTCTACTTCCTGAGCCATAGTTTTCTATTTAGAATGCAATTTTTTTTTTTAAATGGCATCTGGTTCCTATTATATACCAGGACGAGGTGGTCTTTGACCTTGTTACCACTCTAGATTTCATGATAAACAGATAATAACAAATAGTATAACAAACATTTGACACAAGAAGCCTGATGAGGACTGGAGTTGTGCAGTGGAAAGTGAGCTCAAATGCAAGTTCTTGGCTAAAAACTCACATAAAAGTGTATTATATCTAAAACGCAAAAAAAAATAATATTTTTTTTTAAAGCTCTTCCTAATATTCTTGTGCATTTATAAAACCTAATAGCAGCTTGGAAAATGAACCAAATAATAGAAAAAAAAAAGTCAAAGATAAAATCTCATGGGTTCTGAAGACTTTCTGTACTAGAACACAAAAAGATAATAACTTTCACAAGCATTTATAACTTCTGTTACATATCTATGTAGGCATGAACTGAAGAAGCAGGTGAAAGCATTCCCTGAGGAAATAAGTCAATGGAGAACTGACAAGAAATAACAGCTGGATTCAATCACCCCTGCAAGGTACATACCTCATATTCAAGAAACTTAGGGAAAAGAGAGTTCACTCCTCGAAAATTAGGTAATACAGGACTGCTGAAAGGGTCATCCAAAGGAAAAAACAAGACTCCAAATATGAATCACCTCTTAATGAATAGAGAAACTTGGAACAAAGAAAAGAAACTTCATATCAAGGAAGAACCATTATCGCAAGAATATCACAGTGGTCTGAACAAATCCATAAAAAGCACTATAATTTTGCAGAAAGATGCTACCATGACTCCTGGGTTTCAGTGTGTTACATAAAATCTTTTATAAGCAACAGTGAAGGCTAATGCTACTACTGAAAATTATTTTTAATGAGTCTTGAAATGTTAGTTTACGTCAGTGTCTCATGTTATTTATTAACTTTAGTAAAACAGAAATTTAATTTGAATTTAGATTACATTAATGTTTCCTGTTAATACGATTTCTTTAACAAGCTGGTGAGTTATAGGGTACAATCAGACTTTAAAAAAATCTTACTATTGTGGCATATTTCCATATCCACATTAAAATTTACTGTTACTTAGTTAATTTCTCAGATTACTGAACTTGTAAATTGACAGAAAAAAATCTTTAAGATAAACCAAACAAAATCATATATAGTTTTCTGGCAACAAAGCATTTTTAATGCCTATAATAATTAAACACAAACAATATATTAACTATAAACATAATTATCTAACTTCACTTTCCTCTGACTGAAATTTAAATTCAGATGGTTGTTTTATTTGCTTTTTAATGTGCATAACAAATTAAAGTGTCCAAAAAAAAAAAGGATCCTATTAAAAAACCAAAACAAACCCGAAAGAAAACAAAAAACATCATAATATCCTCTATTCTTACCAATAGGCAAGGAATAAACTAGTGAGATCCAATGGTAAACTTCAATGAGGTATTTCAATCTAGAAAATATTTAGCAGAAGTAACAAATCAGATACTACTGAAAACAGCAATTAAGAGTATTTAGGAAAAACAAGTAAGTATATTAAAGGACATGCGGTGGATTTCAATCATCCAATAACTGTAGGACCAAAGAAAATGAGAAGCTTTTTTCTTCTTTTTTTTCCTGCCTCAGTGAATCAAATGTTAAAAGTCTGCAAAGGAGTTCAAGGTGCTGGTGGATTTACAGGCATTAAAAGGGCAGTTAAACCAGTTAGGGGAGATAAACACATTGCCATAGACCTAATGGATTTTTTTTTCTTTCCTTTTTTCTTTTTCTCTTTAGTTAATCTCAACAGGTGATAAAATGCGAAAACATTGAGGGCTCAAATCAGTTGCTTAAATGTAGTTATCTGGTGCCTGAGGGTTTTTGGGACAGTCACAAAGGTCTGTAAGACAGGAAGCAGGACTGCATGGGGGTGCAGCCCTCCCACAGAGGTAGCTGGAGGCCAGGACAGATTGGCAAGGATGTGGGCATGGCACAGAAGTTTCTGTTGAGGCAACTGGCTCAATGTCATCACATTCCTGGTCCTTACTGGTGATAAAGTTACTGTGACAGGTTTTAGTGCAAAACTTCAGATGGATCTACGGTTTACTGATCATCTGTCATGAACCCCAACTCCATTTTGCCACTATTTTACTCCAAGGAAGACAATTTCAGGAAATCTTGCATTGGACACAAGTAGATAAATGATTTATTGTCAAAACTGGAATATTTTTCTGTCATACTGAAAGATCAGGTGAACCAGAAAGTCCAAAACAAAGTAACTTGAAAATAGGGAATTAGTTATAGATTGTCTTTGGATAAAATTAAACATCTTTTCTTCTTTTTTTTTCTCTTAGGGAACACAAAATGTGACTAAAAGCTGGGGAACAAAAAAAGACCAAAGAAAGGATTCCAGTGCTGAAGACTACCTTCACTGAAACATGTTTTCTATTTTGTGTATTTTGGAATAAAATAACATTTGTTTAAAGTCATCTGACTTTTTGTTCAAATGGACTCCAGCATTAAGTAGAAACCTGTTTCCTT
>JAOXJM010000001.1:19115108-19130843 GCA_026413425.1 Tringa solitaria | reverse complement strand
TTGAGGGTGACAGAGCACTGGAACAGGCTGCCCAGAGAGGTTGTGGAGTCTCCTTGTTTGGAGATATTCAAAACCTGCCTGGATTCATTCCTGTCCAGCCTGCTTGAGATTCACCTGCTTTGGCAGGGGGGTGGACTAAATGATTTCCAAAGGTCCATTTCAAGCCCTACAGTTCTATGATTCTGTGATCTCTGTCATGGTTTAATCCCAGACAGCAACTAGGACAACACAGCTGCTCACTCACTCCTGCTTCCCTCCCTCCCGAGAAAGGTAAGGAGAAGAAAAAGAAAAGGAGAGGAAAGGGGGGAAAGTGATGTCATGGGCTGAGATAAAGACAGTTTAATAGAACAATAATGGAAAAGGAAAATAACAATAATAATTATAATGGTAAAATAATATACAAGTCACTCTCACTGCCCAGTGAATTGGTTGCCCAGTCCCACCCAAGCTCTGATTGTGGATTCTCCCCTCCCACCAATCCCCATCTGTATACTGAGCCTGACATCTACAGTATGGAATATTCCGTTGACCATTCCATTGTTCTATATATGCTCCTCCTCAGCTTCTATGGGAAGCTGAAAAAGGTCCTTGAATACTAAAAACATCACTTATTGACAACTAAAACAATATCTGTTATTGACCTTCCTTTCGTACCAAACCTGAAACACAGCAGCCATTAGAAAGTAAATTTACTCTATCTCAGCTGAAACCAGGAACATTTCCAAAATAAATATTTATCAGGCAAACCAGTAATTTTTTTAACGTAGTTGCAAGTAGTTGGGATAAATGAAACCAGAAATACAAGGAATAATTGCTAATTTCAGGCTTACTGTCCTCATGCTGGAAGCAGTGGGACATATTCTGCAACCTATCTCATGTTGGCTAGCTTCTTTATTTTACCTAACACATACATCTGACCCTGGTATTACTACATTTGTTTTTAACTTTCTTTTTTTCTTTGAATGACAGCATTTAGCTTCAAGGGAAAGCAAGTGTCCTCTCTTGCTATACACAAAAGCAATAGCTCTTGTCAGTAGTAGGTCATCTCCAAGCCCAATGTTTCTCCTACTGTTGATGCTAAATAAGTGCAAGGGCTCTGAGATGGATTTGTGATATTGCCGCTAGCAATTGCAACCAAACCCTCCTGGGTGCAAACTTACGGCAGCATCCCCTGGCCTTCCTGACCAGAGGCATTTGCAAATGTTTTCACCTTGACCAAACATGTCAAACTCATAAACTCATCACGTTTCTTGCTGGTGGAATGCAGTGTCTAGCTACCAGGAGTGGGACTTTTCTCCGTTTCAGACCTTACTTGTTTTACCAGCTTTCACATCTGTCACTTCTCTTGTATCACATGCCAGGTATGACATAAGAATTAGGGCAAAAGCCTAGGACAACTGCATCTAAGGAAGTTACTTGTACTCTGATGAAAAAGAAAGTCAGCAAAGTGAAAAGTCAACTTGCGAACTATGTGTATTTTTTTACTACATAGATTTTAATAAGCAGGATAAAAAGGGAAAAAACAACTCACAAGACAGAAGTTCAAAGCAAGTGTGTGGTAGATAAAGGATAAAATTAGTATCAGTGATAAAACTTGTAATGAATTAGTGTATTTGATTCCAGTACTAGCTGTTATCATTTATGTATATAGTTAATCCCTAGACTGCATAACAACTTCTATTAAGTATTAAATCTAATAAAGTATCAACTGAAAATTAAAAGAAAAGGTCCCTGTTCCCTAAAATCTCCAGTGAATAATTCCAGACAGAGGATCACAAAATTTGTTACCGTGTAAGCAGCATCAACCTTAATTTTAAAGGATGTATAAAACAGAATTACAGAAGATAGAGGTGAAGAGGAAAAATTCTTAAACAAGGAAGGGCCACTGAACAGAGCCAAGTAGTTATTTATCTAATACGTATTTTGGTTTCTCAGTTCAGTCAGGGATTGTTTTCTTCTCATGTTTGACTGAAAAACAAAACAAAGATTATATTCTATCTCAGTTACACCCATTTATTTCCCCTTCAAAATATACTTATGAGAATAGTGAAGAAAAGGAAGCTTAAATATTAGCATTCTATTTAGTGTATAACATTAAGTGGAGAAGGCTAAAGGGTGAAAGGAACATGCTTATTACATCCTGTACCAGTGTCACCAAAAACAGCAACAAAAGTAATAAATTGGGCATACCTCAGATACTTATGTAACAAGACACCCACCCTCTCAGTCTTCCAAATGGTCTAAATTTGAAGAAAGCCAACAGCTGAATTAGGGTAATGCTGAATCACATTTCAAAGCTCTGTGTCTATGGTGTTTATTTGTCTCCAATTCAGTCAGGAATGACTTAAGAACTCAGCAGTTTGCTGAATGGAGGTCCCTCTCTTTTCCTCTTTTTGTCTGAGGGACAGTGTACCAAAACCCACCAAATTCAGTGTTTTCCTGGGGCTGTAGGAAGGCTGGAAACCAACTCACACTGACTTTTAGTGGAATCTGGGTGTGTGACTACCAGTGGGGCTTGTGAAATGTCATCTTTAACTGACATTGAAAAAGGCTTACATTATTCTGTATTAAAATTGTGGTGATTTCATAGGATTGTCATAGAAAATTATTGGAATTACACAGTGATGCATGTTAATTTTTCCATATCACCACCCAATAAATTCTGCAATTAACCCATATCATTGCTGTAATATCATGTACTTTGGGGAAATCTTTTCAATTAGAAACTCAACAGAAGGAGTGGAGAATTGGATAGGATGTCTAAAATTGGATTTACGTTGCTCATTTTCCCTTAAGGTTAAAATAGGGGTTTGAAAAGTAGCATTTTTTCTTTATGTCTTTTCTTATCGGCTTTTTCTCCCATTGCAATGAATTAATGAATGATATCAAGTCAGAAAGCAGAGGAATAAAAGTCAAAGAAGATTTGTGGACTTATTAAAAGGAGAGATATCACTTAGAATAGTCATAAATGAGTAGTAGCTGTTATAACCATCAAAAAATTAACACAAACTTTTCTTTTTCTGGCCCATTTAATTCTTGGCAAGGACCTCAAAGTTAATAATTTTTCACTGGAAATGTTAAAAAAAACCCAGCAATGACAAAAACAATTAAACAGTATTTAATCTCTAAAAATTTATGTCATTTGCCATTTGCAAATAAACACAATTAAATACAAGGTGCTTATCATAACTAGGCTGTCTACTGAACTCTTACTATTGAGAGAGAAATGGAATGTGTTTTCTATTCTAAAGAGGTCAGCAAGTGAGAGGACAAGTGTGGACATATTTATGGAGCTTTGCCAGAGGGGACAGGTTAGGTGTTTATGACATTAGTTTGTTTGCTTTGGTGTCTTTTTGTTGTTGGTTTTTTTTTTTTCTTTGTTGTTTTTTCTTTACCCCTGGTTTTCTTTTACAGCTGGTTTTAGTGCTGTTGGCACTGACCCAGAAACTATTGCTCAAATTCCACATTTTGCATTAGTGTGTTTCCTGACCCTAGCCTGGGGTTGGTTTTATATGAAATCAGAATTGAGGTTCTCAATATGCTTTATAGTCTGTACATTTTTTCCTTTCATGTTCCATTTTAATGTTCTCATGCTGAAGGATACAAGGAGATCTCATTGATTGCAAAGACTAAAACATATGCCCTAGGTTTGGAAAACATGGGTTCAGAAATTTTGTAAGCTACATCTAGAGTGGTTTTGACAACTTCATTCAGACACACTGTTAGAATAGCGATGGATGTGTGCCTTTAAAATTGTGCAACAATGCACAAGAACCATGAAGAAGTATATAATATTCCTTTGCAGCATTCCCATACTGTGATTGTTCTTGATATAGGGAATTCCCAGGACACAATTCAGCAGTAGCACAATAATCTTCATTACTCTTTGAAACCCTTATAAGGATGGCTATTATAGGTTTAATTAGACTTTATAGGAAATTCTTCCACCCATTAAATTAATAAATGAATGCTGGCAATAAACAAATTTGGACAATAATCATTACTGTTCTGAATCAGAAAAATATGTCCTTTGCCAAATGATATGAGAGTCTCTCTTTGAAAGAAACCTCAATATCTAGTTTACCTTGAATACAGAATTTCTCATTAGTCAGGAAAATACGTCAAGTTTGCAGGAAAAGCTCCTAATTCACAAAAGGCTTAGGGTCAAGAGCAGTTTCCTGATTCGTTTGAGCAACTCCAATATAGCAAAGTGAACTATTTATAAATAAGAGAAACAAACTGAGAGATTTGTCTCAGAATAAACCAGCAATTAATTTACACTCATGTCAATCACCTCATTTTATATACGGGGGGCACATGACTGCTAAATTTATTCTCGAGCCTGCATAAAGTTCCTCCTAATGCATTCATAAAGTCCCTCCTAGAGCTTCCATAAAGTCATTAATTACTTTGGTCAGTAAAGACCTTGTTTAAAGTAAAAAATAGATAAATGTACTAAGACATTATTTTCAAGGATCAAACATTGCCTAAACAAAGGGAATTTTTATAGCAATTTTCTTTTTTCATTTATGTCACTTTTAGATTGCATATAATATCAATCTCACAGGATACTAGTAATTAAATATTTAGATCCACAAAAGGACAACTTTTGAGAGGTACTCAAAACACTTAAGCACTTAAGCATTAAATTCAGATTTCCAGAGTGTGAATCAACTGACTTAATGTCCCTGGTGTTTTTTCCACCTTGGTAAAGGTCTTGGAGACTCTCCCTTAAGGTTAGCTGGGTTTATTTTCCATTCAGATTAAGAAGTTAGGCATTTCTCAGCCCCATGCAAACCATTCTGGGATATGCTTTCACAGTACCTTTCCCAGATATCCACTGATGAAATACAAAATCAAAAGAGGAAATTTCTTTCATTCTTGCTCAAAAGCTACTTCATTAATTTGTTTCCATGACATGTGTGATACAGGAGTTAGAATCTACGACCTTCCCCCAATGCCTGAATTCATCCCTTTTTCTATATAAATTAAGCTTACTGAGAGCTAGTTTTCAAAAACTTGAAATCTAGCCTAACAGTTGAAGCCCCATCATCATTTCATGCAATTTCTGCTGTCTCAGACAGTTTTGTTGACTGTTAGAGATTCTATGAGAGAAATTAAAATCTCTGTAGTCATTGTTTGCAGAGCAAGGTGTCCAATTCAGCACCGAACACCCCTTGATGACAAGAGATGTAAAAGTTTCATATTAGGACCCCTGCAATACCAATGGCTCAGGTACCTATAATGTGTGATAATTTAGACAGAGTTTTTAGAAAAAAGTATTATCTTTCCTATAGAGGTCATCCTGGAACTTGCATCCTCACTTGAATCACGGGGATTTCTATTTCTCTGGATCCAGGGATACTTCACAGTATCAGAATTCAAAGCAATTGCTTTGACTTCTTGTTATTTGCATTGCTATGAGAAATCCAATGAACTTTATGTTACATTAGAATATCAGAAAAAAATGGAGATACATTTCTATCTTGAGAAGAAAAATACTATTTGTTTTTCATGTTCCAGCTCATTTTTGGGACCTAAATCCTATATGGGTCTATTTTAAACTAAGACCCCAAAAGGAAACATGCTGATTTCTTCTCTCTCTAAAGAGATGCAAATAAGAGTCAGACAAATTGGTATTCATGATCATGCATCCTTCAGTTTTCTAGTCTTCCTTTTTTGCCCCTTGAAATTTAGACAGTCACATCCTAATTCATTTTTTAGCACTTTCTTAAGAACATGAAAATATTTAAAGTTTAAATGACATACTGTGTTTATTTCCCTTTTTTATTTTGTATTAAAATTATGATCTGTATGATCATGAACATATCTATGATATATTTATTGGTATGGTTGTAGGAAGAAATAGGATTTTTTAAGTTGCTTTTTTTTTAATTATTATTTAAAGTTGATTATGGATAGGAGCCTTTCTACAGCCCAAAGGTTCCTTATTAATAAAGATTAGGCTGCCTAGTCCAGTGTTTAGTTTATCTATATGGGAGGCAGCATAGAAACTGTGGTGAGAAATCACTGAGGAGTTTGATGTTAAAATGTATCCCACCATAAAAATCCTTATTTCTGCTAAACATCAGGTGCTTAAAAAGCCCTTTCATGCTGAAGTTATTATCAGTGGGTTTAGTGTGGATATCTGTTTTTTCGAGCCTTTCCCAGGGCACAGCTAGATTCTCCCCTGCAGTACATAGGAGTTTCAGAGCTATCTGAATTAATGCTTCTGCAGTTTACAAAACCTCTTGTGCTACATAATTTTGCTGGATGGAAAAAGATGGAATTAGATCTCTTTTGGCAGACTCAGTGCAACCACTCACAGATGAGCTGTCCTGCTGTTCCCTCTCTGGAAAGTCATTGTCTCTCTATCATTGTAGACTTCCATCGTGGCAAAATTGCATTGCCACAGTATGATTTCCATGGGCTTTATTTTAAACAGAATTATTTATGCTATTCTTACAAAATCAAAATCATCCTGAGAGCCTCTAGAGTGAAGGTTAATTCTGTTGCCAGCAGCTGTAGCTTTGCCCTCCGAAGCTGAAGCTGGTGGTAGCAGCAATTACTGGCCATCCCTGTTCCGATAAATTTGTAAGTGTTTTCCCTTTGATCAAATATGTCAAGCTTTTAATTCTGTATAATCATTGATTGCATGAAGTGCCAGACCATCTTGTTTTAGCATCATTCACATCTGCTGCTATTTTCTATTTATACAGGTAAAATGCATTGACCTAGAACATGCTACTTTAACCTCAGCACCCTCATGTGGCAGAATGCCAGCTGCTTCTGAAATATTTTTCTCAACCAATTGAAATCCCAAGAGATGGCACGCTAGATGAAATTATTAAAAAAATCTCACACCCCTGAAAAACCAAAAAAACTAAGCAAAATAAACAAAAAAATCAACAACCATCCATTCTGACATCACATACTGCCTAAATTTGCAATGTAAAGTACTGCACCAACTTTATCACAAAACACTCTCCAGCAGACAACTGCTATTTACCTGAAATTCAATGTGTGACTGTGGTCAAGAGGAAATATTTGTGTAACATCTTTTTTTCCACAAGATATCGGGGAAACCTAGCATAACTGCATTTACCTTTGCAACACAGATGTATAACAAGAGAGTGCATGATCCAAGGTACCTAAAATTCCAATAACGGTCCCAAAAGTATTTTCAGTTCAGATTTCTAAACAGAAAACCACTTGATGAGCAAAATTAACTTTTCATTTTGAAAAATAAATAAATGGGATTCTCTGACTATTTCAGAATTTTTTGTTCTTGCTCTTCTCCTCATAGTGAATAAATTCATGTAACAAGAACATTTCCTCCAAACTTTCTGTTTCAGTAGAAATGCACTTTCTGATACTTTCCAGAAATTTTAAATTGTAGTACACGCAATAGCCAAGTAGCATTACGTAATGCTCTGATAAACCAAATGGAACCGCTTATTACCTGTTATCTCCCTATGTACATGATTTTTAAACATATGCTAATTCAGAAAATGGGAAACTCCTAGAACAGGAACACCTTTCCACCACTCAGATAACACTATACTCTTACATCTGTGATCATCTTGTATTCTTAGTATGCCATGATATACTTTCAAGTCTTCAAAAATGCTAAGACAAAGTAAGGTTATATGGGGGTTTTATGTTTGTTCTGAATGGTATCAGTTCAGTTTTTACATTAATGCTCCCAAAATTTTGCACTTTGTAACTTAGAAGCATACATTTTAGATTTGAAGCAGCAAACTGTTATGTTCAGGTGGGAGGGCCTACATGTCATATTTTCATATAAGAAAGGAAAATTGCTAGGATTTACACCAAGCAGGGTGATATATACCTTTTGACCAAATTCAGTAATGCACACTTCATTTTACAGCAATTTCTCAGACTGTTGTATGAATTTAGCTGTGGACTTGCTCTTTAACAAGGGTTATTTACTGTACATAACAAGTTTAGAAGTTCAGCTATTTTTCAACAGTCTGAATGATAAAAAATGGTAATATTTTTGAGGTGAAATTTCATCACTGCAAAAGTTCTAACGCAAAACGATCTGTTTTTAAAAAAATGTCAAACAAGAAAATACATTTAAAATTGCATGGAAATTTACAAAGAAAATTTCCAAACAGATGTTAATAATCAGAAAGTTTTAATATGTTTGCAAATATTTGAAACAGTTTGGTTATTTAGTTTGATTTTTTGCTTTGTTCTGGGTTTTTTTGCTGCTTTAGCCAAACCTTGTTCACACTTTCACACTAGTTTTTTGTACACTCCAGTAAAACCAAGGGACTTGAATTCCCTTCCTGTAATGACACCGCATAGAAAGAGTAATTCTATTCAAAGCTGCAGTGCAAAGCAGAAAATATTTAGCAATTACAGTATACACGTAGATTAAGCTCACTTAGATAAACAGTTTTCATCTTCTTTAGTAATGGCCCTTATTTTCATCTGAATGACTCTTGGGTAACTCCTACTTTTCAAAGTTTAATTCCTCAATAACTGAAGGCATGAAACACATGAAATTTAGCCATTCCAAATGTCATTCTAGACAGTGATCACATAATAATTTTAATTGCTGATTGGAACTATCTAGCTTTCCACTGGCTGCTGTAAATAATTTCCAAGATATTCTGAACCCTGTCCTGTCTCCCAGAAGAGGTCATAACTACACTTTGAAAATACATATATGTTCTATTCTGTGGCAATACACCCTTCACTATATCCCATATGTGAATCAGGACACGGAGGTTAAAACCACAATGTTAAAATTGTGGAGGTTAAAAGCATCATTCAGTTCATCTTAAGTTAGACATTAAAAAATTCCAGAGGAATCATATCCTAAGAGTACTTCTCCATCTGCTTAAAAATGGAATTTATGAGAGAGTAGCTCAGCTGTAGATGTCTAAATTATAGACACCAACTTTATCCAAGACCATTTACACCCCAAATGTTTTTCTCATTTTGATACACAGATGGAGGCATCCTAAGGTGGGTCAATCTCTTAAAAGTATTTTACCCTTTGAAAACAAGGGGAATTACCTGTCATTCAGGTAGGGCTGAATTACCAAACAGATTATAAATTAAGCCCATATAAAGTTTTCATAATCAGATATTAAAACTAGTGTGCGCTTGTTTGAAAGTCTTTGGGAATTTATAAATAAAGTGTTCAGGGCTTTGGGTTGGTTTTTTTGTTGTTCGTTTGCTTGCTTGTGTTCTGTGTGTGAAGCCACAAATTAATAGATACTTAATTTTTTTTATTTTAAATAAAATTTTCAGCTGCACTGCTCATGTTTATCAAGTAACTTGCATCATATCTCTAATAGAAGGTTGTAAAATACTGAATATCTAATTAATTCTTTCTCTATCAAATTTCATTTAAAGAAAAAAAACGACCACGAGATGTATGACTAACAAACACCAACATTTATGCTGCCTTTGAGTTCTAGAGCTAAAGCTGCGTTTTTATTTAAGAATGACAAGATGGTACCTATTTTGAAAAATATTAAAAAGTAGTTTTTTATAGGCACTCATTTTCCTTTGTAAGCAGTTGTCTCCTTTATATAAACAGAAACTTTAAGTGAAATAACTGTTAAGCACATTTTAGCTACAACATCGTTATTTGGGGAATTTAAACTATTAGTAAATTATAAATGACAACATTCACCCCAATGCACTAGTCAGAAAAGCACGTATAAAACTGCAATGAGCTTCATTAAGAAGATGCCTAAAGTTATTTGTACAAGCTTTCATTAGCTTTAACAGTACATGACATTATATGCATATAAACATCTTGTGTTAGTTATTTGTTCAGCAGTAAGCTGAATCAGGAAGAAATAGTACAATTATAAATACATCTTCTCGATTCACATATTAAAAAAATACACACAGACAAGCCTTTCCCTTTCCTTCTTAATTTCAAATGTCTCTTTAAACATAGGATGAAACCTTGGCTACAGAAAAACAAGCAAGTGCAGCAAGGGCAAGAGCCAGAGATGATGTAGAGTACATTATCCTTCTGCCGTTTCACTTCTGCTGAGGAGAGACTGCTAATACAAAAATGAAGAGTGTGCTTTACCCATTAAGTTTACAGGGTTTTCCCATTGAATTATTTGAAGAAATGGATCTGCATATCTGGAGATCATATGCACTCTCATGAGCAGTCTGAGGGTTCAGTTGTGCTGCAGAGCTTGTCTATATAAGGCACATAGTGCAAAGAAAAGTAGGCTATGAGCTTTACAGCTAATTCCTCATGTGTACAAAAAGAAGGCTTTCCCGGGGGGTAACTTTCTCACCTTCAAAGACAGAAATTATTGCACTTCAAATGGCTGCACACAGATGTACTATCAGCAAGTTAGGATACCATAAATTTGGATCTAATCCAGTTGTGCTTTGTGCACAGTGCACTGAACCACAAGGAGGAGTGAAAAATTCATTTTTTCATGACTCAAAAGATCCAAGTCCTCAAAAGGAGAACAAACTATTTTTACAGGTGCTTCCTATAACAAATGGATTGTAAGCAGCGCCCAAGAAAAGCACCAGTGTGTAGCCTACACTAATTTGTCACCAGCAGAGGCCAGCAGCTGCAAACTACTGTCCTATACAAGAGAAAGAGATAAACAGAAAAGGAACTGTGGCTCCTGTAGATATCCCATGTAGGAAGTGATTACCTGAAGGAGAATTGCAGGGCAATGAGGTAACCATCAAGGGAGATTAGCAGTTTCCAAGGCACCACACAAGCCAAGGGACAGTGCATACGCACAAGATGAAGACAACCCTTTAGAGTAAGACATCAAAAGCTCACAAGCACTTGGTCGCTGCTTCTTCGGAAGAAGTACAAATGATTTAAAGGGTATATTTACAGCAAAGATCAGAAAAGACTTTGACTACTTCAACTGAAACCATTACAGCTTGCCCGTCAGAACCTTTAGCAGTAATCTGTAATGTACAACTGTATGAAACGCAATGTAACTCTTGCTGAAGGTATTACTATTCACAAGAACTGGTATTGTAGCGAGAAGGAGCACATAAATAAACTACCAGCTACAACCCTAGTGAAAACTAAAGCTTTTCAAAATGATTATGTCACAAAAATAAGAATTACCTTGTGTTATACTAAAAATCTTTTTCTGGGAAAATGGAAGACCATGTGTATGAGAAGCTTAGCATTTGCTCTTAGGCCAAATAAAGTTTAACAGTCTATTATTGCAAGTTATCTGATTAATCTAGAAAAGCCTTTCATTTGTAATCGCAAAAAGTCATATTCACTAGGTTACACTTCCTAGCGAAAAAATTAATAAATTATAAATAAAGTTAAGGTTACTGGTGGGATTTTCTGCCATGCCAAGATATGAAATATCAGTGAAGTCAAATTTTTGAAAAAGAAAACATAAAATGGACAGCCTTTTACAACATAACACTTATTCCTCTTTGTCAAAACTCCATATACTCATAAAAGACATAAACTTATCGTACTTTTAAAGGTTATTGACTATGGGCTACCTTATCAGTCTGATTCTAATGTTTTATTTTGTTACAAGACCACCATATTTCCCTAATATTATTGTTGAACTAGCACTGAAAAACAGGTGGAATGGAACTTAAAAGTAGTTAGCTCAGCTAAAAACGTATATGTGTTCTTCTATCTTTCAGATGGTCGTACTACTTCTGATATAGATCTCTTTGATGTGCAAGTCTGGATGACATCCCTATTTAAGTTGTGGGGAAATAATCCACTGTAAGATAAAGATAGCAGTAGAGAAGCATTTATTCTTATTCCATTGACTGGATGGCATGAGCTCCATTGCCAAAATTGAACTTTCTACTTCTACTCGATCTAAATAGGAATAAGCTAGAAAGAGTTCAAGCTTTCAGGGGCAGGGTGGGGGAAGAAAAAAGTTATTATTGATGTTATTTTTATTTTTTTCCTTCCAGTTGCAAATGGAATCTTTAAACTTGCATATGTTTTAGTCTAGCTCTGATTTTACACTGACAGATAACTCTAGACATACCAGTTATAAATTGATATTTGATCTTTCAAGCAATTAGATGTGATACTGGAGGCATTCTTTTCCATTTGTGAAATCTAGTTACACCAAACTTGCTATGCAGGCTTAGCTACAGACAGTTTCCTACTTCTTTACCCATGTCCAGTCAAGATGAAAACAAACAAACAAACAAACCCACAACAACCTAACAGTTTACAAAACAGCTGAAAAGTTCCTCTTGAATTAAGAAAGAAGTCTAAATTTCCTGAAGGGTGGCAAAAATATATCAAGTATGTTAGCTTTAGAATGTCAATTTACAGAGAAATAACAAAGATGTTGCATGATAATGTACCTTAAACACAGCGTAACACCTTGTTTGGCAGCTGCTCTTCTTTCAACTTACATATTGGAATCTATTTTGTAATTGTAAAATTTTCCACATTACACCACAAAGTTTTATGGTTATATGATGAAAAGTTAAACGGATAAGTCTATTGGTCTATTGTTTCATATGTTATACTTTTTAAAATGTAATCAGAAAGCCTTTGTTCTATAAAAGAAGATAAAATGATAAAACTAACATCCAAGCAGTGAAAATTGACTGCTAAAACTACTGAGAGCTTATCTGATTGAAGAAAAATTCTCATTTTCAGTGCAGTAGAGAACTGACTCTAAACTGATGGACCTCAAATTTCCTTATACCTCTTATACACTGAACAACAAATGTAATCTCATCTTCGAAGAGGAAAATGTTTAAATGCTACCCTTTTCAATGACCATGGAGGTGGAGTTAGCTACTTTCTATCAGCCAGTCATCAGAATAACCCAGAACTTTATTTCACCCATTTCCTTGGCTGCAAAAGAGAAGCACCAAATCCCTAGATTCTACTGCAGCTTGTTCAGCAGCTGTCACTGTGTGATGCAGAAGTGGGGTTAAGAATCAGGATGCCCTAGCCACAGTCAGTATCCGATTTTTTGGCTGCAAGCTGAAAAATCATTTCCCCACAGCCAGATAGAAATATTCCAAGGATGAATTCCATGTAATTACTGTGTGAAAAATAGTACATTACACTAGAAACCATAAGGAAAACAGGCATTTATTTTGACCCCAAATCCTTCAGTATACAGTCACAATGCTAATCCTCTATTCCACTTATAACTGTGGCCAATCTATTAATTGTTGGGAAGTTGTGTTAAAAATGGTTGAAAATTTCATGGAAGTAATATATATACCACAAACATACATAAAATAAAGTTAGTGGAGTAGTAACAATATTTTTCTATACTAGAACTACTCTAGGACTTCAAGGAGCAATGAAGTGCAATTACACTTACAATGCAATTACAGCATTATTTAACTATGGATATTACTCTTAATTACAAGATATGTTCACTGACATGTAAAATATTTTTTCCAAATAATTAAAACTGCTTCCTAAAATGTTCTGTAACAAATAGTGACACACTAATGCTGCACAGTTAAAATAGATTATTTGAAAATTGAATCTAAATGTACTGTAATTCACATTCATTAAAAGGCTAGACATTTTTCAAGTGAATGAAACTGTTCTATAAAAATCAATTCACTATACAACAATAACATATTATAAACTTGCAGTTAAAATGCAGTCATTTAAATGGGAGGAACACTAATCCAGTGGAAATAATTCCATTAACCCAACACTTGTTCATATTTTTTTAAATTAAATATGCACCCTGTATCTGTGAGGCAGTGTAGGGTATCTTTAGACTCAGTAATTGTTAGTTAGTCATGAAAAGATAGATTATTATATATAACAAGTTTAAAACATATATTTAGAACTGGAAATGGAAATGACTTACAGAAACACTTTTATCTTCCTTCTATAGCACTGGGTCCCAGCATTGGATATTTTACCAAATATTAATGAGTTTGTTTCAGTTCATTATCTTAATGCAAACTGTCTTATGATTTATAAAATACAATGGCATGTAAGTCTATAATTAACATTATACATCTACTGAAAAGATAAGCTGACATGTTATTTACAGATTTTCAGTGTAGGAGATTTCTTCAGGTCTTTTTGATTTATTGAGAGGAATTGCAGAAGTGACTTTTGTTTGTCTCTTTAATATTAAACATTAAGCATCAGAAGGCAGAAGTTAGAAAATTGACAATTTGTCATCTTTGTTAGATGAAGTCTACCTTTTATTAAGAATAACCCAGGTTCCCATTGTAGAGCAAGTAAGAACAAGTAAGAACACTTGCCCTTTAAATCCATGCTGAAACCTGAAATGCTTCAATTATTCTATCTGAATCAGGTTAGCTAGAGTGGTGATTGAAAATCACACACAGAAGTACTGTAGAAGCCCATAATGACAAGATATTTTGTACTTTTGGTTTGCAAGACTATGCATCAACATGTTATGATGCATAAGGCAGCAGAAATGTCCCAGCATTTGTTACATTTGATGGACTTCTGTGTTTTAAGTGTGTGCTTTATAAACTTGCTTCAGCATCAAGTGCTTTTTGGACAAATGATGTCCATAATTCTCAATAACCATTGTCAAGTCCAGTTTGATCTGGATGTTCCTGTGCTTCAAAAGATTCCTGATGCAGTCCATTCTGCAGTGCCACAACACTGAAAGACTAAAATTGAACTTTGCCAAATGTTGCATCAGGTAGACAGCTGACTTTCATAGCGCTTTTATTTCTCAGGAGAAAGTTGTTACCATGGGCACGTCCCACCACAGATAAAAAACATTACATTCTCTAACATTTTGATATTCTAGCGAAGTTATTTCCTACCTATGTTTTCTTATATTTATCTATTGAGATAATTGTTTCAAGAAAACCCCAACCTGTTTTTGTATAGTAGGACGCAAACAAGATTCAGCGTAATTAAAGACTTCATTGTGAAGAGACAAGCACTTACAATTTGTTTTCATGTTACCTGCAATTATGAAAATGGTTGACAAGACAACAGAGTTGACTTCACATCTACTCAAACCCATGAAGACAAACCAAGAAGAACATTTATGTCAAGAACACTGAAGGAAAAGCAGCTCACAAAATGTGTCCGACTTGTAAAAAAGACTCACTATATTGTTTATGGGCTTTGGAAAATTAAAGACACTGTCTTTGGGCATATAGATTCAAACTGCATACAGATCATAGCTCTGATGACACTGTTAGCAATAAAAGGATTCAGATGAGCAGGAATGCAAATTGCCTGATGATCAGTGAGAATACTTCCATTTATGTATGACAAGAAGTATGGACCAGAAACTGAAAAAGTGATGGCTGACTGCTTATCTCATCTGCCCTTATCTCTGCCAGATGCCCAGATAAATAATGATACAGAGAACTTGCACAGATTACAAGCATACTTACTACAGTGTGAGAGCTATTTAGATCTACAATTTAGCACATCTCATTCATCAGAAAATTATGTGATTTTCTGATAACAAGGTGGCCTAACAACCCCAAATATCTTGATTCATTTCTACAACTGCATGCTGTACTGAAAAAGGAACTTTTCTTACAGGATATTTGTGACAGGCTTGTTCACTATTCGTTTTGTGTTTTTTATTTCCAATGGATAAAGTTGTTTCATGACCAGCATCAACAACTGTCAGAACAAATTAATAACTATGAGAACTCTGCTGGTGGCCAGAATTGCATGCTCAAGTTAATGTTGGTCCAAACTTCACAGAATCACAGAATCACAGAATTGTGGTGGTTGGAAGGGACCTCTGA
>JAOXJM010000001.1:19091057-19101700 GCA_026413425.1 Tringa solitaria | reverse complement strand
CTCACCAGATGCACACTGGCACGTTCACCTTTTAAACAAAGTGACATTGGCATTAATGAGCAGCACCAAAATTCCCTTAAACAGAACAACATCCCAATCCAATGATGTGGAGAAAAGGTCATTCACATAGCTCAGTCTTTCCAATACTGCCATCTGTAATTTAGGCATTTAAATACGTTGGCATGTTAACAGTATATGTACTCCCAGTGACTGAGAAGTACTTAGGCAGTGAACTTGTTCTGAATGATACTGCAGAAGTTTTTTGGGGAAAAAAGATTATAAACTGCATAGCTGCCAGAGAGTGCTGTGTAAGAAAACCCTTGACAAATTTGATTCTTTTGGAGGCATTACTCTGCAAGGCCTTTAAGATACTGTTCCATTTTGTCTATAATATTGTGGTCATTTTCTGGCAGCTTACATGCATTGACAACCATTGTGATGTGCTTGCACCTACACTGTGCGTTGTTGTGTATATACAACACTGGGAAGCACACAAGATTGCTGTGAATCCAAGGCTATATTAAAGTTAATCATAATAACAGATTCACAAATCTGTCACCACCTTTTAACCAAAGAAGTGATAGAGTATCTTGCTATGCTATTATTCATATTGTAATTCCCCCTTCTGTTTTTCTTTTGCGTGTCGATGTTCCTTGACATTTTCTGACATTTGAATCTTTTTTTCTGACTTTGCCCTGAAGATATGGGTCCTTATCAAATGTGTTCCTTTGTTTAATCCTTAATGTTGAAATATTTTTCAATGTCCATGGTGAGTTTAACTGGCTAGTACATGAGTTACCATACATTCCCCATTGCTGCTGATTTTTATAATATTAGACTAGTGAAAGTATACCTGGTAAATTTGCTTTGTTCTTAAAACAACAGAAATTAATTCCAGTTTCAGCAGGGGAGTAAATTTGCCTTTGGCGTGGATTTCATGCCAATGTCTCTAAGTGACATCTACTGTTGTTGTATGTACATCGAAACACCCCAAAAGGTTATTTCTTATGTATATAATATTTAAAGCATCATACTAAATATAATGTAGTCCTAACCAAAAAAACATACATAAGAATTTCTTCTACATTTAAGTAATCCATACATCCTTTTTCTAACAAAAATTTAATTCTGCTTTGAAAATTAGAAAAGACTTACAGACTGAAACCACATTTGCCAGTAAATCATTTACCTTCTCAATATGAAAATACATGAGGCACAAAACTATAGATTTTTAACCAAATGCAAAGTGTGCTCTGAAAAGTAAATAATTCTATCAGAAAAATTTGTTTGTTTATTTTTTCTACATAATATATAGCCTAAAAACCATTGAGAAAACAACAATTTTGTTTCTTTTTACATTTTGTTGGGTATTGTAAGCCATTTTTTTTTCTTGGGTTGCAAATGCATTTAATTTCTCATGGAAGAGAAAGTAAAAACACTGAAGCCTTAGGTTGCTTAACTGAAAGAAGATGAAACAGCTGTGGTATCTCCTTTTTCCTTTACATCCACCCATGGTCCACATATGGAAAACAATGCTGAAAATAGTTATGTTCACAGTGAATTAAGCTGTATTATTGAAAAAAGGAGGAAAGATGTGGCAGTGCTTTTTAACATAAAATAGATCGCAGGTACTGTAAATCATGCATATGTGGAAAATTTCCCGAGTGAGTTTGCCTTGGCTAGTAAAGTTGCATATATATGCATGTATATGTCTCTCTCTGTGTTTATATAAAAATACATTTCAAAAAAAGATGAAATTACAGATTGCATAAAACTATGAGATTGAACTATTAGAATAAAAATTCTTCTGGTGGGAATAGGGATTAAGGAATTAGAAATGGGCGTTTCTCTAAAGTTCCAACGATCTTGTTAAGTACTCCAAAGTAACAGAATAACCACTGTGATTAGGTGAAACATTGTGCTGGTTTTGTCTGGGCTAGTTAATTTTCTTCATAGTAGCTACTATGGGGCTATATTTTGGATTTGTGCTGAAAGTAGTGTTGATAATACACAGATGTTTTCAATAGTGCTGAGCAAGTACTTTCACAGCATCAAGGCCTTTTCTGCTTCTCGCACTACCCCCACCAGCGAGTAGGCTGGGGGTACACAAGAAGTTGTGAGGGGATATAGCTGGGACAGCTGACCCTAACAGACCAAGAGGATATTCCATACCGTACAACATCATGTTCAGTATATGAAGCCGGGGGAAAAAGAAAGAAGGGAGGAGACCTTTGCAGTTATGGTATTTATCTTCCCACGTAATCATTATGTGTGATGGAGCCCTGCTTTCCTGGAAATAGCTGAACACATGCCTGGTGGTGGGGAGGGGTGAAAAAATTCCATGTTTTGTCTTGCTTGAGTGCACAGCTTTTGCTTTATGTTTTAAACTGTCTTTACCTCAACCCCCAGAAATTCTTCTGATTTTCTCCTCCATCCTACCATAGGGTGAGTGAGCAAGCAGCTCCGTGGTCCTTAGTTGCCAGCTGGGGTTAAACAATGACAAACACGAGAATGAGGTTCTTCTGAATGATAAAGTTTTCACTTTAACAGTAATTAACATCAAAGATACAAGATATACCAAATTTTATCTGCAGTCAGATTTATAGAGTAATAGGCACCCAGATGGAGAACTATTGGATATTCTACTTTTTTCCTGTGTTACTGATGCTGAAATTGCCATGTAACCAGAAAAACAGCTTATATATTTGGTAAGGAGTATGTTTCCTAGGTATGTTTAAAGATTGTACCAGGAACAATTCTCTTTTAGGTGAGAACCAGCAGTATTGCTGTGACATGAATGGACGGGGTAGACCTTTTACAGCCGTAAGAAAAAGATGAAATTTTAAGATAAAGACCCAGCTTTAAAGCTGAATACACTTGGATCAGCCTTTGCTACTGTCTCTCTACAGACTTGAAATAAAATCAAGAAGGACTTGTTCGGCAAGATCATTCCACTGTGCCTCTCCAAATATTTTCTCATTACTCTGAAGTATTTTCTGAAGACTTTTGAAAGTCTTCAGAAAATTGGCCAACAGTAAATAAACTGGGGTTTTGCTAGAGAACTATAGAATTCAAAAGGATAGCTAATAAATATATGGAGCTACTTTCTAGGATTCAAGCATATAAAGATCACTTTGTAGGTGCACACTGCTGGGCACTGCTGATGTTTCCTCTGTGCAGCAATTTATAACTGTTTTTAGTACACTTCTGTTCACTTTCTAAAGTAAGTAATATAAATTCAGTAACATGTACCTTTTTAATATTTACCCAGTTAGCACTGGTCTGGTACAAAAAATAAAATAACTGAGATAATGTATCCACCATCTTTATAATTTTACGCATGTGCTTTATTCCTTGCAGCTTACTTTTCTGACAATAGTGTTTTCTAAGTTTTTTTTCTTTTTACTTCATTGTAATTTTCCCCAAGTTAACATATACACTGCAAACAAACAAACAAAAACCCTGAAAAGGTCATGATAGGAAGGCATATACATAGAAAGCATCAGTTATAGATCTAGTTCATCATATTCTCCCCCATTACTTTAGTCGCTGTAATAACAGAATGGTAGGTTTTAGTTTTAAACAGCAACCTATACCAGCTTGTTAAAATACTTATCAAAACCTGGATGCTGCAATGCACAGACAACTAGCTGACTACCTGCTCAGCTACACTTGTCTCTTGGTAGCATAAAAAGGAGGGCAGAGCTGCTGTCAATGTCATTATTGCTTAGCTTCTGGGGTCACAGCTGGCTCCATACTATTGCCCTTCCCACATTCATTTTGGCTAATCTAACTGTACATCATACTTTCTATTATCGTCCCTTCTAGCACTATAGTTTTGGAAAGGATTTTTGCCTATTATGGATATTTTCTTTCCTTTCTCTTTGCTAAGCAGGAAAATAGAAATGCTTTATTTAAAGGAGAAACTAAGCCCTGTCCCATTGTGAAAAGACTTTCAGGTCCGTGACAAAGAACTGTGACCCTCTGACAGAGGCTGCCTATACCTGAAACCTTTTGCTCAATCACAACTTTTTTCACTGTGTAATGTTTTTTCAGCTCCATGTAGCTGTGCAGATAGGCTGTGGTAAGGTATGCCTCAGCCAGCTTTGAGAACAGTGGGCTAAATCTCCCTACAGATGGAGTCTGGTGGAGAGCTATTAATCAAATAGCCAATTAGCCATCTCTCGTGATAGCAGCCTTTAACATCATGTGATACAGCACATACTAGGTGTAATTATACTGCACTGATCAACTTTTGAGAAAAGTTGCACATAGCCACAGAAGTCTTTAATAGAATCATTGTGTCTAATAAAGAATTGTCCATTTGAAATTAAAACCATAGTTAATATGCAGCAGATCTTGTTAAACAAAAAATAAAGAGGAAAATTTTGTTGTTTTTTCTGTAGCATAAAGTGATAAGAAAACTTCCACCAATTTTAACAAGTTCTACTTAATAAGTTCTTCCTTAAAAGAAATTGTTATTTTTGTTTTGAATACTTAGTCAAAGGCATCCAGATAAAAAGAAAAAAAAGCATCATATGGGCAGCAGAACAGTGATATAAGAAGGAAACAATAGAAGTCTTGGAGACATGTAGATTGAAATAAGAGGGGGACATGGGAAGAGTAAAATCATAAGGATTTATCCCTGTGAGTAAAGGAAGAGAAAATCTGAACTTGCCTGCAGCCAAGGAAAGAACTGTACTTGCCTGTTTCACCTTTGGAGAATCAGCAGTAACAAGACCACAGAGGCCAGCTACAAGGATTCTACTCAAGGGAAGCAGTTCTAAGTTCTGCCTTGGGCTTCATGAGATCTGGCTGCTAAAGGCAGCACAAGAGATGCTGTGAATCAGCAGCCCTTCTCTGTGCACTGCCTTTTCCCGAATGTTATGTTTAGCTTCCTCCTCATGTTTCCACCACTTGCATCCAACAGCTTGTTGGAAGACCAGATCTTTTGTCAGAAGGGAAGACGGGGGATGAAAATGTTTCATTGAGGATATAAAAATGAAGAATCTCATTAACAAATTGTATCATACCATAATATGACAGGAAACAAAAAAACCTGCTGCTCATTCCTCCTTATGCTTTTCCCCTGCTCCAGCGTAGGGTGCCTCCCACAGCATACAGTCCTTCACAAACCTCTCTGTCATAGGTCCTTCCCACAGGCTGCAGTTCTTGATGAACTGCTCCAGCATGCATCTTTTCCACATGATACAGTCCCTCCGGAACAGACTGCTACAGTGTGGGTCCCCCGCAGGGTCACAGTTTGTGCCAAAAAACCTGTTCCTGTGTGGGCTCCTCTCCACGGACCGCAGTTCCTGCCAGGAGTCTCCACTTGAATGGGAACTCCATGGGATACAGCTTCCTTCAGGGCACATTCATCTGTTTCAGGGTATATCCTCCACGGGCTGCAGTGTGGATATCTGCTTCAGTATGGTCCTCCACGGGCTGCAGGGGGACAACCTACTTTCATCATGTTCTTCACCATGGGCTGCATGGGAATCTCTGTTCCAGTGCCTGGAGCACCTCCTCTCCTTCCTTCTTTGCTGACATGTACCTGCAGAGTTTTTTCTCTCACTTTTTTTCACTCCTTTCTCTCACAGCTTCTGAGAGAGATATTCTTTCTTAATTATCACAGAGGCATCACCGCAGTAACTGATGGGCTCAGCTTTGTATAACTGGCTTTGGAGCTGTCTGAAACTGTCTCTATCTGACATGGGTCAGCTTCTGGTGTCTTCTTACAGAAGCCATCCCTAAAGCTCCCCTACCAAAACCTTGTCACATAAACCTAATACTTTACCAAATTAAGAAACAGAAGACACAGTGTCAATTTAAGTGTAGAATTTCACAACCTTTTCCAAAGAAGAGTGAGTCATGCAGAATTCATGGATTCTATCACAACACATGCTTGGTTTCTGTTTGACCATGAGGATCCTGTAAGTAAGAAACACAGACCTGATCCAAAACCAAATGAACCCATTTCTGTACTTCTGGTGAATGCTAAAACACTAATGGAAATCAGTCCATTAATTTTTCACTGCCTCAGGTAAAATAAATTGTGTTTATCTTCAAAGGCATGAACAAAGTTCCTAAAAAAATCTTATTACTAAGCACTACTGAAGTGTAAGCATGAAAAATAATTTTAAAATAGTACAAAGGTTAATATACAAGTAAATTACTAGCTGTCACTTTGCCACAGGGAACAGTTGCTAACATTGAAAAAAAAAAGCCACCCAGTTATCAAAAGAATAGGAATCCCTAAATCATCCTAAAAGCAAAGTACTAACAGCAGTTTTCTCTTTTTACAATTACAACTAATTGTTCATTTGGCCCTAAAGTCTCGATTCTTTTAAACCTGTAATCCATTTACGTTCTATTCCCTCTGTTAAAAAGAGAGAAGAAAAGTAATTATTGTCAGAAATAGTAAACTCATATTAATCACAATTACAAGCAGTAATGTCTGATTACAATTTTTAATCAATCATGCTATTCCATGTTTAACTCACTAATGTTGGGACCACTAGAGTGGACAGCCATCTGTGCCTCTGTAAAATTAGAAATATGATGAATTATAGCTACTGGTAGTTTGAGACTATACAATGAATACAAATCTTTAGAGCTGTGACAATTTTAACATACTGCCAAAAAATATTTTTGAGCTGCATTTGCTGTTCTTCTTCTTGTCATGGTAAAAAGTACCTAGAGAAAGATCTGCACTTCACTCATCAGCTTTTCATAATGATTTACAATCAATGAGAAGGCAAAGTTCTGTTTACATAGTGCAAATTCTTTTTATTATAGTCAGTACTACAATATGAAGATCACATTCTGCTCTATCTCAGATGGTCACTATATAAAGTCTACTAACTTCCAAGATTCTCAAATAACATATTTCAAGTATTACATTCAGTTGACTTACTGCATATTCATCAGCAGCATAAGTGAGAGCAGAATCAGATCCCTTGGCAATTGCTGTCAAATTTATAAACGTTGGTCAGTAAGAATAAAATGGCAACTCCTTTGAAACTACAAATATAATACAAATAATTTCCTATAGAAGTTGATAACAACATAAATCATAGAATGCATTTTCTGAATATACTGAATTTATAGGCAGAATCAGCAATGTAGACTTTTATTTTTTTATGCTGAATATCTTTTGTTATAGGAAAAGATTTATTAAAAAAAGAAAATTAACAAGCAAGCTGACTTTTTTCTCTAATTAAATTTAAAATGGTTATTCATCATTGTTTTTAGGACTACTTTGAATATCTGCCATGTCTATGCTGTTCCAGAGGATAAAAAAATGATTCAGGTTGGAAGGGACCTTAAGAGATCCCCAGCCCAAACTCCTGCTTAAAACATGCTCAGGTATGTGGTCAGACACAGCTGATCAAGGCCTTATCCACCCCCAAGCATGGCGAGGGACTGCACAATTGCTCTGGGCAGCCTGTGTCATGGCCTAAGTGTCCTCATAGGGAAAAGATTTATCCCTATATACAGTGAGAACCTCTCTTGATTCAAGTTATGCCCTTTGTCTCTATCCTCCCATTTTGTGCCACTGCGCATGGCTTGGCTCCACCTTCTCCATTGCCTAGCTATGGGTGTAGCTTTTCTGCCCCTAAAGCTGTCCTTGCTCCAAGATGAACAAGACTAGCTCCTTCAGCATCCCCTCACAGGGAAACTGCACCAGGCCCACACCAATGTAGTGGCCCTGCACTACACTTGATCCAGTTTTTCCATGTCTGTGATGTATTGGAAGATCAAAACTGAATGCAGTACTCTAGATGTATAGCACTAATAACGCTGAGTGAAAGGAGATAACAGTTTCCTCAATTTACCAATTTAGCCTCTGCTAAAACAGCCCAGGATGGAATTCGCATTCTTTACTACTAAATCAAATACCTGTTTACAATGTGTACAAATACTGGTCCAGGGGTTTCTGTTTTCAAATCCATGCAGTCATGCAGAAACATGCTGTAAAACAATCATTTTCATTTCTCAGTCTTGGTCTCAAAACAAAGATGTTACCTTTCCAAACCACTCTAATTTTTTTTTCCTCTCTTTACATTTTCTTAGTCACATGAATTGTTTCACTAATTACCCTATTTTAAATGATCACAAAAAATATGTATTTAAAACAGACATGCAAGGTAAAGACGCAATGAAGAGAATTTCTCCAGCTGTATTGTTTCAAATCATTGGTTAAATATCATCCCCTTAAAAAAATAGACAATAATCACCTTGAACAATTTTGGACTTAACATTCTGTCTTCTCAGTGTATATTGATCACAACTCAGAGTGATGTTTTTACCTGAAATGTTAAATGTTTCTGTTATTATTAAAGGGTACCACAGACACCATTGTTTTTTAGAATTAGATCCCTAAGCATCTCAGTTCCTGACAGAGCTGATAGTTGTCTTTGAGGCTTTTAGGATGATAGAGCTGGGAACAGGGGTAAATGCGTGACTGTGTGCCTAATGAGAAGAGATTGGTTTGGGACAAAAGTTAGTAATCAAATAAGTAACTAGACTCCAATCTTAATTCTGTGAATAAACTTACTCTGCTAATAGTAATCTTTCATCTAAACATACCTAATATTTGAGGCATCATGATCTAAATCCAGATTTAGCTGCAAATTTTATGGTGTCAGCTTTTTTCATTTAAAAAGATTTTGATTGTTGGATAGTTCAACCAAAAGAGGTCTTTATTTTCAAAAAATACTTTAGTGATTTTAAGAAAGAAAACAATGGACACTATATCTTAGTTCTTGGAATAACTTCAACGTTATATTGGCTTCATTTTTGTGGGGGATCTTACAGCAACTTCATTGTAAGCATAGTCACAATATATGAGTTTTGCTAGAATATATGAAAGGAGCAATGAAACTATTAAAGAGAAAATCTAAACCTTTGTCATCGGTGTTTTCAGTGTTTGCCTGCTGTTACAAAGAAAAGCATGTTTTATTCTCAGGCAATGTCATGTTTCACCACAATGAGCACAAAAAAATGCAAATATGTATCGATTTTATACAGAGGTCAGTACAAGTGACAAGCAATCTGTGAAAAAGTTAGCAGTCCTAAGTAAGAAAAGTAATTAGAAAGATGACTATAACCTTTCTTTAATGAATAGCAATAATAAATGACTTCCTTGGTGTTCTTGTGACCCTGTCAAGTTAGCAAGGTGGCATCTCCTCAGTCAATTCTATGTTTCGATCCCTTTTGTAATCACAGTCTCACAGCTGTGGAAAATATCACCATTCATTAATTGATCACTGATTATTTGCATGTGTAGTGGGCAAGAAGCACTCAGGTTCATCTTCCTCTGTTCTGAATGGTTCTTGGGAGCAAAAATGAGGGGCATTTGTGATTATTATGTGTTGAATGTTGTTTTTATTTGTTCTTGGTATTGTTGCTTGAGTCATTCGCTTGTCAGTGTCACAGTAGGCTAGGGAACAAGAAGAAATTATAGCTTTAGCTGCCACCTCAGATGCATGAAGCACATGAAAAACATCCTTCCAAAGCTAGCACTCGTATTTTGATTTTCATTAAAGCTATTATCCAGTAAAAGATATAATTAAGAACATCTACTTGTGTGCATGTATTTGAGGTTTTGCCTGCTAGCTCAAACATCTTTTGTGAAACACAACCACTGGATAGTAAACACTGTAATTGTCAGCCAATATTTTGAAGTTTTTTGCTTTTAAAGAATACCAGACAATACAGTGATTGGAAACTCTTTTCCAGGTATAGGATGGGGAGGTTCTTACTGCTGTGAGAAAAGATGCAACAGCTATATTAACATTTCATTGAGGAGTGGGGTGAAAGGAGGAAAAAAGCCACATTCAGTTCATTTTCAAGCAACACACTCACCAAAGCAGTACCGGAGAGCAGCTTGTGTGTTAACACATCTGACGAATTTAGCTGTCATGATTTTCAAAGCAGTTCTGCCTATGGGCTATTATTCAGGAATTTTCATAAATAGACTTCTTGACTGTGTGTCGTAGGCTTGACTAAAGTTAACCTCCCTTACAAGGTTTTAAGGCAGTCCTTTTTCCTGGTATTCGTATCTCTCTGTATGCCTATGACTGTATTAAAGGAGCTTGCAAGTTAGAGGTAGGATAATCATCCCATGGGTAGTCAGGAAAAATATAATAAAAAAAAAAAAAGAGAAACTATTAGCTGACATTGGGGTTTTTTGGTGCTACAACTTTTTTTTAGAAATCAGGAATTGTAATTTTTAAGTAGAAAAAGCACTAAATGAGCATAGTCATTCAAAGCTATGACAATATGCAGCAAAAATATATAATAGCAAAACTGTATTGGAGTCAAAAAGTGACATTACAGCTTCTAAATGGAGTTACATCTCTGCTTATATCTGAAGTTAATATATTCTGTAGTTTATATTTATATCTTCACACTTCTGAAACAACAGTAATGATAGGACTATTACCTCTGATAACTCAATTAAATAATTATTAATGCATACTGGAAAAAATCTTCAATTCTTCTATTCCAGCAATTATCATCAATGTATAGATTTTCAAAAACCAATCTGAAAAAATCTTTACTTTTCTGTAAGTAAAACTTGATCTCGGTCATTAACTACCAAAAATGAAGTGTTTGAATTCAAATATGCTGTCTGA
>JAOXJM010000001.1:19072990-19083091 GCA_026413425.1 Tringa solitaria | reverse complement strand
GCAGGGGAGTTGGACTAGATGATCTCTAGAGGTCCCTTCCAACTCTGTCAAATCCTTGAATCCATTCCTAATTCACTATTTTTAAATGTTCTATATTCATTTACAGCTGTAAGATGTGCCCAACTTTGTAAATTGTGATGTAATACGAAATATTTTTTTAACATTGTCTATTGTTTATTTGCATGTAATATAGTACTGGCTATACTCCTTCAAATTGACCACATTGTAAGACTTTCCGGAAAATATCAGCAGAATTTAGGAAGTTTCAGGGTAATGAGAGCTAATCTGTATTCACTTTCATCTGAATCAGGTACACTCCATTCCTTTAGACCTACAGCATCTCAGCATCTCCTATATAGACACAAATAGAGGCGGGAGATTTAATACCAACAGGTATTTTGAGAAAGACATAAATGTACTTCAAGAAACACATAATTTTCTGAAAGGTGCAGACATTAACTGCAAATACTGAGTGAAGCAAGAGCTCTTTCAAAACAGTAGTGTATGATCATCTAGTTGAGACATATTAGGTTACATAAAAAGCATAACTTATCATAACTACTTTACTGTTGCCCAGGGAGTCTTTTTTATTTTCTTTTTTCTTTTCAATTGAATGTAAGATTCCCTTCTGCTTCTATACAAGACTTTTGTAAAACTTCTTCAGGAATCCAGCCCCATAAAAGGCCTTTTAGTATTTAGCAACTGCCTGCACCAAGTTTTTTATCTTTTTTGCAATTAAAATTGATTACCATCTTCCTAGAAAGAGGAAATCCTTGATTTCACCTCTTATTTCCCAAGAGTCTGGAGTGCCTCCAGCTGCAAAGAGTGACAACACTGAGACTAGGTATAAGGAAATGTGCTGAAGTAGCTTTTGTGCCTTATACAGAGAAATATGCTGTGCTGTAATCTAAGGGCTGAAACTGTCACCAGCTCCAGTTAAAAAATCTTTGAGCTTTCTACATTTGATGTGTTACATGTTCATAGATACATATTTTTTTGTAAACAGGTACATCAGTGCTTTCCATAGAAATGTAACTCTCATCTTTGTCTTAGTGCTACAATGAACAAGCAGGGGGCTATGCAGGTTTGCTAAGAGCGACTTTGTTAAGTGTTTACATCAGTTATACTTAGTCATACAGAGCTGGAGCTGCAAGAAGACTTGGCTGTCGCATCGTTGAATACTGCAGCACCTGAGCATTGTTGCTTAGGGAATTCCCAGAGCCCGGAGTTATTCATCCAGGTTCTCTAGACAATGCCTGAGGAGAGATAGGCAGTTTAAAGATAAATCTATGCTGCAGTTATTTGTGTGACTGCAACTCACGTAAACAGACAGAAGCTAGCTTTAGAGTACTTTGGTACAGACGAGCACAGAAGTCAGAGGTTGCTTCTGCATTTTGCATTAAATAACTATTGGATAAAAGGAATAAATAATGATATGACCACATATCAGAACCAAAACTTCCCTTTCCAATAAGTGACCTTATTTCTGGGCCATAGAGTCATGCTTGCTTTTGCTTATTCACTCACTCTCTGCCCTTTGAAATTTGCTTTCTGCTATATATGGTGAACAGAAGGGTGGTCACCTTTCCTGTATAGCTTGCCACCAGGTGCTCGGCTGAGGGGCAAGAGAGATGTCGGTCAGTTTCCTTCATGCAGAGGTTTTTTACCTCCACTGTAACAACTAAGTAATTGAATCAAATACATACAAAAGGTGAATGCCTGCTGGACTCCTCTAGCTATTTTTTAGAAGAAAAAGATGAACCTGATTTTGGATAATTTACACAGCCAAATGACTGAAGTTGACAGTAAAGCACCGAAGTCAGGTGAGAAGAGAGCTAATACTTTTTTTCTGTTATTTTTAAAGGTATAGCTATCTTCCATTTTTGATTGCATAATGATTTAAACCATTAAAGGAATGTCTTGATACAAAATTGCAAAAGAAAAAGAGTTATTTCCTAATGTGAACACTTTAGGAAAGTGAAAGTCTTTATTACAATAAGCTATTCATAAACTGCTACGAGTTAGCTTAGTCTAACCTTGTTGAGTGTTCTGGGTGTTATAAATTCCTCTCTCATATTGCCAAATTGTATTTATGAATTCTATTTATGAGAAAATACTATGGATACGAAATTACTAAAAAGTTGGAATGGCAAATATCAAACTATTTACATGCTTGCATGGATCTGGTCCTATATTTCTTCTCTGAATCTAGGCCTTTGGAAAGGAAAAATTATGGTGCAGTTGCAACAGCCAGGCAAGGGACTAAAAAGCATGTGCCTCACACCTTGTATTAGTCATGTTTCGGTTCTCCAGACAAGAATAACAGAAGCCTCAGGGCACTGCTTATGCTCTTTGTACAAGGGTTCATGCCAGTGTGTGGAGGTTGTTGTAGGAGCATAATCTTGCAAAGACTGAAGTAGTAGGCTTGTCATGGGGTAACTTCCCTTTAGAACAAATGGGAGCAGACGGTGACAATTTGCATCTTGTAGTACACAGCAGTCTGCTGCCCCATGTCCAGGGCAAAGCTACAATCAAGCCCAAGGCAAACAATTCCAAGTAAGGGATGTTCTTTATAGTTCTGACAGGCAAGACAGAAGAGGGCTAAGGTCATTGACAAATAGCCCAGTTAAGAAAGACACTAGCTTACAAGGTCTGTAAGAAACATAAATTCTATCTTAAAAGACATCGTAAAATCTGTCCAAGATTTTAATTGTTTATTCACTCAAGGGTACCAATATGATCATGAAGCAGTGCTGTGGGTGGATTAAGTGAACTACCACCAACTGACAGCTGTATATTTGGACCTATATGGAAAAAAATGAGAAACAGTATGACCTGTATAAAAATCCATTTTGCTCCATTTTCTAATCTAAAAGTTTATAATTCAGAATCACATTTGAAATCATCTTTTAATTATATGTCGTGTATGCCACTATATGCCATACTGACAGACACATACAAGCTAACATAGTGTTTTGTCAATCTGCTATAGCCGTAAGTAGTTTCAGCAACAATATCTATTGATTTTTCTCCTTCACAAAATTCCTTGGCAGTTTGTTTAACCTACTTCCCAGGGATGATCAAGCAATCCTGTCTTTACTTTTATCTTAGTGTGTTTTAGTGAGAGAAAAAAATGTAACATAAAGTTAACACCATTTGAAAAAGAAAGAAACGTATGCTGTTTTCTCTGAAAGTTGCAGGAAAGAGAAAGTGGCATTATTTTTTCTGTCAGACCAATTAGGTGTCTAGAAGAATACAAGCTGAAAAAACCCTCTTTTTACAAAGTTGTCAGTAAAAATTTGCAAATATCATGTTATTGGTTCAAGGAAAACATGGTGGTGTTAAGTTCCTTTGTTTATTGTAAAAAATTTATTTTGTGAATTTATTCAAGCAAATTAATATATTGACTAACACAATGAATTAGCATACACTGAAGAGGCAATTATCACCTGAAGAAGAAAGAAAGGAAGGACATGCCCAATTAGTCAGTGATTCAGTGCACGTGCCTACCCTTCTTTAGGTCAAGTAAGAAGTCTCCAGAGGTAATGACATTTCATGAACTGTGAAAGAAATCTTAACAAAGAGATAAAGCATAAATCTCCCATATGATTTGAAGGCTGAGATTTAATCTCTGACTTGACAGAAAAGGCAGTTCAAGCTACAACTTTGAAATGGCAAAACAGCTGTTTTTAAAAATAATGTTGAAATAATAAACGCATGTAGCTGTAATTTTGGGAGTTGTTGCCAAGATGCTTTTTTCATACTGTCTGCAATTCCAGTTGCTTTCTCTTTCTGCTTCCTAAGTGTAGGAGTCATATGGGAACAAGTGTAGGAATCTGCATGGGGGAATCTTTCATGTTTGGTTTCTAAATAATTTGAATACATTTGTTTAGCAGCTTTATGCAGAGCAGGTAGAAGAAAGAATCAATCATTTAGAACTTTCTCTCTAAGTTCAAGTTGTTGAATAGTTTGCTACATCATGCTGACAGTATTGAGTTTTCATTAGGTTTTACAGGAGACAACTCAGACAGAATTAAATCAAGTAAAGATAGGTTGACCTCCTACTGCTCACACTGGCCCTAACTTTTGTTTCTGAACAGTAGGAGAAAATCCATTGTGAGCATTTGCTTTTGCAATGTTCTGTTATATTATTTCAGCCATGCAACTGCTATAAGAACAGAGAACTCCCTTGCCAAAACCAGGATGAAAGCACTTAAAATTGTCTGTGGGAAGCCTGATGAAAATTTACGACAACTACAACTTGGTCACATAGATTTGCATGTTTACACAACACGAAAGGTGTACTGAGCTCAAGCTTCCATGTTTGTCAGCTCAGGATGTATTCCTAGAAAAGACTTTTACATCTCCTGTGTAGTTAGGCAAACAAAAGTTTGTGTGCAGAAGTCTAAAGAAAATAATTATGACAGCAGTCATACTTGTTCTTCATAGCATAGAATGCTTTTCATTCAAGGGTCTTTGCGTTGTTCTAGAAATCAATTAGCCTTTAAAAGATAGCTTTTGGAAAAAAACCTGAACCTTCCTTTTTTTTAATCCCTTTATTAAAAAAGGCAAAAGTCTTAACTGATCTCCATAATTTAGACATTCAGATGTGATTTATTTTATTAAATCTTGTATCTCAGCTCACCTCACCTTTCCTGTCATGTCCACTTTGGAAACTCACTATGCATTTAAATTTAATAACCGTGCAGAATTAGACCTGTAAAGGTCCTAGGCAATTTAACTTGCCTTCTTTCACAAAGTCTCAGAGATTGGTCCCTTGCCAACTGTTTCCCTACGGTCTTCCTAATCTTTCCAACTCTCAACTGCCCCTTACTGATATAAAGCCGTAGTCCCCTAAGCTAGAGTTATATTGCCCCAAGAAAACACCTTGATGAGCCAAATACTTATATAATTAAAGTTAGAATTAATAAATTAGTTTGCTGATAGCTCAATAGATTATATCAGACTATAATATGTAATTATTAATGATTAAATAGAGAAATGCTGGCACATAAAAATTGGGTCTAGTGAGATGTTAGGTCAATAAGCAGAGACAATGCACTCATTTCCCCATGATGTCCATACCATAAACATTATGGGATTATGGTACTCAACTACTTTAGGGTCAGAGTCCATGTCCACTTCTAATTTGTGAGGTGCAGAGCATTTCTAGATGACATGGAGAATCCGGTCAGAGTCCTTAATGCCTAGGTTGTTTCCCCAAGCTTTGCCTACAAAAAGTGGAGAACTCACTATATCCTTGCAGCTATTTTCTTCCACTTTGCTCTTTCCATTTCTCCTTCATCATTCCATCTTCCCTCATGCCAGATAATTCTTTTTCACAAATGCTGGCATTTTATTCCTTTATTCCTCTAACAGCATCAAAAGGTATACCTCATCACTAAACTAAGATCAGTGCTGTGCTGGCAAGTGCTGAGATATCTGTTTCCTTCAATATTGGAGAGGATGGACAAGGAGATGCAGCATATCAGATACCATTGCCTTGGTCTAAGATTTCAGGACATACTGAATTCTTCTTTTACACACTTAAGGGAGCTACTTCTTCCTGTACATTCCCAGTAATCCTGTTGTTTTATGGCCCTTGTCCTCTTCTTGGGTTGAGAGCAGCAAAGTCAGCAAAAGCAGAGTGAACACTGGTGCCTCCAAAGCCTTTTTTGGGGGATTCCTGACAAAAGGTGATCCAAGATTCCTGAAGTTTTTCCCATCAAAAATACAAAAGTTCTGTCCATAAGACCTTAATGGAGAGGCATCACACATAAAATTATGTCAAGTAACATAAGAAAGCACCCAGGTTCATTTGGACACCTATATGGACATGAAAGCTACTAAAATTCTCTTAACAGATTTAAACAGAAAACGGCAAAACCTACAGAGATTAACAGTGTATGTGGGAAAAGATTATGATGAGACATGTTCCAATAAATCTTCTCCTGGGGCTGGCTGGAGGTACCAAGACTCTGGTATATATAACAGCATGTATCTTTCCTGGAGATAGCTCACGGCCAAGATGCAGACAATATCAATAACTCAAGCTAGCATCACAGAGTGCTTGTGGCCATTAAGTAAACTTAGCCAAAATGCTTCAACGGAAATCATAATTTAAACATTTTTTCTCAAAATTTTCTATTTTTTATAACACCTCTTTTTTAAAAGACGATTTGTTATATATCTCTTTTAGCCCAGTTTCTTAATTTTCACATTTTAATGTACATTTCAGGGAAGTTTATCTCCATTTCTTTTCACAACCTATCTTGGAAGTTATAAAGAACAAAAACATCATACGAATAGACAGATTAGATTAGATCAACTGACCATCTAGCCTAGCATTGTCTTTCCAACAGTGTCCATCAACCATTGTATGTGGAAGAGTAAGAACAGAGGAATTACACATTACCACCTAAATATCTTCTAAACTACAACTGTTTCCAGCAGAAGTAATTCCTGCATTAGCTCTTCAATTCCCTTGGGAGTCCACATACACAACATCCCATAGATAGGGGTTCTACAGTACTGATACTGGATGCATCTTTTTTTTTTTTTTTAGCCTAACTTTTACCAGCTTTTCACATTACAAGACTATTATATGTCAGCAGAAGACTATTAATAGCAAGATTCATGTCATAAAGAGGTGAAGAAAGAGTTCATAATGAAGATTTCAAAATGTCAGCTATAATTCAGGAATTTATAATTCATGTAACTATGACACTATACGATCTAATTCAGTAACTAGAATTTCTTTCTAAATTTTTTGTGGTATAAACAAAATCAGACGCAAATTTTTTTTCTTGGTAATCTTTATAACATTCCTCTCTCTAAGAAGAATAAAAGAAGGAAGAAAACTTACATATACCACTAGAGATCTCTAAGAATCTCACAGAATTAAATCATTACATTACAGAAAGCCAATGGATTAAAAGTTTCCTGTGATGGGCAATATAAATCTGTTTTAACTGAACATATGAAGTTAAATATAAACATTATTCACATGCACAAGCATAGAGCAATTGATACTAATTGCTCAAGCGCTGATCTTAATTTGTTCTTGGAATGAGAATGAAGGAAACATGGTATGTTAAATACTATGAGTGGCATCTCTGAAATTCTGTTTCTGTCAAAAGATTTACAAAGAAGTAGACATATGCTCCAGTTAATCCTGAACAAGGAATAGTACTGAACACTTTTAGGATTTGATTACAAAGTCAGTGAGTACAGCAAATGTAGTAGATACTGTGTCAGTATAGAACTCCCACACAGAGATTGCAAAAACAAATTCCTGTTTTCAGCCTGAACTCCTGTTTTCAGCCTAACTAGTTCTCACAAAATTAGCTTTTATAATCTTGGGCAATGAGACTATTTGCACATATTTTCTTGTAAGATAGGCATAGCTTAAGTTACCACTTAACATCTGCATAGCTCCCTATGAAATCCAAAAAACACCAAGGTAAAGTATTAAAGGATAGTGCTTTGAATCAGGAGAACAGTTCAGTTACAGTCAAAAGGCACTGACTGTTGCTGTGTCTGCTTTTACTAAGTACATTTCTTCCTGATTTTGGAATACAAGTAATCTGTTTCTTAATATATTAGTTGATAGAACTAACAATTGAAATATGCCAAAATAATACAGAAACAGAAACAAGAGTAAAAAAAAAAAACATCAATTGAAAAAGATTAGGATAACTCCTAGCAAACTAGACATAAGTTTGAATCCATTAAGGTGGCAAAACAGTTCCTGCAGAGACCTGTATAATCAGGCACACTATTCTGAGATGATTCTAGTGCTTTAAAGACCACTGGCTTTTTCTTGAAGCAGCCCACAAAAAGTACATAACATAAAAATAAGGGTCACATAAAAAGGAATTTTGATGTGTAAAGCTGATATAAACATTTCATACCTAGTATCCTTAGCATTCCACATGTTATCTTCAGAGGTGTTCCAAAGGTCCTCAATCTCAGCTATACAACATACCCTATGCTATCTATCCCAGAAGACTATACTTTTAGTGTTTTCAAGTCCTTCCTAGACCTCACCTACCTCACAGGAACCATAAATGCATCAAAACCCAGTAAAGCTATGGAAGGATTTCTACCCTGCTCTCACCAGTATCTGTAATCACTTCTTAATCCACCTAAGGGACCAGTCGTCCCATTGCCCCTCAGCAGTGATTTCACTGCTTCTATGTGCTCCAGTATGCTGTCATTGGCTGCAAGCTCCTGAGAGCTCTTAAGCAGTAGGAAAGCTGTCTCCAGCAGCAGTGAGGGGCTGGATAATTTATCACAAGGGTGGACTAGTCATAGCACTGCACAAGTCTTTTCAAGAACACATCTGAGTAACAGAAGCCACTAGCCTCAGGCAAGATAAAGAGTATGTCACAGGTGCTTTTATCAGGACCACATTTCACTCTAGATATCAGCTAGCATGGATCCATCTTTTCAAGATAAGAAATAGCCTTCATAGCCCTGTGAAAGGAATAAATTGTTAGTTCTGGGCATGTCATTTCTGAGTTCCTGTCTTGATCATCTCAGGTCACAGGAGAATTTCTGTTTTGCCTTCTAGAGATCTGACACACAATTATCTGTGCCTCAGTTACTTATCAATTTCACCTCACATTTGTCTTCTTGCAAGGCCATATCACATCATCTTGTCTACCTATCAGAAAATGCCACCTGTGACATAATTGTATTTGTTGCAGAATTCTGGTAAAGCAGCATGTCCAACTTCGCTGTGACCATCAAATGGGATCATACCCAAAACAGTATGTCTCCAGTGGATCCCAGCAGACCATTAATGGCAGGCATATTCCTGCCCCAGAGAAGGCCAGTAGACCTAGAAGACCTTACATGTTGGTTCAGAAGATTCAGATATGCCAGAATCACATACATTGAATTTTTTCTACCTTCCTGAACATTTGACAGCTCCTGGTACAAATGGACATATTATTTAAACCTACAAGTTCAACTTCTATGACATGAAAATATCAAACTGCATTCTCAGCAATGACAATTATGTCCATTGTCATGTTGCACACAGTTCTGTCCTCGTGTTCAAGGTAGTAAAGGAACTGCCCTCAGCTTTGTCTCAATGACGTTCACATATGCTATTAAGTGGTTCATTATTTAAAGGAGTTGTCTGTTATTTTAAGTAGATGTCAAAAATGGGAATGTAATCAGAATCACTATGCACGTACCAAAATCTGAGCAAGGATATACAAAAAGTCACTCCAAACTGTTTGCAGGAAACCCCTGAATGCAAAGTCAATCTCCAGGCTGAGCAAATTATAACATAATTTGTCTTTATATAAGTAAAAATTCTACCAAGTACAATGGTTATGAACCTTTCTGCTTGACCCAGAGATATCCAGCTCCTTCTTTTTCCTCTTTTTTCCTCTTCCTCTCCCTCCTTTCCTTCTTCAAGCAATTTTCTCATTTTCCATACTGTCTCCAGCCTTTCTGTGAAGACCAGACTTTCATTCTGTTGTTATGACAACAGCTCTTGACTGCCTGTCATGTGGCAGTGAGTGGAAAATATTCTTTACATGGAGTACCAATAGCCCCCTTCTTTCTTATCAGAAAAAACATTGCCCAGTGTATACACACAAGATTTTTCCTACCCTTTACACTGCACAAGACAGCTTTGCCAGAACAGACACACTTGAGTCTCTACCTGTATTGGATATGGCTAGAATGAAGTTAACCGGTATGGTGCTCTGCTTTGCATTCGTGGATAAAACAATGTTGGTAACACACCAGTATTCTGTTCATCGCTGAGCAGTGCTTGCACATTGTCAAGGCTTTTGCTTTTCTTACTCTGCCTCTACCCCCATTCCCCCAAAAGTAGGTTGGGGGAGCAATAAAATGGAAGGATACAGTTGGGACAGCTGACCTAAATCAAATAAAGGGATATTCCTTAACACATTTTATCATGCTCAGCAATAAAAGCCCAAGGAAAGGAGCTGGAGGGGGGGAACGTTGATGGATACAGTGTTTGCAAGTAACTGTTAGCTGTGCTGAGGACCTGCTTTCCAGGAATCATAGAATCATAGAATTGTCTAGGTTGGAAGGGACCTTTAAGATCATCTAATC
>JAOXJM010000001.1:18990952-19001002 GCA_026413425.1 Tringa solitaria | reverse complement strand
TTGAGCAACCTGCTCTAGTGAGAGGTGTTCCTGCCCATGGCAGGGGGTTGGAACTAGATGATCTTTAAGGTCCTTTCCAACTCTAACCATTCTATGACTCTATGATTCTATGATAATAAGGTAGTCTCTGTGACATTGCGAGCTCCTTAAATTCTGCTCTAAAGCAGAATTAAACCCTCTGTGGTCCTTATTTCCCAAACTGCTAATTGCATTCCCTATTTCACATTGATCTGTTCAAGTAAAAAAATAGAAAAACATACCATTCAGACCTTCAGAGTGTTTTGGACACATATAAAGGACTCAGGCCATCTTGGAGAAAAAACAAAGAAATGAGCTTTTGCAATAAAACCACCTTTGCTTCCATTTAAATCATTAGTTAGCCCCAAAGTCAAGGATGGGTATGTAATTGCTCCATGTCTTCCTTAAGCTCAACACCAGAGATGGCCTTGAAGCTACAAAGGCCTTATTTCTATGTCCAAAGGGCATAACAGTGGCCATGCTTCTAATGTTCTTTTGTTAGCTTTTACTGTTCATTCCTCTCTTCATCATTTCTCTGTCTTGCTTAATACTGTGCTCTTCTAACCTTTGTCAATACCTCTTTTATATGTCCTCTACCCTTGGTTGACCTTGATTCATCTAAGAGGATGACATGATGAAAATGTAACTGCTCACATACAGGCAACAAGGATGCTCACAGAAAGATTTTTAACAAGTAGTCAGTCTCATAGAGGAAGAAGCTGAGATCCATTCAGAAATGGAAAATAACAAATAGCAGTCTCTGAAAAAAATATTAACAAACTTGATGGTCCTGTTTGTGCCTCTGCACTCTCCAGTACGCGCAGTACCTTTGCATCTAAATGATGCATATTTCTGAAGTGTCTGGATGCATTGCCCTCTTTGCATTAATTCTTACCACTTAAAATCACTTTACTATCTATCAAATTTCTAGCCTCCATTTTTCAGGAGCACAACCTGAACAGGTAGTTGGGTATACACTTGTTTGATTCCATGCAACAACATTAAATATGACTGAGTAAAATTAATTCAGACTGTGTTTTGAGAGCTAGCCCATTTTATGTACATCATTTATGTACAGTAGAAACACTGTTTTATATCCAGGCAGATGGTTGCTTAGTTGTGGTGAATGTCATAGTTGACTCAGCTGCGTAGGAACTACTGCTTCAGTATTGTAGGCCAATCGAGGACAGTGGGCCCTTATCCCCTTGGTGTGAATACCAGTGAATGTATGTTTGAATACAAATGGCTAAGTAGTTGCATTGAAAAACCAGTGCCTTTGCTTTTGATGAGAATGAGAGGTAGCTATGGTAAATAGAAAATACTCTTCTTCTTGCCTGCAGATAGTCAATAAACTTTAAATATGTTAGTCAGGAACCAAGACTGCAACGTTTTAGGTTAGATGCCCTACCAAAGATAAGGTACCCTATTCTTGTGTATGTTTTGAAGGCTTTCAACTTGTCTGAAGCCTCATTAACTATATATTAGTCTTCATCATAATGATGTTGACAGTTTTCAAGTTACCTCAGGCTACATGTTTTCCATGATAAATCCAAAGGAAAAGACAAATTATACGTCTTATTAATGAAGTATCCAAATCCTTAACATGCATATTAGATATTTTCCTTTACAATATTGTTTATTCCTTTAAAATGCTGTTTGAAGTGCGGCTTTAATCAAAACTATAATATTTGGTAATATAAAAAATTGTAAAAAAAACATATACAAGTTCTTTTATTCTTACTGAAACTTAAAGAAATAATTTTATACTAAAATGTCAAAAGACAGTCTCATGGACCAGCAGTGAAAAGTTCTTTTAACTGCTAAGTTATAAGAAGCCGTTGAACCAAAGGGATATGAAATGTAAATACAGACAAACCCTTAATTCTAGCATTGCTAGTGATGACACTCTAATATGGCACTAATCATCCTATCATTCTTCAAAAAATAATGTTCTGCAAATGAAATAAAATAACTGAGAATCCGACTTAAACGTAAGTCAATAAACAAATAAGTTTGTTAAAAAAAATAATTATTTGGCTGCAGTGTTTGAAGAGCAGCCATTTATTTTGAAATCCTCTGAAATCCAAGAAGAGAAAAAGGAATAAATCTTAGCACAGGAATAAACCTTCTCTCTTGGATTTCATGATAAATTAATGATAAGCAGACTGCTTATATATGAGACTAAACATCTGAATGTTTAGAAATCAAGAGAGTCATACAGCCTTATCTCTTTCCTCTGAACTTCTGTAATAAATATACATTTTCTTGACATATTCATATGCTCCATGAAAAAGAAACTTGCTATAAAATTGGAATTTACATCTTTATTGATAATTATACTTCCAGCAAATGGGGCTTTTGTATTTAGGTTGTAGGACTAGTGAGTCTAGAGGCTAGCTGCTTGCACTTCTTTTAATGGGGAGAGAAAAGTACTTTGAGGAAAATATCCTCCAAACATTCAAAATTTCAACTAGAAAGCATGTTATTCCAGGACTGATCAGATGACTGCTCATTCCATGGAGGATGAATAGATTTTTTTGTAGATACTTCTGCATCTGCATAAATTTGTCAATAACATGAGCTGAAATTTCAGTATCAATTTTCATTTTAAAGCCCATAGACACAAAAATTTGGTTTATAACAAAAAAAAAATGTTCCAAAGGAACAAGAAGAAATTTTCTGAACAAAAGTAATGAAGCCAGATTTCCAATGATTTTGTGTTTTTTGATTGTTAGGACTGCATCATAATTTATTCTCTCAAACATCAGAGAACCCAGGAGGGTAGGAGAAGAAGTGAGAGAGAGAACTTTGCCTGGGGAATAGATTCTCTGGTGTGTGTTTGATAAGCACAAACTCCAGCTCAAGCTTATTTTCAGAGTTCTCTTAGAAATCCTCACCTTTGTGGATTCTCAGGGTATTAAGGGACAAACTCATGCTCCGTTCTTTCCCTGAGAGGGAACCAAAGCAGATTCTCTTCTACCTGTCTTTCTTCACTTTCTGTCTGGAGAAATTTTGCATTTGTGATGTCTTATCTCCTGTGTGTCACAGCATCACTTCTATTTGTTTCACTTTATTTCTTTCTGTATATCACTCATATTATAAGAAAGATGTAATCAAATTTTCATTCTATTGTTATAAGGGTTAAACATCCTGGTTTGAGGTAAAAAAGAACCAATTTTTTAGTAATTTTTGTAATTTGACTTTTCAGTTAAGTCTCTTCTAACTAACTGCACTCTCTGAAATTAATGGTATGTTTTTCAGACAGTGGCTGCTTCTCATCGCGATAACTTCTGATGTTTATAGTTAATAGCAAGGAATGTCTTGCAGGAAAGCTCTTGCTTATACTGACTGCTGTAACAACCAAGGTCAGCTAACTTTGTTATCTGCCGCATTGGAGGGTCAGAAGTGGAAGGGCATAGAGGGGTCGAACTAGTGGGGAGGATTGGACAGGACAGGTAACCCAAAACTGGCCAATGGGGTATTCCATCCCATCTACATCATGTTCGGTATAAAAGCTGAGAGATCAAAGGGATCAGCTTCTTTCTTCAATGGCTGGCATCTGAGGAGGACTATGTATGTTTGTTTGCTTTGATCCTGATCCGTACATTCAGAATCCAGATCCAGAGTCCAGTTGCCATCTATTGTTGTGTCCAGTCTGGGACTTTCCCAGTTCTTGACAGTGTTGTGATTGTCATACTGGGAACTCAATACAGTTTTGTATATATTATATATATTTCATTATTTTCTTATTAATACTATTATCTTTTGGTTATGATATTAATATTTCATTAAAGTAGTTTTAGTTTTCTAACTAAACTTTCTCTTTCATAAGTCTCTCCCTGATTTTCTCTCCCTTCTCTTCTGGGAAGGGGGGGAGAGAGAGGTAGAGAGCATCTGTCATTCATTTAGTGGCCAGGCCAGCCCAAATCATGACAAAAAAGAAAAGAGAAAGATACAGGTCATGACCTCCTAATTTAAGCAAAGTGGAGTGTAAACGAACAAAATGTGTTATTTGTGCTGTTTTCAGACCTAAAGACAATGTTGTTTCCTTAAAGAATTTTTGAAGTCCTCTTGACAGATAATGCCATTCTCTGCTGAGTAATCACAGCTTCACTTAAAGAAATAAAAAGATGAGCTCTGTGAATTTTCTTTTTTTTTTCAGATAACAATACCAGAATCTATGATTAATATTATAAGATATCTACATGTTTTATTCTCAGTAATATAATCTCCTAACTGGAAACCATTAGAAAACTATATTCATGAACACATAGTCTAAGTATTGCAAATAGCAGTTAGTGATGGATGTTAAATAAGTCATGTCGGTTAATAAATTATTAGTAAATTACCCAGTCTTGCCTGGGACTGTAAGTTCCACAGGTGGATCTGGGTTTTGACTGGATGTCAGAACAATGAAACCTGTTGTTCTCCAACCAGTATAGTCAGAGGTAGATCAATATAGACAGAAACAGTTTTATAATTGATGATAATGATGTAGTGTACACAAGCCTTAAATTATCTAGTGTAAAATAGACTATTGCTGAACATAATATTTCAGAGTGGACAGATTACTGTCTACCTGTGGAGTAGTAACTTCTGTGCCATACAGTATATACTTACAGAATACCAAACTTTACATAATACTGGGCTAGACACTAGAACAACATTTTTGGAAAAGCTCTGCATCACTAGACTGATTATTTTCTTCAGAGTAAATGAAATGTTGGTGTAGAAATTTAAATGATTATTCTTAGGTGCTGTGAGCTTTTTCCAAGCTTCAAACAACAGAATAGTGCAAAGCTACAGAGGGGCTGGAGCTGGCAGTTCATTAGGTGTGTTTTATATTAATTTTAATTTTTAAGATGTTTGATGTATACATATATATACATTTAATCCTCAAATCACTGAGGAATTCAATTATATCTAGACGAGAAGAAAAACTTACTGATCACACCCTAGTGAGAAAAGGAAATCAATGCAACAAACTCGTAAAAGATGTGTCTTCTACTTATGACACAGGCTGAAAGACCAAATGAGTACCCCATATCTAAATTAAAATTCCTCTTTCCATCAGCAGTAAGCCCACATTTTGAAAGAAATATCACCCTTTCTCCATTCACAGCCACAGTCCTCTGTGGAAAATATTTCCAAAATGTGACAGCAAAGAGGCAGTGGAAATTGAACTTCTTTGCCTATTTCTCTGGGAATAGAAGCAAGGAAAAATATTCCTCTCTTAAACACAAAATTTTGGACTAGAGGCAGAAGAGATTCTGCTCTTCTGGAAGTGGATGAAACTTATGGAAAAGGATTCTGAATTTTTCTTGTATCATCTCAAAAGCTGGAGTCTGCTGATAGAAGCTGTTTCAGATCATGTCACCTAGTCAATATGGAAGATAAGCAAAGTCCGGTCTTCTAAATAAATTGAAAAAATTTCATGTAGACCTTTAGAACACTGCTATTTCTTCCACATAGCTTGTTTGTTCTCCATTTATCGTACTGAAATATTTTTCTTTGGCATTTTTACTTTCCTGTGTGGTGAAAAGTTCAGTGATCATGATCCAAAGTAGTAAGAAAAGTAGTAGCCTATTAAATACTTCAGGCCTAAACAGTTCATACCATTGGGTCTAGGTGCTCAGTAGTTGTCACAGTCAGTGAAAGTGAAGAAAAAATTTCTATGAAAGTTAAGTAACGTAACAAAATACAGACCACTTTGTCTTCTGGAGACTGTAAGTTAACTAAAGCAGCTATTGTGCTATGTCAAGAAAGACAGCAGTTTCATATTTATAGGCTGAGTAAATAGCAGAGTGCACTTAAAGCTCTCAAGTATAACAAATTATGTTCTAATGCCCATATACCAGTTTGTGATTGAAAACGCTATACCACTTCTTTATGCTAACCATTTTAGCCAGACAACAAAGGATGACAACCTACTACCTGGCTAGGTATAAAAAAAGCCACATAAGGTACAATGTGCTTAAGCAGAGCAGCCCTGTACTAAGGCTCAGAATTTTGCAGGTTTTAAGAATGTAAACAGGAAGATAAGATGACAGCCCCCCTGTGAACATCTCAAAAACTGCAGCTAATGTAACATCCATGTCATTTTGCTTCTAAAATTACCAAAATTCTGTCTTTTTATCTCTTTAAAGCAGGTTAAGCACTGACATTACTCTGAGCCCTGAATTAACTTAGAGAACTTGAAGCCAAACTATTAAGCAGAGCAGACTATGTGGCAGGTGGGACTAGGTTCTAAAAAGAGGATGTTTTTCAGATCCCACAGGAGAAAGTTTAAAAGCAGGCACTATTATATAGCCACAGGATGGTCAACAAGACGTGTAGCATAAGAGTAAGAAATGAACTAAGCTTGCACAGGACAAGAGGGGAAATAGTTATGGTCTTGGAACACCAGCTGTATGTGGAATTCTAGTCTTCCTAAAAGATAAATTTAAACATGTTGTCATCCCAAAATGATTAATTACTGTTATGCCTGGTCTCAATCATGCATATATCCTAAACATGTGTTGTAACTGTTATGTTTCTTTACATATAATGTGACAACAAATGAGAGATGTAGGAGACAGAGACATTTCTCTCTGAGAAAGAAATGAGAGAATGAGGAGTTTAAGAAATTGCTTAACATGTCAAACACTGTATGTGACACCTCCTTAAAAAATAATGCTTTCATAAACAAAGAACTGTGGTAGTACTTAGAAGACTGAAAATTAGTAACAAAAAGTTTACTATATTAACATAATGACAAGAGATACGTTACACACATTTTTGGTATATCTCTATATCAGGGTAACAGCATACCTTGTTCAGTTCCAAGTGCATTCTCTAGACTGTCAAAGAGTAATAATAGGTGTCAATGTAAGATTCCAGACCTATCTGAGTGCTGTCATCAGAGGGTCCCTGAGAGGAAGACACATCTTTCAGGCAGTAACAATGATCAGGACGGGTAAGTGGAAAGCAGTAGAGGGCACACCACAACTCTGAAGATTTCTGGGAAGTCTGATGACAAGGGTTGTTCAGCTTATGTGTTTCAAGGAAAGAAAAGATAGAACAATCTACAAGAGATATTTAATATGCATGAGTTGTTAGGCACGTAGCCTCATCCAGAAGTGGATTTATGTGCCTATGATGGAATTTTGGTATCTAAGGTTGGGATTCGTCTGGCCTAATTTAAACTTCTAAATTAAAACTCCATCATCCAATCATAGAAAAAACAGGCAATTTGAAGGGCAAATGCTCTAAAGTAGCTATTTTCCCACATAAAGGATGGTGTTATCATTTCCTGATAAAAACTCCCCCAAAAAGTTAAAGAAATGTTATCCTACAGTTTTAATATACAATTCCCTAATGCTGTAATATCTGAAGATGATGTTGGTTCAATTATTTTTCTTTTCTGTTTGTTTTTAATGAAAATGTAATATTATCTGAAATATAGTTCTTACCACAATACAAATAAGAAGTGGAGAGAGCCAGCACCATTATGAACAGAAGATGTGAGCTTTTACAAGTGAACAAGGCTGGATATGTATACTGTGCATACTAATTTTACCTTACTAAGAATAAACTTATTAGTCATAATTCTGTCACACTAACAAAAAAGTTCTATTGAGAACTTTGAGTGGGTACAGTTAAGTATCAGCAAACTGTAAGAGAAACTTATTGAGAACAAGCAGATATGGATTAAAAATTTTTGCTCAAAAAGTTTTACATTTGAAGTAAAATGGCATTACATAAAATTAACATTATTTGGTAATAAATTTACAAAAAAGATGGAATCTTTTAATAAAACTATATTCTGGTTGGGGTATGTAAACATCACAAACAACTCAGGCTTCCTCTGTTATCTGGATGTGATCTGATACTGTTTTGTGCTTATCTTTACAGATCTCAGTCATCTTTCTGGCATTTTATTCTTATACAGATACATAAATTACTACCCTAAGAGCTTTTCAATAAATATCTCTGTGCTTTCATTTGGTTACAAAGCCAATCCATCATATATATCTATGTAGGCAAAATTATCTTTCAGGTTCTAGAGTTTCCTTTCCTCATGTAAGTAATGTCTAATAGTAAAACTGTACTATTAAATTTACGCAGAGGCAAATTAAACTATTATCCATTAGAGGTATCGCCTACAATTCTTGCATATCCCAAATAATTTTTATCTTATAATAATAAGATAATAATAAAATCTAAGAATTTTTATCTTATTAATGTTAATTTCTTTCATGAAAAGACTGGTGGGTTTGCTTCAAACATGTTTCCATGGAACTGGAAAAACACTTTCCACGTTGTAATCCATCAAGATGTCACTTTAAAAATCAGTTTATTTCTATCCCTGCTGCTAATTACAGAACTCTTTATTCAGAGCATGGATCTTCCTTTCATTGCCTCTCTATGTTGTGATAGAAACTCCTATTAAAAAGGAAGATCCAAAAGAGATTTTCTAAGAGAGAATCAAACACAAGGGGGCATGCTTACTTGTCTGTTACTCCACTTTTATCCCGGTGTAATGTGATTGAAATCAGTGCAACTTCTCTAGTGTAAGAGAATAGTTTTGTAGTTATTCAGAACCAACTTTTCAGTGTTCCATCTATTTTTATATATACAGATTAGAGGCTTTTGAATGTCAATTGAAACTGATTAAAATTTTTGATATCATGACCTTTGCAGAGTAACAGTATGTAACAGGTATGAACATTCATGATGAAGTGGCTGAAAACTTTCCAAATTACATTTTTTCTAAAAAATGGTGTTATAAAATACACCATTTCCTAACATACCAACCAGTGCAATCTCCACACAGATATGTTAGTATCAGTCTTACAGTAACAATGTCACTGAGATAGGATTTTAGCTTTTTTGAATAAGTATAAATGCACAGGAGGGTATGTATTCTGTTTGTTATTAAACATGTTTTTCACCTTGGAATGAAGACAGAACTTGCCAAATATGCTTAACAAAAGTGAGTAGGTTTCATGCCATTGATTTCTGCTCAGAAAAGTCAGGTCTACAGTTCTTCTTATGCTTTCTCTCTTATCAGGCATATGCCCATACATATACACATATACATATGCTTTAGAAGTGACTAGGAAACACTAAACCTCAGCAATCTTCTGGCTGAAAATTTAATTCAAAGTTATACAGTTTCATTAAATCTTTACTTCATTAAAACATTAAATTTCAGCAAAAATGTATTTTCCCAGAAATTTTCCACCAGCTTCCTGGACTGCAACAGTGTTTATTTTCTGTTACAAATTATTGGGAGGAATAAGTCTTTTTTCGCTTTTGTTGTTATTATTATTTGAAATCTGTTCTTCTACGTAAGGTACATCAGGTTAAATGATGAAAGAGACATTTTCATTCTGAACATTTGTCAAATCTATGATACCTCTTCTCAAAAACAATTTGTCTTTGGCCTGGAACACTGACTGGCAAACTCCCAGCTTACAGCACCTGTTTCATAGCTCACAGCTAAGATTTTATAAATACCTTACAGTCATCTTGTGAAATCATTCATTTCATAATATGACTGAAAGTCATTCCTGGAATTACAGGCATTCTATTACACTATTTAACTGTTCCACTGAGTCATTGTATGAAATGCCTAAAATTGTCAGGCATTTCATGAAATAGCTGGTGTCAGTGCTTTAGTCATTTTATGAAACTTAGCATTATGACATTCTATTCACTACTGCTGTGAAAAATCAATTTTTTCCATAGGAAACAATGTCCTATCAAAGTCCCACTGATATAAATAAGCAGACATATTTGTCATATACTCCTCACAACCTCTCAACTGCTGCAGGCCTTGGGCAGAGTGCCTTTTCTGACTTTGCTCAGACAGACAGACCTCCTCCACTTTGTACTTGTATTTCTGGGTGGTTATTTCTCAACATTTCTCACTTGGAGAATGAAGGGAAATCAGAAGGAATTATTTCATTTTTATTTTTTTTATTTTATTTTATATTATTTATTTTATTTTATTTTATTTTATTTTATTTTATTTTATTTTATTTTATT
>JAOXJM010000001.1:18956151-18970959 GCA_026413425.1 Tringa solitaria | reverse complement strand
CATTAGAAAACTACTTCCAAAAGGCATACCTTCATTTATAGACACACATCTGCAGCTCCTACAACTGTAACACAGTAGACCTTAATTTTCTGTAATATTGTTTATCTGAACTGTACCTCAAAGCACTTCATGGGGGTGCAATAGCAGATAGAGTGAGAAATTAAAAAAGTAGTTTTACAGTGAAGTGACTACAAAATGGTTCTGTGGGGTTTTGTGTTTATTGAGTCTCACTGATCCCATAACAAATTTGCTTATGTTAGCTTAGTTTATGAATAACATATTGATTTATTTATTAACTACAGTGCTTCAGACTCCATCTAGGCCCTGCAAATCAAATCAAGCTGAGTTATTTCCTCCATATTCATTTCCAAGACTAATAAAAGATTGTACACAGAAAAAAAAATCATATTCAGAATGCAGCCCAACCACTCAACAGCTAGCCTTTAATTAATGGAGATGGGAAGCAATACCTTCATCATTTCACTGGTCTCTTTTTACTGCATGTGTATTTCCACCTCTATCAAGCCTTTGAAATATCCAAAGAGAAGAATTTTCACTTGTTAATGGTTCTTCTAAACATCCAGGAATTCATTTTTCTGGGGACAATGGCTGTTACATATTTTGCTTTTTAACATTACTAAAATTTCTTAAACAGGAATTACAATCCCTTGAATTTCAGTTTAGCACAATATGTTTTCATTGAGAAATAGTACACAAATGATTTTACCAAATCTAGAAGGTACTTTGTAAGCAACACATAAAGACAAAACTTTGCATTAAAAAGCTTAAAAAATAGTTGATAAGGTAAACAACGAAGGATGGAGGCCATATAAGGAATAGCTAGAAAATGACCCTGCTCTGAAAGGAAAAATAATCACATCATTTAGATGCACACAGGTTCACCAGTTCTATGTATTGTTAACCCAGCAACGTAGGCATCATTCTGCTGGCAGACAGGATGGCGGGTCTAATTGCTCTAGAGTGATCTGAAACACATGAAGACACACATATAACTCAGATTTTAGCAAGACATGGACAACCTGGAAGAACGTAGGTACGGTAGTGAGAGAAACATAGAGAAGGTCCTGAAGATGGTGTCATCACTAGCAGATTCAAACATGACAGCAACTTGTCTGATCATTGAGAGAACCGGGGGACGCATGACTGTTTTTGAAAGCAAGATCAGGATGTCTGCTTTATATCAACTGTACAAAGTCCAACAAATTCCCAACACTAACTGTTTGCTTTGGTACTAACACATAAAGCAAAATACTCAGTTGATAATTTTATACCTATCACAGGTTAGAAGTACAATCTCATGAAATTGTTATCTCTTTCCAAGAGTATTAAGTAATAGATGGATCTTTATTGTGTCTGTAACAGAAAAAAACCCAAAATCAGTCATGACAATGGAAAATACATTGGAATAAATTTTTCCGGTAGTTTTTTTGTTGTTGTTTGCTTTGGGCTTGATTTTTTTTTTTGTTGTCCATACTATGTATATAAATAATAATAAAGTTAAATATTAAATAAGTTAAATAGTTAATTTTATTTCATTAGTTACAATTATAACTACAGCTTCATTTGCTGCTATAAAAACAACTTTAAAAGTATTGCAGCAACTTAAAAATATCCATTCCTTTATTAATCAGTAGAAATACTACAGAATTCGCTCTCATTCAAAAAAGTCTTCATTCAAGAACTCAGAATCTTGACAGCCCCTCAGTCCTCATCTAGAACATTTATCAATGGACCACACATCTCATCAAGCAGATGGTATCCAGGAAACTGTTAGGGTTTAATTCTTTTCTCTGTGAGAAATTGTGAGCTGAGAGGGAATTTCATTAAAGTCCAAAGACTTTCATTGTTATGAAAGCACTCTGAATCGAAACAGGTCTGAAATGCAGAAGTGCGCAGGATTCACCTGAATCAACACTGGCAAGAAAACACATGGCTGTCTGCAAGATAATTTGCTATTCACAAGCTGTCCTCACAAACGTGAATTTTTTATAAAATGTATACCATGGGCAAATTTTTTTAGGAGGGAGCAGGACTGAAGTAAATAACATTCTGTAGTAATTCACATTATCAGCATATGACACTGTAATGCAAGGATAGAGTATAATTTATTTTCCTGCATTAGATGTCACTCTTATAAAATTTCTTTGAGTGCTCCACATGAGAATGTAAGAATTGCTGTAGAAGAACAGACCAACACTCCACGAAACAATGCCAATGGAGGGGAAAATTATGTATGAACACGTGTGAAATTTGATTCATCGGGTACCTGTTTGGTTTTTTTTTTCTTCTCTCTCTCTCTTATTGTTTTTTTCTTGTCCTTTTTTTTCTGTAAAGTATTTCCAGTCTCCTATGGGCTTCTGTAGGACAGTCTTCTCACTGAATGCACGAGACAGAATGACTTAGTACCCAAACCAAATAGTTTTATGTTCTACACACTTATGCCTGTTTGCTCTAATCAGACTAATATATTATTTTGGGGGTTGAGATAGTTTTATTTTGTTTGTGGGTTTGGTATTTGGATTTTTGGGAGGCTTCAGTCTTTTTTTATTATTTAGTTGCTTGAGTAATGCATGATTATCATGGAGGTTTAAGCATTCATTTGGTTTACTACTATGCATCATTAACAGCCAAATAGTTCTAATTAAAGATCTCTGAATGTGAAATATTAATAAATCTTTATCACTTACGGATTATGCTGTAGAAAAATTTATTTCATTTGGTGTGTTTGACAGCATTTGGGCAATGTCATCGTGACTTTCTGAAGTAGTCACACAGCTTGTTGCTATGTCAGTTACTTCAGAAAGGGATGCTTGTTGTTATGATTGGAGGCCTGGGAGTCACAAACAGCTTTCCTAAATAAGGTCTACCCTGGAACATTTCAAAGAAGCCAGCATTCTTTTTCTATTTTTTCCTGGCTCTTGCTTTTGTAACTAGTCTCTTTACGAAATAGAATGTATCATCATGGTTCATCATCATGCTAGATTTTATAAATAAAAAATTGCAACAAATCATTGAGGAGAAATTTCAAACAGTATTCATTTTACTGATGACATTTATTCAGTATGTGGAAGAACTCAAAAAAGCAAGTTGATGTGGCATTTACCTGAAAAAGAGTAATCTTGTCTTTCAGTTGGGTTCTCAGCATTATTTCTTACTATTTTACTCCTCAAGAATAAAGAGCTTTGAGAAGTGAAGCTAGAACACAAGACCCTCCCCCACTGGATTTGGTCACATGGCTCTTTGTTTTCTCTTCATCTCACTTCAAGAATCTTCCAAACTTTGTTATATTGTCGCTCAACTTCAGAAAACTTCCGATACAGAGGTTATTACAATTTTCTTAACATTTTATATCTTTGGGGAAGTGGAAGATCTGATTTCATATCTCTCCAATTTGAAGAGGGAAATAAATAATAAATTCTCTAAGAATCAGACTATTTGTATGAAGTGGGCACTGTGGCCCCCGGTGAACTATGAACACAGTGGTGTTGTCCTTTGCTTTAGAGAGGAGTGCAGAAGAAGAATGCTGTTACAAGCTGGCCTCGAGGTCTCTTCCAAAGTCAATCCAACTTCAGTTATCACACGATTCTATAGTTAGGCAGATTCAAAATGTATCAACAAGCCCTTCACAAGATATGGATGCAGCTCTACCGGAAGCCAAATTGGAGTTAAGACATCTGTGTCTTGAGATAAGCAAGAGAAATAACTCCAAAGTGTAGAAATCTTATGTTTTTTCTCTTGGTAGAATGGAGTCAGCTGTGTCAGAAAGATCATTGAAATAGGTGATTTTTGAGTAGCATCAAGGACCATTAATTCCTACGTCCTTCCTGCTACTTGAATGCTGGAGTATGTGGATACAGCAGATTGGTTTTATCTGACAGTAGGCACAGACAGTGGGCATGCTAGGCCTCATGGAAAACCACCTGGAACCAAAGAAAGTCTTTGCAGTATTTCCAGAGCACTGGGCCAGATTCCTACAATAAGTCAGATTCCTATAACGAATCAATCATCTGGGGAACTAAGTTAAGGTTTCTTATTATGTCTATTACCTGATTTTTTTAAACTTAAATGGAAATACAGCCTAAATAAGAATTGAATAGCCATTTTTAATTTTGTTAGTTACACTTCTGCCCAAATCCTCACTTGATACTCATGTTTACAATGAGTATCATGCTAAATTAGGTTTAGCTTTTTTGCAGTACTGTGTTTATGATTTATTTTTGGTACATTAAAAAGCTAGGTATGACTGAGATTGAAAGTTCAACAGAAGACCACTATCTTTATGTAGATGTTTTCCAATAATACTAGTTGGGGATGAGATGATGCTACATGCTGCTCTTTCTGGCACTGTTTTTGTCACTCTGCGGCATCATGGAATGCCATCATCTTTGTTCTTATCCTTCTAAGGACTAGAAAGAACTCTACACTGAAACTGAAATAGAATCTAAATACCAGAGATCCAGAGTATATTTTCACTAACTGGTATTAATCATATTTCAGTCCTGTATCTTTCTTCACAACTCTTTTCCATTTTCATATTTCTGTTTCAGAAGAGTAGATGCTACTAAATGATTTTATAAGAGAAGACAGTTGACCATTACAAGAATGCACTGCAGTTTGTAATTTTGAACCCTTCTCCAGAGGATTGTATATTTTATATGACACTCAATCATTTTATCTCCTTAGATAATCATATACAGTTTAATAAAAAATACTTGCTAGCATTCTAAGCTACTTTAAAAGAATGGTACAAAACAATATTGTCTCTCATGGAACCATAATACAAATGCATAGTCTCACTCTCCTACTGTTATCTGTAATGTAACCAGGCTTCTTTCTGAGTTCTTATGTTCGACAAAGTTTCACTTCTACCCTAATTGAAAGAAAGGTAGAAATGAAAGTGCTGTCCAGAAATGTTAGATAGAGGCACTGCACACAGGACTGAGATACAGAAGGACTTATAATCACCTCCAGTCACCTGGTCTAGCAATTGCTACTGCGCTCTCTGTTTATAAAATTTGAGGGTTGGCACAACTTTTGTTGTTTATCAGGCTAAACCTTCCAACAATAGACTTTACCCACATAGGTATATTACATTTATGTTTTTCAAATTTTATGCTTATGCTGAGGAGGATAGGAAGAAACTGCCATTGCATCAGTGCTTCCAGTTCAAGAAGAAGATGGATGAAATCCATGTTCCTTCTGAGCTATTTTTAAAATAATAGCATTATCAAAGGTACCAACTTTTCATTTATTGTCCACTGAAAGTGTCATGCAAGCACCAAAGCTGTCATGTGTCTCACAAAACAATCTGGATAATAGTAATATAGTGTCTCATTGTTCATTGCCAATAGAGGTCATTGGCAAACTCGATATATAAGAAAAGTGTGACGGAGACCTCAAACATCATGTTTCAGTGGATACACAGGAACTTCTCTGAGAGCAGATGGCGGGTCACATTTACAGCCCAGGCAGTTTGCTTGCCTATAGGAATATCCCTGGAAATATTTCTGGGGCAATCCAGACTTTCTGGGGAAAAATAAAACCATGGATGTTACCTAGATCTAGAAAACAATCAAGAACACATTGGTTAATCATTAAGATACAGCATTCTGCATTTGGATATTATGTAACAAATGCTAGATACAGAACAAAGTTTGAGTTTCTTACCAAAAGATCACCTGCCAAATGAGCAGCCTGAATACAGTGACATTTCAACATGCTAAGAGAACAATATAGACTACCTCGATCAGACAGGTGCGAGGTAACTGTAGCTCAAGTAATGTGTTGAAAAAAGCGTTCAAGTAATGAGAAAAGGCTTATACTACTGAAAATAGGAAGAAACAGTAGATGTGGATGCATCTTTTGTTTCTATAGTCAAAAATTTTACCAAGGCAGTGTGACTGGAAAACCCAGGGCATATTTTTGACAGTGACAAAAACCAAAAGGCAAAAAAGCAGTTTGGTTGAGACAAGATGTCCAACACTGGAATATTAAGTTTAAACTGAAGGTAAAATACATATGAAAAGGAAAAAAGAGCATAAAATATAGATCTGAAAATCCTGAAAGGGATATCTAAAAATAATAGGTTTTTCTTTTTCTTTTTTTTTTCTTTTATGCTTTTCTTTTGTCTCTAAGTATTATTTCCGTTCTGCTTTCCTAAAGAAACTAAGGTCTGTGTTCATTAGCTTTTTATAAAAATGCATGAAAATGCTTGTGCTAAATTAGTTGGAAAATGTCATCATTGCTAGTTGGAAAGGTCATACAACATGTCATGAAATAAAATGAAGTCACAATAAATACTAACAAAGATATTGTAAAGAACAAGCTTGAAATAAAATCCTGATTTGGGGGTCAATTGCCAGGCTTAGTGAATCAAGTCATAACTAAAACTAATTGGTGTTTCACCACAGAAACAGAGTTGAGTCACACTCTTTATTTAAAAAAAAACTCAAACAGCAAAACACAATAAACAAAACACCAAAGTGGGAAGTTTGCAGTCCTGCTGTATAACTCAGCCTTATGGATTTTTTTAGCCAATGTTGTTTGGATTAGTACATTAATTTCTTTCAGTAACACACATTCCTATCACATTTCTGATAGGAATAGCATTCACAGCAGGCTTTGGACTTCATCTTAGTCGGGTTTGTAAATGCTCCAAATATTTTTTCAGCACGGCCACAGAAGAAAGTTACCCTCTATATGTCAATATTTTAAATTAGTTTGTATTTTATCTCATGTGAATGCATAAATATATTCTAACATCCCCAGTGAGGTCCATGAAAGATCTGTAATTTACTTCAGAATGAACAAGATAGCATCCAGAATGTGTGATCACTCCTTAGGATTTGCTATGGTGCGTGAGACCAGCAGTACTTTTATCTCAAACAGTGACCAGTGGCAGACATCATAGGAGAGGGTCTAGGAATAATGCAACATAGTATTTTATCCCTGTGGGATGCCCTCCCACCTGCCAACAGCCCAGAGGCCTAGGGATTTTCTGCACCAGAGGTTGCATTTGTACTACAACTTAACAATAGCTTTGGGAGTGGACCTCTGTGCATTTGTTATTCCTTTGCAGTTCTCTGTTAAAGCTCAGCTTCACATTTTTATTCAGTGAAAGTCCTACAACTGAATTACGTATTGGGAGAAAAAGACTCACCAGTTGCTCACTTTCAAATTGCTGCCTGATTATTTCACTGCCACTGCCCTTCTGTAAGCTATGTGTTCACGGAAGCCATTAGCTTCTTTACAACAGTGAGGATGTTACAGATATGTACTAATCATAAAATCATAGGATGGTTTAGGATGGAAGGGACCTCAAGGATCATCTAGTTCCAACCTCAATGCCAAAGACTAGGACACCTCCCACTAGACGAGGTTGCTCAAAGCCCCATCCAACCTGTTCTTGAACACTTCAAAGACGGGGCATCAACCACTTCCCTGGGCAACCTGTTGCCATACCTCACCACCCTCATAGTGAAAAAATTGTTCCTGATATCTAATCTAAATCTACTTTCTTCCAGTTTGAAGCCACTACCTTTTACTCTACATACCCTTGTAAAAGGTCTCTCTCTGGCTTTCTTGTGGGCCCCCTTCAGATGCTGGAAAGCTGCTATAAGGTCTCCCTGGAGCCTTCTCTTCTCCAGGCTCCAACTGTCTCAGCCTGTCTTCATAGGAGAGGCGCTCTAACCCTCTGATCATCTTCATGGCCCTCTTCTGGACTCACTCCAACAGGCCTGTTGGGACTCCCAGAGATGGAAGAAGTAATCCAGGTGGTCTCATGAGAGCAGAATACAGGAACAGAATCACCTCCCCCAAGCTGATGGCCATGCTTCTTAATGTACAGTTGTAGTCCACACTGAATATTCATAGCCATTATCCCTTATCTAGCCATAATCAAACTTACCCTTTTATTGCATAACAGATCAGTTTCTTAAAGAATTTTAGGCAGAAGACATTCTTAAAAGCTTTAAAGAAATCTAAATATCTTGTAACAGTCTGCTTACATGTCTACATGATCCCTTACTGCACCTAAAGAGGCTTGAATTACTCCTAGGAAATAACAGAGTTTGTAACACCATTACATTATGATGTCTTCAAATAACTTGCCTTGTAAAGAAAATTGTAGTCTTTTAATAGAGCATGAAACTTTTAGAAAAAGAAACACCATGATTGCTACCATCCTACACATATATCATTCAACATATTAGTCAAAGGATACATGTATGATATCTTTTAGTACTTTCAGTTAGTTTCATGTGAGCCTTGCAATTTCTTGTATACATTTTATTGGTTTTTTTTTAACTTCCTGTACATATGGTTTTGTCTGAGATATTTCATCAACACAGACCATGTAAACTAGGGTTTCTAAGTTCATTTGGCCTGTAGCCACCTATTAAATACTGGAACATGGTGAACAAGTAACAGATGGTAGAACAAGAGGAAATGGCCTCAAGTTGTGCTGGGGAAGGTTGAGATTGGATATTAGGAAAAAATTCCACACCAAAAGGGTTATCGATCATTGGAACAGGCCACCTAGGGAGGTGGTTGAGTCACCATCCCTGGAGGTACTTAAAAGATGTGTAGATGTGGTGCTTAGGGACATGGTTTAGAGGTGGACCCTGCAGTGTTAGGTTAACAGTTGGACTCAATGATCTTAAGGATGTCTTCCAACCTAAATGAGTTGGAATATGATTCTCTGATTCTTTGATTCTCTGATTTTAAGCCCCTGCTATCCTTGTCTTGTCTCACATGTGATGTTGTTCCTATTTAGTCATGGTTACTCATGATTACACGCAACAGAGTGTTTTAGTACATTTTGATGCACTGGTTTATTTCACGGGTTGAAATACTGTAAGATTGCTTTCTGTCTTACTCCTATTGAAAAAAAAAAGGCTAAAAAACCTCAAGGTACATTATTTCACTGTGATTCAACTTATGAGAGAGGTCTTTCTCTAAGCCTTACATAGGTATGATAAATTGAACAATATGACAACAAAACGCAACTATGTTCTTGATCTCTGATTCAGTGTTGGTGATAAATGGGGAGAGGGGGAGCAAATGTTCCTGACAAAATGGGGTACGCATAGAAATGAAGGAGGTACACCATAAAAAACAGGGGAAGTTTTCCCTTTTAGGTAGAGAAAAATCACAGAATGCTTTGCAAGTACAATAAATAATGTAGCATAAGGCACATAGACACTAAAACCTTTTCATTCAGCAAGAAAGCTAAATCATAGACTGGGAATAGATTTGAAAACATGTTAAGTGCAACAGTAAAAGATTGCTACTTTCTAATGTAAAAAATATGCTCTGGAAGATAGTTTCAGATTCCACTGACTCTGTCAGCTTTCCCTTTAGGAGCAAAATGATGGGGATGTTAAAGCATTTTGTTTCTCTCTTTATCAGCCTATTTAACTTCCCTAAAGAAATATAGCTTTATTTTTAAAGAACCTCTGAAATATTTAGAGTTCTGTGATGTGTCCTAGAAGAACAACCTAAACAGCTAAACATATAAAATACTGCAGTTTTCTTTTATTCAACCAATTGACTAAGGTATTACCAAATACAAGCCTGAATTTGAGTAAGGAAATAAACAAACCATGGCTAACAGCAATCATGATAACAGCATATATCGTTGCTGATATATGGCCTACATTAAGCCCCTCTACATGATTCAGACCTACAGGTGTTTCTGTACCTCTTCACAACCAATAAAAACATCAGTAGTTTGAAGCTGAAAATATATATCTATATAAGACATTCTTAAGAGGCAATTCCTTATCAAAACAATGGAAAGAAAAAGAAGTCACTTCAAAAAAAGAGGGCGGCTTGCAATTAGGAAATGCCCTGTCTAGGAGATCTTAAGCCACTGAATATTTATCTTAACAAATTAGATTACTTCCTTTATTCCTTATAAATGGGAAGGTTACTTTTTCCAGAACTAGGTCATTTTCATTGGGAAGTCACCCATGCTTATAAGAACTATTGTACATCATATCAATTGTACATTTACTTCAGCAGTCTTTCTGCACAATTAGATAGTACTAGGTTTCATAGGTTTACCGCAATAAGTAGCACAGATTTTAAACCTATTTGACGTAAATAGCTTTCGAAAGAAAAACATTAAAATGTGCATGAATTTAATAGACATTTAAAGTGGGGGGAAGGCAGCAGGTATTGACTGGAATTTAGTAATTTATTTTTGTTCTTGTATTTCTGTGTAGATACTTTTGCTACGGACAAAAATGCTTAAAAATATCATGTAACTGTATGTCCCAGTAAGAATTCTGTATTAAACTCTGTGGAAGAGTATTGTCTTTCAATTTCATGTAAAGACCTCATTGTAATTTGGATAAGATTAGAATATTTGCTTCTCCCTACAATTAATTATTTTTTTCTTCATATTACTTCTTCTCCATACTATTTTGTTATTGTATGTACACTTAGATATCTACCAAGTTCCATATATCTTCCCTCTAAATATAACTCAAAAACTTAACTTTGCCATACCAATGGGTTTTTTGTCTTTGGGCTTTGGTTTTTTTTTTCCTTTTTGTTGTGTTTGTCTGCTGAAATGATCACTTTATATTGCTTCTGAAAGCTCCTCAGAAGAGCTACATTTTATGAATTGTCTGTTCAGTAATCTCCTGGAGCCTTGATTAGTATTTAAAGAAGTTAGTTCACACAGCAATGCCAGAAAAAAAACTAAAAGTCTGTAAATACGTCTATTTGGCCACTTGATATATGCTGTGTGGCTAAGTTTCTGTTTATGTATTAAAGTTCACAAATTGCTAAAGCTGAAAGTTATGGATTTGCTTTTGCTGGTGAGTATCTATGACATTGTAATGTCTCCAAAATGACTTTAAAAGTCTGGAAAGTGTATTCGAAATATGGTTTCTCAATAGGTGTGTTAAATTTCTGGCTATATATTTCAGGGTGCACTTGTGCAAAATTGATAAAGTAACAATATCCATTGGATAACTCTTAGTTTTGGAACTGTTGAGGTCATCTTCACTGCTTAATGGCTGCTGCAGAGGATTCATGGAAGCAACAACATTTGCATTTTGAGGTTTAAAACATATTCCTTGCACTGAGGCCTGAGAAGATTCTCAGGTGTCACAATTGTCACGAGGAAATCTAAGAGGTAAAGAGAAGGGAAGAAAGGTGTGCAATTTCTTTCTCACTAAAGAGCATTAAGAATTTTTTTACCAGTGAATCAGCAATCAGGAAAAGCACAGATAAACTGTGATTTACATATAGTATTTTCTGAACTACTGCGTATTGAGTAATTTCAGCCAACAATTTCTATTGGAGGAGAGTTCGGCAACGCAATGGGACAACCTAGGGGCAATCAGTAGCAGTCTGAGAAGACAGTTTATCACTTACTGGTAGACGCTCTGGTAGAATGTTCATCCACTACTTCACTACACATTCTCAGTAGGCATGGAAATAACTGCGGCCTGGAGCAATGACCACAGAGAAGATCACATACCTTCACTCAACCCCTGCCAATATAGAACAATTTCATGCACTTTCAGAAGGCACTCGATGTAGTTTTAAAGCTTTACTTAAAATAAATCTAAACTTATATGTCTTTATAATTAGTTTAACACAAGTCTGTGGGATAACAAAATGCCACCAAAATATGCATCCTGTTAATGGAACATGGGAGAACATCAGGGTTTCACGCAGAAATCGGAACTCATCCTAATAAAACTCAATGGGAAGCCAATTCTAATCACACGATTTAATTTTGGTCCTGAGATTAAAAACAGGGAGAAAACTCACAATTCATTAATTCCTGCAGGAAACCAACTCTGATTTAGGCTTTGAAAGAAAAAAAAAAAGAAAAAAAAAAGGAAAAATGGGACAAAAAATGTCTGGAGTTAAATGTAAGTTGCACATTTCTTATAAAAATATTACTTTTAACAATAAAGGTTTCTTCCTGCTGAATGTTGTATTGGGTCAACTTTTACACTGTTTCAAATAGTCTTAGCCTTACAGAATAAAAAATCAGATTTTTTTAAATAAGGAACTTCATGCAATAGCTTTAAAATGATCTGTTGTTTTAATGGTCAAAATTGACACATATTTATGAAAGATATAGAGAAACTCAAATATTAATGGAATAGATGTAATAGATGTAAACAATACACCTCACATTTGGAAAGGCTGAGTTAAAAACTTATTCAACTTGCTCAGTTTTGGGGTCAGGACTTTACTCTTGGTTTTCACTTGTTTCCTCATGGCTCTTTTAATCTCCCATAAATCAGTGTTCAGTTCAGAGATTTTTGTATGTCTGGGGGATTTATCCTACCAAAATACAATGACAAATATTATTTGGCAGCTCTGTAGATTTATGTCTAAGGCTTGGCATGTGGGGTTTTTTAGATATATGTAAGAATATACACAAAATAAAATGTCATAGAGTTTTCTCAGAGGTGAATCCTGCATGGTATGCAAGCAACAAAATCCCCTTAAACTGTCCTCTTATCAAAAGGTTATTTATTTTTTTTTCTGTACGATCTGCAGGATGACAAAAATTGGGATTTTTTTCTAACTAGATTGGGAAAACTAGGTCCAAAAATGATTTAAAATTTAGAAGAGTTAAAATTATGCAGGCCAGCATGATGCTGAGATTATGAAAAAGCACTTGCGGAGCTCTGAAGCACTTAAACTCCAAGCCTCTTCTTAATGGACTGCAGAGTTTTAAACTGTCTACATTCGTCTTCTGGACATTTACTTTCATGGCACTGGGAATATTCATGTGAGATTCAGTGTACCTAAACTACACACCTAACAGGAGAAATGCACTGTTAGACATCTATTTGGTAAAGAGTAGAAAAGTAAAGAGTTCGGTTTTATATTCTCCAACATAAGTGTATACTTCCTCTATTAATGCAGTGCAAGTCAGCTCTACAGATCTTGGGACATTGACCCATTGACCATTGTTTGGTCCTCCTAAATTAGGATACACAGCTCTATCCATTGATCCAAGAGGGTTCCAGAGAAAAATGCAGGATCTTTAACTCCACACAGAATTCAATTTCCTTGTCCTCCTTCTGACTATAGTCATCTAAACAGGTCTTGTGATGGAAGAGGAAAATGGTAATATTGAGCAATCAAGAAGACTACAACCTACAAGACAATCTTCTTATGGAAAAGTGGCCTGGGGATATGGTCTTTATTTCCATGACTGCTTCTCCTTTTAATATCTAATACACAATGTATTTGCCTGTCAGGGATCAGGATTTCAAATGCCTCTTCCATTCCCTCTCAGTTGAGAAACTCTGTCTGGCAGCAATTCAGGTAGCAAATTGTCAAGGTGGCAAAACAATACAAGAGAGGGACAGTGATCAGCTGTTCTAGCCAGATCTCAATGTAGCAATTTCTGTTGCTCCTACTACTGAGAGCAGAAAAACAGAGTTGCTTTCTTGTCTCTTCTTTCTATAGTTCCCTCCCTGCCGGTCCATCAACTGTGCTTTGGGTTATGAAAGTCCTGATTTAGATAGAGCTCCATATCCCTATAGTATGAGCTTTTTGACCATGACCTTGAAAGCTCTTGCATAAGCTGTTATCCAGAAGGAAGCTAGGATTTTCAAAATAATGTAATCTGCCTCTGCCTGCTGGCAGGTGTGCCTTTTTTGGAATTACAGCTCTGAGGCCTGTCCATGCATGTGGGGTTACTGAGTTATCCCAACGATCACATAAATTCACCAGCTTGGTAACACCTGATCTCACAAAACACATCATTCACAAGATAACTAAAAACAGTAAAAAGTCAACCAAAAACCAAACCAAACACCAAAACCCAAATCCAACAATGAAACCCAAGCCCTAGCATTTACCATACTTTTCTGATGAAAGCCCAAATTATCTTTAGCCAATATTCTGGAGAGAGAAAAAGCCTTTTCATATTTCCACATGCAGTATAAATCACAGAATGATGGGATAACTCAGAGTAGAGAGGACATTAGAAGGCCTCTAGTCAAAACTTCTCAAAGCCGGGGCAATCAGTGAGACCAAACCAGATTGCTCAGAGCTTTATACAGTTGGGTAAACAACTAAGAACGGATACTTTGAAAAAAAAAACCCAACACTTTCTTTTTGCAACCTGTTCCAGTGTTTGATGATCCCTATGGTGAAAGCATTTTTCCTTAAATCCAACTGTGTAGGCACTCTTATTGCAGTTAATGACTACTCTCATTTCGATGAATATCCTTTGCCTTTTGACCTCCTGCTTTCCACTGCTCTGAAGAGTCTGGGTCTGCCTTCTTGATGACTTCCTCCCTGTTATTAGGAGAGTGCTGCTCAGGTCCTCCAAAGCTGCCACTTTTCCAGCCAAGCAAGTCCCTTAGCCTCTCCTCATCACATGTAGCAACACCCCAGGAAGTCTTTTTAAAGGAAACGTGTCACATGTCTCAGAAGGTGAGATCTCATGTAGCAGAAATAGCTAAAGGAAAGAACAGTTTGCACTAGCAGACTGAATTCTGTGTTTCCTGCTTAATGATGTTTGTTGGCATTGTAATGTTTAGTTGCAGTAGGTCCTGTTTATCCTGTTATACTGATACATAAAATATTGGCTTTAATTCTTCCACTGTAGAATTTTATGGCATCCATTTTATGTGCCACAGCTGTCTTTAGAATCATAATTGTTAGAGTGTGAAGAGACCTTAAAGACTGCCCAGTTCCAACCCCCCTACCCTGGGTGGGGATGCCTACCACTAGATCAGGTTGCTCAAAGCCCCATTCAGCCTGGCCTTGAACACTTCCAGGGATGGGACA
>JAOXJM010000001.1:18936598-18949458 GCA_026413425.1 Tringa solitaria | reverse complement strand
TTGTCTATCCCTTCTGAAGAGTTGGTAGCCATTGATTGCAGCGCTCCAGTTGTGTGAGTCATCCCACCACGTTTCTGTGATGGCAGCTATATCGTAGTTTTCCTGCAGTACAATGGCCTCCAGCTCCTGTTTGCTGCCCATACTGCGTGCATTTTTGTAGATGCACTTTAGCTGGGCTAATTTTCCTGCCACTTTTATGAGGGGCTGAGCCCCAATACCCCCCTGACCATGCTCAGGCCCTTCTGTGGTTGGCAGCCTATCACTATCCCTGATGTCATCACCACACGGGTTACCATCCCCCACCTCTACTGAGACAACAGGCTGCAAGACCTTGCTAGTGCTTTTACCCACCAGCAGTGGTAATCTCTTCCCAGGCTCCTCTTTAGTAATCCTGATTTCACCCCCATCTCCCTTCAAACCTAGTTTAAAGTCTTTTCAATGAGCCCTGCTAATTTTTGCCCCAGTATTCTTCTTCCCCTTTGGGTAAGTCTTGCCTCACCAGTTGCCAGCAGGCCTGATGTCCTGTAGATCATCCCATGATCAAGGAAACCAAAGTTCTCCCAGTTAATCTGCTGGCTCTTCCTGCTTATCCCAGGACAATTCATTCAAAGAAATTATTGGCTCAAGGCACTTTTCCAGATATGTAAAGAGAACTAAAGAATGCATATAGCTTGTCCCAAGAATTCTTACTGTTATAAGATACAATTGTTACTTTATAAAGAAGAACATACCTGATTTAATAGAACTGCAGGTATGTCAACAGAGGATCTAAAGACATGACATGCTTTACAAACTCTTAAAGAGTAATCATTTGCATCCTATTAACTCCTATTCTAAATATACTTTAAAGCTGCACTGACAACAAGTTTATTTTTAAGGGTAGATTTTTTCTTCATGAAAGACTGTACTTGCTGAAAAGAATTTACATGATAGTTTTGTCTATTTTCCAAGCTGTAAGGTAATCAAACTGATTTTTAACTAGGAAGGTAAAAAGAAAATCCATCAAAACTACCATGTGAGGGAAACTAGGCTCATGAAAACAAACAAAAATGACCAACAAGAAAATCAATAATAAAAAAACCCCAAGTTTTTATCCTGAAGAATGACTTTTGAAAGCACCCGACACATCTAAAAACTAGAAGCTTAAAGAGTTGAAAATGTACTTCCTCTCAGAATGTGAACATGTATTTTGAGTTTTAGATTTTCTAAAATTTTCCATTTCATCGATATTTTGCATAGGGTGGGAAAAGGAAAATTCTTTTCTGATAAACTGATATATATACATAGGCTATCTCTGATGGATCGGAAAATGATATAACTATTCTTGATGTAGTAACACGCTTGTGAAAATTTGAACTGAAATAAATATTTGAAAATATTAATGGCTGGAGGAATATTTTTCAATTTCTCATTTGTTTACTAATATATATTCAAAGTTATTATGACCATACTCTCTTTTCATACAGCTTATCAAATATTAGATACACATGAAACTGGTTTTGTTATGCACAAAACTAGCAAGAAATAAACTTTTAAGGAAATGAATCTTACTGTGATATTCACCTTTTTGCAGTTTATGACAATATAATGATGAATTGTCTTGTGGTAACACTCACTGAAGTCATGAAAGGTTAATAACTCATTTAAACATTCATTACATGTCCCTATCAAAGTCATCTTAATTTCACAAAGACATCTAAGTTTCTCTTCAGGGAAACACTCTCTCAGGATTCAAGTGTGATTCTTTATTAACAAAATGGCAAGTGCAAAGTTACATGTCAAAATCCTGACTGATGATGCTGCAAATTGGTTCTTCCACCAAAGCAGAAGACTTTAAATTACTGCTTTTTAAAGGTGTGCTCCCTCAAAGGCAATTAATGTGTCAGTTGTCAGTCAGGATTATTTAATTTCCCAGTGAGGGCTAAGAAAATGGGCATAGCAGATTGATGAACAGAACATGGTGCTACCCACAAGAGAATTCTAATAATGCTGCTAGTTTTCTACCTTGATTGGGTCTAAAATCTAAGAATTGAAAGTTCAGTATGTCTGTAGTATTTGGAAAGTTCTTTAAAAAAAAACACAATCAAACAAAAAACCAACCAAAAAAACCCAAAAAACCCTCACACACACCCCAAAACCCCCCAAAACCTGAACTTTTTAGGAACATATTTTTCCTAGGCATTCATAACTTTCCCCATGCAAGTCAGAAATAAGAGTGATAAAATTGCTATTTGCAGTCTATCTGCTCTGTTATTTATCTTTTTGACAATCTATGTTCCAGACAGACCTATCTCAGAGTAAACAATAGTTCACCTAAAAGTTGTACGTAACCAGGTTTTAAATATTTATTCTATGATTCAGAGCAGTGGTTTCTATACTACTGTCCTATGCTTTAGGAATGTCATAATGTTCTGAAATCAGGACTCTTTGCATCTACATAATTAATTTTTCCTAGTTCATATCAGACATGCACTTCGGATGTGAATCTTCAAGTTGAACCCACTTGCTATACAGTTCACACTGTGGAGCCTTCTCAGAATGCATTAGCTGGATTCCTTATGGACAAAGTTAAATTGGAAAATGCAATCCAGGATGCCTAATGTACACACATCCCTTAAGACCATACTAAAGCCAGCCTAAAGTATACTCTCAGAAATGATACCAGTGTGAACATCAGGCCCTCAGCACTATTACAATGTATAAAATCATTCCAATTGAACCACATCATTCACTTATGCACACATAGCTCAGATCTCTCCTGCTGGTGCTGTTCCACTTGACATCATATACATGGTTTTCCAAATCAAATATTTCTGCATAGATATTTCTGCACTGTAATTGAGGTAAATTCAGAGAAGCTGAGAAATGGAGGCCATGCAGAATTGTGGTGTTGAAACAGTAATCCCAATTATGTTTTCCTCCTTGCAAGTTCTGATGCCTTAAAAAATGAAACAACAAAAAACTATAACCCTGCCTTTCAATACGATAAATGTTTGCTGTGTACACAGATGGGTTTTGATGAACCCAGAGGGGTAACTTGCAGATAAGCACAAATGTAAGTTTTCTAGAAAAATGAGGCCACATGCAGTAGTATTCCATTCTCCAAACAAACATGATCATCAAAATTGCTGTCCTGACATTTGTCAGATTAAAATTTGCAGTATGTGATATTATTTATATCTATTGTTTTTCATTTTAGTGATTCACAATTCAATTTTTCAGCCTTCCAGTAACAAAATGCAATCTTTCCTAAGATAGCAAAACAGATTTAAGTAATTTCACTTTAAACATCTTAAACATGCTGAGTTGTTTAAGAAATTGTTATCAGAAGAACATAGTGTTCCCTTGAAACTGAGGCTGTTGTATAATGGCATGTAAAAAATAAGCTCTCTTCATGTTTTCTGTTCAACCAGACATTTTATATCAGAACAGAGACAAAAACATCCTACACACAGTTTTCTTGTATGACAAGCCTCTATCTAAGCAGTTACGTGAAAGAATTAAATACATAGGACATTGTTACTTACTCAATAAACGTATAACCTTGAGAAAATACAGAGGGATGTGAACTGAAACATAGATAAGACAATATGAGTTCAAATTTTCACACTGGATCACTTGTGTTCTGCTTGACCAACAAGTAAAAGAATCTAACATTTTATTTTCTACCTCCTTCCTTCAAAGAGCTCTAAAAAAGACTGGATATGTGATATGTAATGTAAATGACATAGTTTTTTGGTAATCCTTAGAGAAGGTCATATTGTTATGAAGAAAGAATACATTATCTTTCAAGAATCTAGTCCAAAAGGCATGTGGACACTAACACGTTGCTTTTACAATCCATGCCACAAGAGCCTTTTACTTGTTCAAAGCCATAGTTATCTCAGGAATTTATAAATAAAGACCATATGACTGTGGAAGTGTGTGAAACAGGAACTGTTGATGATTAAAAATGATAGAAGCATCTATCCATTAAGGATAGAATCATAGAATAATGTATAGAACATATTAATTTCATTTATTAGAGCATTTTAAAAGTATTTTTATGTGTGAGCAACAGGATTGTATGCAAGCACAAAATTCTTTAGAAAAATATTTAATAGAATAAGGATATTATTCATGTTGCAGTAATGCCAAGAGCTTTTTGTTTTCTGCAGACTTCTTTTATTTCCAAATTTGATTAAAAGGTCATTTTTTAACACAAAAATGTACCAAATTAAATTTAATTGCATGAATTTATATCTTATTAATATTTCTACTCAAAAGGTCTATTATTATGTGTATGTAATGTATTTTGACATTCATTGTCTTTCTGTTCTAGAACACGGCACATGACTGACAAGGACTGAAAGCCACTTTCAATACACTTGGCCATGTGTATTTTAATATTTAATAACATGTTGCTTACTGGAAGCCTTTTCTGAGGAAGTACGCTTTTCTGAATCATCTCTATTGTGGCATCTGACTCACTTTAAAATTTGTTTTTATCTGAGTCATCTTAGTCTTTTTGCAACTTGACAGAATAGCTTGAGCTATTGTTAAAGACACAAAACATATTTTAATTCCTCAGCATGTGAAAATTTCCTTGCCCAGTAAGAAGGTTTTCCCGCATTCATTTCCTCCAATATTAAGAGTGGTCTTGTTTTCACTGCACTAATCTCCACACATTTACTAGGATTCTCATAAAAATTCATCCAGATTTAAAACTGTTAGAAAATAAAAAAATCCCTGACTTTTGCGCTAGTTATGTTTCCTTCTTGGGCGTGGCCTTTTTGTTGTTCCCTTTCTGAAATTCAAAATGTACTTCATGGATCAACAAGAGGAGAAAGATTTCTTTGCATAAGATGGAGCTGAAGCAAACGGCACTTGCACTCTGAAATCAAATGGATGGAAGGATCTTTCCTCTGTTTCATGACTATGCAAAAGACTTGCATATCCTTAGAATAGAAATCATCATCAGTCAGCCAAACAGTTTTGGAAAAACAAGTTTTCTCTGAAGAGGTTTATGCAACACTCTTGGGCAAGGGTGTTATTCTGCCAGACAGTGATTCTCCAGAGTAACATGAGTGCTGTCAATTTTTATCCTATTCCAGGGAAGAAACTCTCAGGCTAGACACAAGTTTTCCATTTAACAGCATTCCTGAAATTCTACCTTTTGATTCAACTTATTCCAATAATGGTGTCACTCATCACCAAACTTTTTTACCTTCAAATATATATTTAACTAGAAAGCTGGCGGGAGGGACAGAAAGAAGAAACAGGCAGTAATTTAAAAAAAGAAATATTTTCATACAGTTTTTAAACTGATTCTCATAAATACACTTTTAAACCACTGAGGTTTGCACACAGCTCAGGGACCAAAACAGAAACATCCACCATGGTCTTGTTTCTGGACCATCTCTGGGTCTTGTTTCTGGACGTTGGGACTAAGGATGCTGTTATCTTATGAACTTTTTCCTTCCATTGAAGCTCAGACAAAGATGACCTTCATGGCTTCCGTTCAGCCAGCATGACATCTCTGACTTTGTATCTGTCCTCCTCTTCAGAACTAAAATTATTCTGTATTGTTTCTGGAAGTGATAGAGCAACCATTCATGGAAATGTAAAGCAGGTATATTTGGAGAACCAAGTCAATTTTCTTCCAGCACTGTAAATGCTTTGTTTATTCCCATATTCTATTTAAATGTAGGAAACAAGTTCTGATCCCGCTGAAGCCAGGAAACTACTTGTCATTAGATTCAATGAGAGAAGAAACAGCAGGAGACAAGGCAAGGCAAGGAGAGGAGAAGGGAAGTGATCTTGTCACTGTTCAGACACAAATATTAAATTAAAACTATGAACATTCCAAAGGGAAGCTACTGCCCGGAAAACACACACTATACAGATTATAATGCATTTGTTTAAATTGCCTAACTTCCCTGGCATTTTTTAAAGAAGAGCTTTATCTTATTATGAAAACACAAAAAGCAACTGAAAAGCCTTTGAGGATTTAAAAACAAACCACACTTTCCCCTCCAATGCTTTGTTTCACATGGTAAAAATTTACTGTAATGTAAAATGTATATTTGGATGAATTTTAACAAATTGCAAATAGGAATGACAGAAATGCCAAAATTTGCAGTCACAGGGGGTTGTTCCTCTACTGGAAAGATTTCTTTTTGGGCCAAAGATGAAGGAGATAATGAATTTTGGAACCAGCTTGCCCCTCTCCATTAGTGTCAGCAAGGTCAAGGAAAGGTAATATGCATAAGAAAACACACAATTTCTTTCTCTTATCTTCCCCTACTGGGAAGTGACAGGTCCTTACAAACATTGTCAAACAGGAATCACATAAACTTTAAATATCAGAGCTACGGTCCTTAGTCTGATTATTGCCTCTTCATCTAAAGGTTTGTTGCTTAATTCTGTGCCTTTGCTTAGCCAATGAGATTCTTTTGTGAGACCCAAGCTGGCAGTGACCCTAAGCCTGAGGAAATATTAACAGCTCTGAAGTCAGCCTCCAGATTCCGAAGGAACTGGAGAAGCAGCGATCAACAGAGACCTGAACTTTTAAAGTGTTCAGAGCACATGCAAAACAGTATATTTGTAAAGCACAAGAGAACGCAGGATGAAGTATGTCATGAGAGAGGAAGTATGTCATGAGACAGGAAGTAAGTCATAAGCATGATGTAGTGATGTGAGTTGAATGGCTGACAGCCTCACGAAGTGTTCAGACCACTGGATTATTACGTATTTTGAGGTGAGGCTTTTTTAATTCCTCTTGCAAAACAGCTCTGCTAATAAATACGTAATGATCCTTTCTTACCAGTACTTAACCAGCCCACTGGACTATGATTAGTATTTTAGATTTTCACCATCTGAGTAGACCCATTATACACTTGTGCCCTAAGTTCATATTTTCCACCTAAACCAGGCTTCCTTCCCTGGGTGTTGTCAAAAAAACCCCACAACAACAGAAAAACCCAAACAACAAACCCATGTTTTTTATACCATGCACAAGGATAGCATTCACAACACAAGATCCTGAGTGGAGAAGAGCATCCATAGTGAGAGATTAGTTCAATTCTTGCATTCTGCACCCAGGAGGAAAGCAATTGAACCCTAACCCTTATTCTTGCATTTAATTCAGCTTTATCCACTTCCCACTCAACAGGTCACTGAGAATCCCATTCTGAAGTGCTTCCTCTCCTCATATACAACATAGTGAGCTTCGGTATTAATTTTGTCCTGAGGATTTCACTAAGCAGTGAATCACCTCACTAAAATTTTGCATAAACATTACAAATGCCTTAAATATTGCAATGCACAGGAAGGTCTATGAACTCACTTCAAATCCCAAAACAGAGTTTCAGCGTAATGTAAGCTATTCATAGGTCATGTACTTTCCCTTTGCACAGCATAAAATCATTTAGAGAGTGCACAGACACAAGTATTTAAAAGAAAATGTCAAGAGAAGTATAAAGAATTAATCACTATACAGATAACAAGTATGTGTCCTTTGAAAGGTGTATTGGGAGTAACTTGGTAGTATTTTGTATATTGATGCCAGCAACATCATATGTGTCTCGGGTACAGTGTCCCTAAAGTTACCAGCCAAATAGATTGGTTTTTCACTCTTATTATGCGCAGTGGCTTAAAGTTATATTCTATACCTTTTAGGTTGTAGAATATAAGGAGGTTAGAGTTTAATATCAGGTTTCCTGTGTGCATTAGAGCTAGAAATCGGCATGTTATATCCATTTACAATTCAAGCAGATTGAACAGACCACAGAAGTGCTTTACATATATTAACTTGACAACTCTCCAACAAAATTCACGTGTAACTTAAAAGGAGACAAATATCAGCATAATGTTTCAAGAGAAAGCTGCTGTCGGCTTTAAAACTGGAAGCAGGAAAGACGGGTTGAGGAGAGGAGGCTAAAGAACGGGTTTAGGAGTAAAGTGTGCTCAGCAAATTAAAACTAGTTCAAATGAGACAGAAAGCAGAATTGCTAAAGAGATTGTCAGGCAAAAAGCAGAGTGAACCAAATTAGCCAACAGGAAAGATGGAATATATGTGTATATATGCATGTACACCTGTATGTTTATATATATAGGTAAGCAATTATAAGTAGGAATTAGCTGTTCAAAAATACCCATATGCTGTGTTTGTTCTACATCTAGCACTGGCTTTCACAAGAAGGGGTGGCAGAGGTGCCTTTAAAAGCCCCGTGTCCTGAATTTCCAGCTCCTTTAAATCCCACATGTAGTCCAGCCACAGGATGTTCTGTCATCCCTGGTACAGGCATACCAAGGAGTTTCACAAGAAAAGAAAAAAGTGAAGGATGCTTTGACAGGAGTCTCCAAGGCTAGAGATATGCAGGTAGCGACTGCAGCTCCAGGGTCAGGTTGGGAGGAAATAAGTATATTTACAGGGTGCCTGGTTATACTTTGAGGCCAGGTGGCTTAATGGAAGGGTTGTGAGGGAAGAACATTTCTGGAATCCCTCCTCTCATCCACCTACACTATGCCTGATGGAGTTTCCAGGAAGGACCATATTCTACTGATGAAGCAGTGCAGAATGTATCCAGGGATGCACAGGAAAAGGCCTCAATTATTTCAGAAAAGGTGAAGGCAGAAAATTATGTAAAAATTTAGAATTTCTGTTAAATGGTGTTTCTTTACAAACAAACCCCCCAGGTTAGTAAAGATTTTATTTTGTATAAAATCTAGTACACTTTAAGGAGGCTAGATGAATATCTATATATTTGGAGCATATAACTGATTTATAACATTGGTCATGATGCGTATCAGAGAAAACTCATCTAATTGCTTTTTCTGTATCTTCTAAAATACAGTAGTGACAAAAAGATTTCTAAAACGTGATTAAGTTTAGCAGTACTTTTAAAAATATACATTATTATTGGTTAGAATATTAGACATACATAGCAGATGTGAGTGAAAATATTCTGAATTTTGATTTGAGAACCTCCTACTCTGAAATTCAGATTAAATATTTTAAAATTAAAAAAAACAAAAATGCTTTCATTGACTCAGAGTAACATATTTTAGAAATTTTAACGATATATACTTTAATTTTGGCTTATCATTTTGTTAGAAGATCAACTCAATTCAGTCTTTAATTCCTTTTCATTTTTAATTAGCTGAAAGACCTACAGAAAATTTGAATGATATGTCATAGAATCATAGAATGGTTTGGATTGGAAGGCACTTTAAAGATCATGTAGTTACAACCCCCCTGCCCTGGGCAGGGACATCTTCCACTAGAGAGGGTTCCTCAAAGCCCTGTCTAACAGGGCCTTGAACTCTTCCAGGGATAGGTATCCACAACTTCTCTGGGCAACCTGTTCCAGTGTCTCACCACCATCATAGTAAACAATTTTTTCATAATATCTACTAAATCTATTTCTATAATAGTATATTATGCACTTGCAGTAATTTAAGTTATAATACAGTGTAACCCCAGCCGATTCTTAAATTCAGTTGCATGTGTATTCCTATACAAATCTTTTAGATAACTCACAGCCTGCAACAGTTTAAAATCAGTAGATAGAAATGCATCTCTAGATTTCTGAGGTATAGAAAACTTTCTGATCAATATCCTCTATTTTTACAGGCAAGTTTTTCTGTTTTTTTTTTGGCTATGTGCAATTGTTAATATATTCCCTAGTATTCTACTCTGTTTCACGTGTTGAACCTTAATTAAATTGGAATGTAGAGCTGAAAAACTGAACTATTTTCCTTTTGTATGATTATTTCCTCAGCATATATAAGGAAATTCAGCTGACACCAATTGTGCAAACTTTATATATGTCATTTATATGAAACTACATAGAAGCTCCCTGACAGATCTTTAAGCAAGCTGGAGACAAGATTATCCCAAGTTGATACATGAAGGAAGCATAATACATGGAAGAAAACATATCATTAATGTTAAAGAAATTATCTTGAAGCAGCAAACAGAATACTATAAAATTAAGTTGAATTTTTATGATTATTAAAATAGATACTTATCGCACAATGCTTAAGCAGATCAAATGAAAATCCTAGGTAATAAACAAAAGGAAATGAGACACTTCATAACATATCTAAGGAATGGATTAGACATGAATTTAAATGACTCATTCATATTTGTTTGTTATGAATGTAAAATAAAACTAGAAGAACATGAATGCAAAGCAAATTGTATTTAGACTGACTAATTGGCTCATACAAACTGGAACAATACTATAGGTTATAAGGATTATTGTATGTATGAATACTGTGACAGAAACTTGGACATTACTTTACTTGAATAAAAATGCACATTTTTTTACTACTCACTTTCTCTGTGTCAGATAAGTCCCATTCAAAACTAAATCAGCACTATACAAACAACATGAGAGGCGATTTGTGTTTTCATCTTTGAAAAGTCAATGTTTGTACAAAAAAAAAAATCAAAACCTATACTAAGACCAACTGCAGCATATATACATATCATTGCTATCTTGCCTTACGAAATTATTCCATACTTTCTGTTAAAATATTTCAACAGAGAATATTCTAGTGCCATTTCAGAATTACAATTTTCTGATGCTAATTCTCAACTCCACTATGTATTCAACACAGTTATCAGTGCAGTCATTTAACCCCTGCTGTCAGGAGCCTGAGTTTATAAATAGTAATGATTAAAAAAATGTGATACAAACCTGACAATGGAAGGGACTTCCTTGTCAAAAAGAAGGGGGAGCAAAGTGGCATGCAAAACATTATTAGCTTTGAACAGATAGGATTTTGTTTCAGTTTCAGGATAAAAGGATGACATTTTTAAAACAGCCATTATGCCAAGTTTATAGGACATAAATATCCCAATGTTTAGCAAAGATAAATTTTTTTTATCTCCAGTGCATGTTACAGAGAAATTAGTATTTGGGTGTAAAAGAAGAAAAGGATGCATAGTTTTCAGAATCAGGCATATTCAATCAATATAAAAAGATTTCCTTGCATAACATTTTCACAGATTCCACTGGAAATTTCATATTCAGAGAGAGTTTAGATTTAGGCTTATTGCATCCACATCTACATTTCACAGACTGAAATAAGAACTAAATCAGGCAAAATTATATACCTGATCCACCACTAAAATCAGACTAAGAATTAAATCAAGCTTTTCTTCTTTAGCCAATATCTTAAAAAGAAAGAAAACTATCTATTCTCTGGTAATTCTAATAATTCAGTTCTAGATAGGTCTTGCAAAGAGCAGCATCACTTTCCAGATCATAAAACATCAGCATTAATATTATGAAGCTAGTAAGGTAGCTGAACTTGTTTCATTTTTTAAAATAGATGGATAATGGCTTTCCTATTGAAATTCAGTTTGTCCCCACCTTTCATTGAATGCAGTAAGAGACCTAGAAAGAGATGGAAGACAGGACCGTGCATAAGCAGTGACTGTTCTTTTCCTGTATTCTATTTAAAGAGTGCATCCTCTTTGTTTCATGTAACAACACAAGAGGATTCCGATCAACTCTACTTCTGTCTTCCATTATGCTATAATAAATACATAACTAGCTCTCTGAATTATAGACTGAGCAGTGAATGAAGAAGACAGAAAAACTTCAGGACAGCATAAAGATTCTTCTAAATTACAATTAAGGCCTGAAAACATGAGAGGAATTTAAAAACATATTCTTTAAACATATAAAACATATAGTAATTCTTTAAAAATATAGAAATTTTTTGAAAATAGACTCTGTGGACATTTTAAATCAAATTTGATGAATAGCTTTAGCTGAAAGGAAAGGAAAAAATTGGAATTTATAACAAATAAAATTGCTTAGTAGAAATATTACACTTAAAAAATACTGAAACACTACATTTTCCAAATTTGTCATTTGGATTTTCTTGCAGAGTAGGATTTTACTGCTGCAATGTCTATAATTTAAAAAACAAACCAAATCAAAACAAAAAAAAACCACCATAATGGAAAAAACCCCAACCAAACCAAACCAAACCAAACCAAAAAATAGCAACAAAAGAAAAACAAACAAAAAAACCCAATGAGCCAAAAAGAAGGTTCAAAAGAGGAAAGCCCAAGTTGTGCTAAATACTTCTGTAGAGTGGGTCAGCTGAAATATTTTTTGAATAATCAAATATTTCTTTTTCCATTACTAAAATATTTGCTTGCTTCCATATCTGTTTACCGAAAATGGTATTATCCTTTATATTCAGCTAGCCAGTATCAGATTTTTTCCTACAGGTCTATTGTGAGGTATTTCAAAAGTGTTAGAATATTAAGGAATAAATAAGATAATTCTGAGAATGAATAAAAAGCTAGTTGAAAGTTAATATCATTTAAAAATTTTCATTATTATAGTAAACATTCTCATCCTCTGTTGCTGCCTCAATTAGATAAATTAAATTAGATGCAAGTCCTGTTTAGCTGAAAGAATATGAAGAAAAATTTGTATGCTCAAGAATCCCCCCCAACACGCAAAGAGCCAAAGTGTTTTTAATACACAGTAAGCAACAAGCAGCAGAAACACAGACATTAGTTGCCTTGTCTTTCAGATATTTCTTTTATTCCTGTGACCTACTATAATTCAGAATTCTACCTGTGACCTGCTGTTTGTCAAGAAATTGTGATTCTCATTAGAGAAAAGCAATTTCAAATATGCTTTCAAACTCTGTGTCTCAAGAAAAAGTTCCTAAAATCACAGAGCTATGAGAAATTACCATTTACCTTTTTTGTTTAAAGCAAAATAAGAGTTGACAAGCTATAGTTTGAATGCATTATTATCTGAACATGAAAATCACATTATCATCAAATGATTTGGGTTGGAAGGGACCTTAAAGATCATCAAGTTCCAACCCCCCTGCCA
>JAOXJM010000001.1:18925437-18936498 GCA_026413425.1 Tringa solitaria | reverse complement strand
CCAACCCCCCTGCCATGGACAGGGACACATCCCACTAGACCAGGTTGCTCAAAGCACCATCCAGCCTGGTCTTGGAACATCTCCAGGGATGGGGCATCAACAGCTTCTCTGGGCAACCTGTTCCAGTGTCTCACCACCCTCAGAGTAAAATAAAACAAAGCAATCTACATTCCTTAATCATTAGCTTGAATATTGTGTCTTCCTTTATTTATTTGCTAACTTCTGCATTATTTTTTGTTTCTTCATGAAAAAATAATAACAAATCCAAAATATAATGTCGTAGCAAGGTACCATATTCAGCAGTGCTGAATTCAGCAGTGCCAAATTCAGCATGAAATTCATGTTGGCCTGTAAGTAGAAATAGACACATACAGTCTTATTTGAGTTTACTTGGTAACAAAACTTACTTCAAATTTTTAGTTTGAAAGCCAAAAGGTCCAGAGAGGCTTTTATTATCACTTTTTGAAAAATGAAAAGTACTGTCCCACATAATTTAATTTGCATAATTTCTCCAGGGATATTTTAACTATGGAATGCAAAAGGGTGAAAGAGACCTCCAGAGTGTTGTTAGCCTGAAAAGAGCTCTGTTCTTGTGCCAAAGGGTTTAGTTCCAAGCAGTAAGATTTGTCTCAGAAGCCCTAAGCACTCTTGTGTCCTAAGGTACTTGGTGCCAGAAGCTTTCATAAAGGTTTCTCATGTGAGGTATTTGCTGTAAGAGCTGTCATAAAGATCATGCGAGAAATAACACAGTGGGCAGTAGCAGAGCCAGAGGACTCCCTTGAAACCCCCTTTTAATGCTGATCTTTTCTAAAAGCCAATCAGTAAGCATAATTGAACAGAACTTTTCTCAATGACATTTGGCAAGTGGCTTCCTGAGGTCTAGATCCTGATCTGCAATAAAACACTTGACAGTGCTTGATTCAAACTGAGAGTGAGGTCTAGTTATGTGACATGGAATCTATAACTGTTTTCTCCCATGTTTATGATGGTCTTATCTCACTTTCATATCAATTTCCTTATTTATATTCAGTCTTAGAGAACTTTGTGACTGGGAAAGTTATGCCTGTTAGGAAAACCTAATGAATTCCCTCTCAAAATTTTCAGTTTTATCAATGAAAATGCAAAACTGGTTTGCTATTTGTGAAGAGGGCAGTAGCTATTTTGTCCTTTTTTGCTGAAAAAAACCTAAAATGGTAACAACCTGGTATCATTTCTTCCTATATTCAGATTTTCATTTCCTTCTTAATATAAATACCCTCTTTACTGTAATATCCCTTATCAAAAAAAAAGTTTTAAAAAAGATTAATCTTCGTCTTTAATCTCCTCACCCAAAATTTTTGTTAAATGTTGTTTATCAGTTATTTTTTCTCAAGTTTTTATAGTTGTTCTCATTGTCTGATCTTGCCCTTGTAAAAAAATATAAAATTTTCAAGTCAAGAAGCTTATCTAATTGTATACCGGCATATATATAATATGACATACTGGCACGCATTTGTGACAGTGTAATAGGTGTTGCCTACAAATTGGACATTTGAACATGATTTTTTCAAAATATTTCCACCAATGCCCAATCTGTGCACAGAGAATAATAATGAAAAGTTCATAGTAGAGGTAATGGGTATTAATGACCAAGTTTCTCTGACACCAGTATACTGACTAGCATTTATTATTATATAAATTTCATGACAACATAGAATACAATAGATTCCTTAAAGGTTTGTACTATTTTTCAACCTTAAAAAGAAACTGAAAAAGCTACTTAAAAGGTAAACTTAAAAAGAAATCCTACCTTCTCCTACAGAAAGTTATCCTTTGTGATATCTTGGCAAGTAATCAAATCTGGCTCATATAAATGAAATAGGCTTTACCATGATACACCTCAGAAGATAATGAGAAATTTGGTATTGAGAAATTGGAATCCTTCTGATTCACTGTAAACATGTACATCTGCTAACCAGTGGAGACCAAAAGGCTTCTTAGCGTGACGCTCCGCAGACATAACTTAAATATTTACTCTGGGATGATATGAATCATGTCTTGCTCTCTAAAGGGAGTTTAGACAACTATCTCTGATGTATAATAAAGATGATTGAATTAGATGAATCTTATTCAGAATTATTAAGTACAACATGTTGAGCTCACTCCTACGAAATGCATGCAGATACGATAGCTCTTTAATCCAAAAGTCTCTTAGGAATTTGCATCCAATTTTCTTCCTCAATAATTTTTTTGATGTCAATATTCTAATAAAGCTATGTAAATCTATTGTCATTTAGCTTTAACAGTCATCTATCCCAGCAACTCAACAGATATGGAAATGCGTGTCTCCAACTTTGTACTAAATTTTATTTTTTTTTGGCTGTAACACAGGAACATCAGCAGATAAATCTTGTATGTAATTTAAAGTTTACTAATTACTACAAATAGCGAGCTTCTCCTGCTTAACAAGCTTCTCCTTATATAGCCATCAGTCACTCAAAAGGAGGGGAAAAGAGAAGACATTATAGCAATAAAAAGAACTTAAACTTTGAGGTGTTGAGTTTTTTTCCTTTTTTTTTTTTTCTTTTAATCCGGCAGTCCCAACAACCATTTACTTAGCTAACTCAGAATTGGTTTGGGTTTATTTTTGTTTGTATTTAATCTAGGTTTTTTTTCAGCAATATAGAATCAGTTGATTTCAAAGCATGGTAGATCTCTATATAATAAATGATATTGTACACAAGAATTAAAAACTTACATGTATATGTACATTTACATTTTTAAACTTTTCCTAGTTGTACAAGCCATACTTTCCTCAGCCAGTTGGCACTTTTTATTTCTCTGATCACCCAGAATAATATCCCTTTTCAGACATACTGTTTGCCAGGGGCTTTCTACTTTTTTCAGATAATTTCTTTACCATCTCAGCTGCAATCATTAGCAAGTAAATTATGTTATTGTAAAGTTTGTTTGGAATGAAACTCCAGATTGTACCTGCCAACTTTATATGTGCAAACAAAATTGCTATGGACAGAGGAGCTGTGTTGGGTGAATTGCGACTCATTCTTTTCCCTTTCTGATATGATTTTGGCTCTAATCTTTAGTTTCTATAGCAGAGTAACAAACAAGCCAACTTCACAAGATACTAAATAGAAAACAAAGTATTTATAACAAAACTCTTTGTCAATTGCATTTTATAACACTCTAAGAAAGATCCTTGCAAAGTGCCTAAAAAAATGTAACTTAATACCAATAATAAGCTAAGTGTGGAATGTGCACATATTTACGAGATACCACTGTTAGCACACCCTGTGTTATCCACAAAACACACAGAATTGTAGGTGATCCAGACTGACAGACTCAGTCTAATTCCACATTCCTGTAATTCCCACTCTAGATTCTCATGCTTTCTGGAACAGAACTTGGATACCTTAGATATAATTGTATGATACCATAACCTGGTATATCCAGAGTTTTATATTGGAGTACTGTATTTTGAGGCAAGGAACTATATCTATTAAATGAGTATGTAGTAATGTTTCACAGCACAAACGCTAGTGTTAAATTCGTAACAGAATTCAGTCACATCTAACTGCCATTACTTATTCAAATGCTCATTCAGCTACCTCCTAGCACCTCCTGATGCAAGTAGAGACTTCAAGCAGAAAATGAAATTCATGTGTATATGCATACATTTTATTTCCACCCTCTACTTTCCCATTTTTCAACTATTCAAGGTATAGAAACCTCTTGAGTTAGAAGGAATTTCTTTGTGATTAGTATCTCTCAATGGGTTTTCATTTGAAGAATTTCCCCAAATGCAGTAATATTAAAGCAAAACAGGAGAAACTGAGTATTTGCCCCTTTGGCTACTCTGTGTATAAAAATATTTATTAATTTTAGAAGTAATTCTATACACTGGACTTGTACCAGAAGCCAAAGACGTCAGAAACATTATTAGTCAATGCAAAGAGTGGTGGCAGAATCTTTTCTTTTGGCTAATTTCACCATAAAGGGACTATAAACAGCCAAGCTGGAAATACATTAAAAATGAGACAGATGAAGATCAAAAATTTCATCTGGCAGGTATATAACTCTCCACTTAGAAAATATCCTCAGGATCTTATATTTCACAGATTTCATTGAAATAAACACAAAATTCTGTTTCTCACCTAGGAATTTGGATTCCACTAAAGTATAAGGAACTCAATAGATTTCTTTAACGAGGTTTTAATACTTCCTTGTAGTCTGACATTACAAAATTCTACTGATTTCAGCAAAATTAAGACAGTGATCACATTGAAAAGGGCAACTAACCTGTGGCTCAGTATGATTGACCAATCTTCCTAGTCTCCTTCTGCGGTCGATAGAGAGAGACAAACTCCTCCAGAAGGCAATAAGTAGCAGACATTTATCTGTGGTGATCCAAATCACCCTGCAGAGGAGCCAATTTCTGAATATTGGAAAAATTGGAAAAGAACATCATAATATAGACACCTTAATTAGATATCTCATTTTAGAAAGCTTCATACAACCTGATATGTTTCCTGAATGCATTTTAAAAACAGGTAATCAGCAAGGGAAACTACGTGATCGCCAGTTTTATGTGATTAACCTAACAAATTTACTTTGGAAAAATAAGATACATAATGAAATATTGACACAGATAACAGAGCAAACAGGCAGTTTTCTTTGTTCTAGGAGATCTGTATACATACACACATGTCTACATATGGGGAGGGGAACAGGAAAAAAATACAGAAGGATTTATTTGTAGCAGGTAGAAAGTATGCTAAATATCTCCACAGCAATCTGCTACTGCAAGGGACAGGGATTACCAGAATGCAGTTTTTAATTGGGTTTGACAGACTTTTGAGAATGGGAAGCATCAGCACAATAGCTGTCACTGTGCTCAGGGACCATAGCCAGAAAGCATAGTCTCTGAAATGCATTACCATTTTCTGAGGCTCCCTAGCATTGTGGCTTTAGTTAGAACTGAGCATCTCTCGTGATTCTGAGGAATAGCATATATTCTGATACCTAATAATGAAAAAGGCACCTGGAATACAGGCCAGGGATGTGCTTGATTATTTGTATACTAGGGAGGCTGTCATTTTTACGAAGTATTACAGTGCTGCAAATTCACTAATCTCATCATAATGAAGGAAGGGGAATGCAATCACAAAACACAGCTGTTATAAGAAATTCCCATTAAAAGCTCTACTTCAATGGAGGGCGTGGCATCTGGTTTTGCTTAGTGTAGCTCGAGTTTAATACTGAATTTGTATTAATATCTTAATGTGGTGGTCTATTTTATTTTATGAAATTGTAAACAGAGAATAATATAAGAAATTAAGCAAAAGATCTGAAGAGAGAATATTTTTTCCTGTCTTGCTGAACATGATACTTGCAAGAGCTGTTACCTGGGTCAAGAAGAGGAGAAGACTGTGGGCCATGCAACTTCCGAGTATTTAGCCAGAGAAGCATTCTAGATAGTCTATGGCATAAAAATATGTATTCAATTGATAATTAACCAATTAACACTTCATCATCACTGGCCAAATTTGGACGTCTTTATTCACTTCACTTGGGTTCTAAGGGAACTCTAAGATCTCAAGGCTTAGCTGGAAATCTTCAGAACTGTTCAGCACAGTACACAGGACCCAAGCAGTATAACAAGGTACAGAAACTGAGAGGAAAAAAAATCATTCTCTGTGTTACTTATACATCTCAGAGGGAATCTGAGAAGCCTTGCTGGTGGGACTAAAAGTCTTCAGCTTTCATGACTGTTTGTCATTTTTCTCAATATGTGATTTTTTTCCTAGCATCTACCAGGTTAGGAAGATGGCAGAAAACTACCTATGCAGACTATTTAAAACGTTTTTTCTCAATAATTCTGATTTTGAGCTGAAAGTCCATAGAGCCAGTCCCTCTGAGACTTAGGAAATCCAAATTTATGAGAACAATGCAGCATCTTTGTGATCCACAACTGTCCCGAAAGCAAATGTTAAAAGTGATAAACCATCTACTTATTCTGACATAGCTGCAGTCTCCTGAAACTCTTTTTGCTGTGATTGGATTAAAAGCAAACATTTCTGGAATCAAAACTTGAATAACACAGTCCATTCACTAAAAAGCAAAGAGGAAAATGTCAAAAATTCAAGAAATATATATTTAAATGTAATTATCCCTTTTTATTTTACTTTGAATGCACAAAAATATGTGAGTAATACAGGGAACTTATTTTTTCTGGTTGGACATGCATTCTTTATATTTTTTTAATCAGTTGTCTCTGCCCTGTCTGCTAAGGTTATGCATCTTAAAAAAAGGTCCACTGAGTTTAATACAGCAGCAATGGAGCAGCAGGGCATCTTCATAAAACCATATGATTATCCTTGTAAAAGTTCTGTGTGCATTACCAGGCAGTGAAGAGTACCATTATTATTGATACTAATGATGAGAAAATGGTATTGCAAAGTAAAAAGAAAAGGATTTCATTAATATAGAATGCCTCATTTCCCAGTGCTGTGTTTCTTAGTGTTCTTTTGCTATTGCCTATAGTTTGTCTTTATTTGTTTTCACTACAGAAATTTCATCATCCTTTCATCTTACTCTAATTTTCCTTCTTAATGCTCATATTCAGAAGATAATAGCCTGCACTACATTTTAAGACCTCAAAAAGAGGGACAACACAGAACAGACAGAAAGAATGTTTGGAAAGGAAAGCACACGAAAAGTGTAAAGGAGTTTCTTGTTTCCATTTCCTTTTCTCATAAATACTATGTGTTAATATCTCAGTTTTCAACGTTTTAATCCAGTAAATTGCTGAAAATTCTGGCTCTCATTTAGCCAAGAATTAAAGCACATGCTTAAATAGAAGCTTATACATCCATTTCTTTGAAGTCAGTAACCCTACAGTATTCTAAACTGAAACACTGCCTTAAATGCTTTGTTGAACAAGAAACAGAAGCAAGCTTTCAGTTCTGGTTTTTAGAAGAGACAAGAAAAAAGTACCTTCTGCATGTCATACCTTTGTTCTTGCTAGTATATTAATGATCCCATTAACTTGGGCAGCTTCATACAGAGAAAAATCAATGGCATATAATTTTAAGTGGGTTTTGGTTGGCTGATTGGTTTTGGGTTTTGTTTTCTTTTTTGTTTCCAGGTGATAACTGTCCTGACAATTGGGGTTATGTTTCCTTAGAATACTCCTCAACATCACTACTCATCATACACAAATTTAGCCATCACTTCACTGAGTTTGTAAGGCAAGAAGTGCATTGCAGTGAATCACTGCATTATCCTGATTTTGGCTGTTGTGTACAGCAAGATTCACAATTATTTTTTATATATTCCTATAGAATAATAGTAGTGAACAGTGCTGGAGATTTCAAACACTGTGTTTTCCGTGAGCCAGGAGTATTTATACTTACTACAGTTGCTTTCCTCTTCAGTCTGGAAGACATACAAGAAAAAGACTATGTCCATTATGTATAGGCTATTTCTTGACAGTATATTGCTGGAGGTATTTGTTAATACTGCTAAAATATCAAAATTATGGTTTTTAGTAATGGAATCAGGGCTGACATAATAATGTTTCACACTGCATGTTCCTTTATCCTTTGGTTTTTAAATCCTGTCTCACAGTTTTATTAATGGTGCAGCTGGGTGTTTTTCAGCATACACATACTGAAGAAAAAATTACTCTTCTTTAGCTACCCATATCTCTTTCCTTACACTTTCTTCCTCAAAAAATTAGCTTCTCAGAAACATCTTAACAAAATACATATTACTCAAGCAACAGACAAGTAATTTTCACAACAAACTCATACTTAGATGTATTTAGGAACTGTATGTTAAGTTTAGGAACTTATATGTATATAAGGCCAAATTCTCAGTCTTGTAATTTGACTTTTGAAGAAATGCATTTTTAAATTCAAGGTAGCAATTTCGTCTTATGGTGGAGCTCTAGGCAAAATCTCAGTTGTCTTTGTACACACTAGAACACTGGAATCAATTTGTCAGATCAGATGCCTTTGAAGAAATGTTTTCCCTAAGAGAAAGTCTCATCTCACCTAATTTTAACCCCTAATTTTATCATTAGTTATTTTAACTATTTTATATACCTAAGCCACATTATGATGAATTGCCTCATGCAGATTCCTCTCCCCAGATGATCAGATAAGTAGCTTGGAAGTAGATGTCTGATCTCCAGGAAAGTCAATTATGCTGAGCTGGATTTTAAGCCAAATGAAAGAATGTGAAAAACATTGTACGTTTCTCTTTCTTTTACCCCCTGTCCTATCTTATTGATTGCAATGATGGAAATCTTGACCAATGATAAACACTTCTGAAAATCCTACACAGGTTTGCAAGTCTAGAAAGATATTCAGGCTAAGTGACCAGCTCATTCAGTTTTCTGATATTTGCACAACGCTTGCCTACATGAAAGATACAAATGTATCAACCATCCAGTCTAAGTTCTGTTATACTAATAGGGCACATTACAGAAATTAACTAATGTTTCTAAAAGTAGTAACAGTCCGTATGGTCTATAGAAGTATCACAGGTTTCCATTACATTCAACAGACTTCCTCTTCCAAATCAATGTAATCTGATGTTAACTTCATGTCAAAAATCACAAGAAATAAAATGAAACACTTTGAATGTCTTCTTATTACTTGGGTATTCTTCACCTTTGACTTCAACCAATCATTTCTCCCTTTTGTGAAATTTTAGTTTAGCAGTACATGGTGTTTCTTAATCAACTGTGAAAGATCAAAATTTAAAAAATTCTGCGTACTTCAATACTGCTTTACTGAATGCAAAAGCTTATGTTTACAGCCATTTTAACAGGGAAAGTAAGCAAAGCAAAACAAAACCCAACTGTCCAAAAATCATTGAACAAGAAGAGTACAGAATAAACATACAACTTTTCTTTATTTCTTGTTGTATAAGAATAATTTCAGTTGGACCTCACCTCCCTGTAACCATACATTTTTGGTCTCAATAAAACAAATCCCATTTTTACAACTTAATTTATGCATGCATCATGTTAAAGTTTTATAAAACATTTTGTACATTTAATCTTTCATCATTTTAATACAGAACAGCAATAATGCAAACAAATAGAAAATTTTCCTTCTGAGTTCATGCAAGCATGCCCATCTCTAAAGCAAAGAAACATGTCATTACAGACTAGTGATATTTCCAGAGAGGATGCATTAGCATTAAATATAAATGCTATGCATTCAGATAAAAGCATAGCTAGGACTATGCAATAAATCACAGTTTTAGATTCATGTTATTCAGTAATGTGCAAAAAATTTTTACAAAAATGCTTTTACCATATATATATGTATGAGTACACAATGTACTGACTACTTTTAGAAAAAAAGTTCCAATGCTCTTTAGCAAACCTGGATGCAATTCATTTCAAGGAATGTGGTTCTTTCATTAATTAGAAGGGTGGCTAACAGACTACCAGTTAATTTACTAAATAAAGACTACATGAACAGCTTAGTAGTATGTGTTCATCTGTTCCAGGAAACTCTTCATTAAGATATATTTAGATACAAACTGTGTTTTCAATGCCCTTTTTTTAAAAAATAGGTCTTTTTGCATGACTGTAAGATATGACTTTGAACATATTTACTATAACAATAGATAGATAAGGGGAAAAAAAATAAAACCAACCAAACCAAAAACCAAACTGCTGTTGTATCTGTGGCCAGAACTGTAACCCAGTATGTAAATATGAAAAAGCATTTCTAGTAAAAGCCTTCAGGCTCTGCCCTGAGCTGAGAGCACAGCTTTCAGGGCTCACCTGGGCTCACCTTGGCCAAAGGTGGGCTGAGCCAGTTTTAGTGTCTTCCTCAGGGCCAAGTGCTTGTTGCCTCCTCTGCCTGAGCTTGAGCTCTGCTAGTGCCTCCATGGAAAGGGTCCAGCAAACCCAGGGTGTCCCCATGTTTGAACACTCATCCCTCAGCTGGGGGCAGCCAGAACACAGCAGCCTGGGGTAAGGAAACATTTAAAAATAAATCCAAGTCTATCAAACTGAGGAGGAAGAACCTTGCCCACTCTACACACAAATCTCCCATGCACTTCATAAATAACCTGTTCCTCCTGATGAAGACTTTGTAATGTTCAAAACTCATTAACACCTTTCCACCCTGCAGCTCAGGAAGCATACTGAAGTGCTGACCATAGATTCAAAAGGGGCACTATAAGAATGAGAATAAGATCAGATAAAAGGGGCAGATCCCAGCCGGTTCACATACAACAATTTTAAGAATATTATTACAGACCTCTCAGTATTATTTATTTAGACTATCAGACTGTTAAATAGTTAATTGGACTAAAAATAAATGCATAGTTGAATGCATATTATGTTCCTTTTTGCTTACAAGATTTTGAGTGTAATAGAACATAGTGACAAGGCAATAAAATGCTCAAGAACAAAGTTTGGTTCTGTTTTCCCAGTTCGATGAAATAATTCAGCATGCACCAAACGAGAATGAAAGTCTTGGAAGGGAAAGATTAATTAAAGCCATAGTTAGGTAACAGACTCTTTGTTTTCCTCTAGTCTGCTCTCATACAGTCTGTGCCTGAGGATTTAGTGCAAATTATATTTTTTTTGCCAGGAAGGGTTGTCTTTCCAACATATATTGACCACTGAAATGCAGTTAAGAAGGCAGGTAGCTAAGACCTGCAGGGCAACAGAATATACATATGGTATCACAAATGAAAATGTATACCTGTGGGTGAACTTGACTGTCTCTGTTTACCTTTTAATCCAGGGTTTGTCTGTTTACTTTTTAATCCTTATCATTTCCCTTAATAGTTTTGCAGCAACTATTTTCACACAGAGTGAAAAAACAAGTTTTACACAGTTCTGTGTGGCATGTTATGATTTGCACCCATAGCATTTGTGTTTGTGCTTTTATATATCATAAACTAAGAAGAGTTTGTCTAGGTCAATGTTTAGCTGAAAAAACTTTAAGGAGCAACCAGAGGCTGAGGGACTGCAGGTGCTCTTCTGCAATAATGTGCCAAACAGCATAGCCACGTTCCAGTGATAGG
>JAOXJM010000001.1:18894484-18908983 GCA_026413425.1 Tringa solitaria | reverse complement strand
CTGCCTTGATGCAGTCCTGAGTAATGTGCTCTAGGCAATCCTGCTTTAGCAGGGGGGTTGGACTAGATGATCTCTAGAGGTTGTTTCTGATACCGACATTTTCGTGATTCCATGGTAAGTACAGAAGGAATCTGAATGAGTGTGGTTGGTTATTCTTGGCTGGCTGCCAGATGCCACTCCCACTCCTTGGCAGGACAAGAGGAGAAAAAAATGCGACAAAGCTCAAGTGTTGAGATAAGGACAGGGAGATCACAAATTACTATCGCAAGCAAAACAGACAGCTTGGGGAAATAAAATTAATTTATTGTTAAATAAATATAGAGCAGGACAGTGAGAAACAAAGACAAAACTAAAAACATTTACTCCTGGCGCATTTTTATGCCCAAACTCAACTTCATTTCTAACTCTTCTACCTCCTCCCCCTAAGCATAACAGGCAAGTGGAGAACAGGGGTTGTATTCAGGCCATAAACCTTCGTCTCTGCTGTTCCTTCTTCCTTGTGCTGTTCCCCTGCACCAGTGCAGGTTCCCTCCCCACAGGATAGAGTTCCTCATGAAATTCTCCAACATGGATCCTTCCCACAGTCTGCAGTTCTTCACTAACTGCTCCAGCAGGGGTTCTTTCTATGGTATACAGTTCTTCAGGAAGAGTGTGCGTCTCCCACAGCTCCTGCCAGAAAATCTACTCCTGTGTGGAGTCCTCCATGGACTGCAGGGGACAGGCTGCTTCACTAGTCCTTTCCATGGGTTGCAGGGAATATCTGCTCTGGAACCTGGAGTACCTCCTTCCTGACTTCATCACTGACCTTGGTGTCTGCAGGGCTGTTTCTCTCATTTTTCCCTCACTCCATTCTCTCATAGCTACTGCATGACATTTTTTTACCCTTTCTTAAATCTGTTATCACAGAGGGGCCACCAGCTTGGCTGTTTGGGTTCAGTTATGTCCAGTTGTGGGTCCATTTTGGAGCTGGCTTGAAGCAGCTGTTTTCAGCATAGGGAAGTACCTGGCCTCCTCTCACTCCTGCAGCATACCCCTCTACAAAAACCTTGCCATGTCGACCCAATACGTTAACAGCTAAAGATTACACGAGGCATTTGACTGAACCCTGTGTGACCTTCTACAAGCTTCTCCACATTGCAAGATTAGAGTTTTCATGTAAAGCATCAGCAAAACTGGCTGTGGCAACAGCAGCAGATATTTTTTTCTGTGGAGAAGATTGTCTAAGATGCCATTAGTAAAATAAAAATTATTATTCTGAACATATTTCTTTAATTTACTTTCTTTAGAAAGAAAGAAAAACATAAAGCAGGAGGACATGACAAAGCAAGGTAAATTGCTTTCACTGTATTAACTAGGAGCATGCATCACATCTTGTAGGCTTTTACTTCCCTTGCAGCAGCACAAAAAAAATATGGAAAACTCATTGCCAAAAAAACCCCACAACCAGAAATGTAAATAAAATTGTTTGACCTACACATAAAGAACGAAAACCTGTTTTACACACCACACAATTGATATAAAAGAATCATCTACTTAATATAAATGCTCCTTTAAAAATAGAGTGTTCGACATCTTTGGGAACACTTAGGAGTAGTTGTTTAAATACAGAAGGTTGTAAAAAAAGGAAAATGTTTTGTCAGATTTGACAGGAGAACAGATACACAATCAGTATTTATCTGAACACTAAAGAAAGAAATACTCAAACCTGTTGCTTACATTTCTGCTTTCCTTCAGTAGTCCAAACTCCTGATGTTACCCTGAGCAAACAATAACTTGCCTGAGGTAATTTCAGTACAATCTATATGAATGTAAATGTGCCATACTTTACTATAAAAAAAAATTGAATTAACATCGTATGGTTGTAAAAAAACTTATATATGAAGAATGACTTATTGAATTCACAGCAAAGAGGGTACATTCAGTTTTCTAGTCACCCAGAGCAGCTGTATGATTTTGATAAAAATTTAGCAGTCATTTACTTTAGATTAAGAAAAAGCAAGAGCACAAAGTTTCCATCTGAAACATGTATCTACTCTGGAACTACCAGTTTTTGACATGCTTTGAGAGCAAAAAGACCATTACTTGCTGAAGCATCAAATTCTGTGTTTGTTTTTGTCAGTCAGAATAAAGGTTGACTTCCACAGTGCAATTTTACTTGCAAAAATTCCAATCAATGGAATTTTACAAATACTCTGAAATTTTTCCTCTAAAAAATTAGGCCAGACATAGAACCCTGCCAAGTTTTTCTTGTAGAACAAAAATTCAGGATAAAGCATCTGAAATATTTGGGTACCATTAGACAATATGAAACCATACCTATGGATAATTTTCAGGGATAAGCTGATATAAGACCGCTTCTTTAAACCTAGTGAAACCACCCTGGATTCTCCTGTGCAGATCTCATTAGCCAGGTGTCTGCCTTCAACAGATGGTAGGAGATAATTTCACATACAACCTCCAGTGTTGTCCTTCTCATACAAGCACGAAATGGAGTAGAAATCATACTAAAAGGATGAGAGGAGAAAGTTGCTGTCAAAGCTGTCATTGCCAAACCAAACAAAATCACAACAAATAGTGTGAAGTGAAAAAAACCTGCGTGGCAGATATTGCCTATAGATGCATCTAACAGAAAATTGGTGGCAGACATGGAAGCAAAGAGATGATAGTTATGATATGTTTCACTGGTTTAAATCAGTTTCAGGTACATTTTTTTTCTCTTTTTGCTTTATAATTAGTCCTTGAAAAAGAGATAAAATGGGAGAGAAGATTAGAAACAAGGAGAGGAAAAATAGATGTATACTATATTTTTCGCATTTCTTAATTTCTATACCTTCACTTCTGGCTGTTCAGGATAGGTATTCAGCTGGTACCCCAATTTTATTAAGGTCAAGAGATTAACAATATCTTATACCAGCTTCAAATCTGCCCATCCCAGTCTGGATTATTCATTTCTTTCTCCATTTTAACAATTGTATGGGTAATTGTATTGAGCAATCCAAGCAATATTGAGCTGCATGTGTTGTATTCTGTCTTGTGCTCCTCATATGAAAGAAGTGTTTTTTGAAATGATTCATAGAAGTAAAGTATTTCAAAGAAAAATTATCTGATGCTAGAAAGATTTAGGAGAAAATGGAGAAAAAAATCCTTCCTGAAAATATTTTCATTGATGAAATGATTGTGTGAACATCACTATGTTTCTCACAGCACAGTTCAATGCTTGTTGGTTTCCAGAGGGATGGGAAAATTTGTGTGTTTGATGTGAATTTAAATGTGAGGCCTCTGTCCATGAACTGTGCAGGTAATAATCTCCCTTGGCCAATAGTGTCTGGGAAAAGGTTATGTGACACATAACAAGGTCAAGTGTTGTTTCTAAAGCAGATATTATTTTAAAAGACTATAGCATTCACTCAGCCATTCTTCCTAACAGCAGAATATGCTTCAATGGTACAAGCTCCAGTGCAGGGAGCTAGGCAGTAAGAAAGCAAGCAGCTCAAAGAATCCTGTCTTTTAAATCTGTGCAAGATGTAATTCTTACATGCTACCGTGTAAAATGGCGGAAAATTCTACTATGAAAGCTAAGTGATTTATTACATTGATATGGAGCACAGGTGAACATATTTCTTCCTTTTTCACTGATACCATTAAGAAGTATTGCTTCATTTATCTTATATATTCTACCTTCATTTATCTTATATATTTTACCTTCAACACTGGTTAGCAGACTGCAATGCAAACTTTTAAAAAAACTTTTGATACTCAAATAATGAGATTCCTTTGTACAAAATACAGTTCAGGAGACTTTGGAAGTTCTTCTTTTCACTCCTTCTGTAGGAAGAATATTAAAAGTAAATTAATGAACAGTCCTGAAAGAACAGAAACATTAAACACCATCTTAATAACTGTCCTCCTTTTTATATGTAAACAAACTTAAAACCCTTTTATATGTAAACGTATATGTACGTATATAAATATTATTTGTTGGAAAGCATGTGATAGCAGAAGAATATACTTCATATTTTAATGTCTATGACACCGAATGATGTATTACATTAGTCCTTGACTCATACTGTGAATGAATCAATCAGAGGGTTAGTAATACAATTAAGCCACAGGTCAAAAATAATATCAGGAACATCAGAATGAGAGATAACAGGGTACATCTGAGAACAGTATTAAAAACACCTTTTTAAGTATGAGAAAGCAAATCATTTTCCCCTTGTCTCTCCCAGGGTGTCAAGAGCTGCAGCCAAGATCCTCAGGGCAAAACTTCAAAACTGGGTTACATATGACAAGGGTTTACCAGGCTGGAAGAAATTCTCTGTGCAAATTGTTGTGAATGGCTTTCAATGAAGTTGCAATTGTAACATCCGCGGGAGTTGGACAGAGCTAAGAAAGCCAAGAAAAGAAAAAAAAAAAGAAAAATACATATTGGCTAATGCAAAGTCTAGCAACTGAAGCAAACTGATTTACAACATCTGCCTTTTTTTTCTAGTTTTCTCACTGGACTCACTGCAAACTATGCAAATTAATTAAAATCTAATTGTTTCTACTATCGAAGACAAAGTCCCAAAAGTCAAAAATGTCTTTTAAATCAAAAAATGTTTCTCCAACCATCCTTCTGTGTTGCTTCTGACATTTTTGCAATCCTAACTGTCACTGTGCTTCTAGGTATTACTGATAGTTCCAACCAATAACAGTCCATATGTCTAATGAAATGGTTTTGATTTATTACAGAGTTACCACACAATTAAGATTGCCCTGATGAATCAGAAATTTTTCTTGGAATCATTTCTCATATCTTTTTTAACTTTCTAGAAAAACAAGTTTGAATAAACAGTATGCTGCTTTTTTATTATTATTTTTTTTATTTGGATGTATCATGTAGCTTAAGATGACATAAAAAATTTACTATAGTGAAAATCATATTAGTAACAAATTTTGAGGCCACACCTGGAGTATTGTATCCAGTTCTGGGCCTCTCAGTACAAGAGAGATGTGGACATACTGGACAGAGTCCAATGAAGGGCCACAAAGATTATTAAGGCACTGGAACATCACTCCTGTGATATAAGAATGAGACTGTTCAGCTTAGAGACAAGAAGGCTTGGGGGAGATCTCATCAATGTTTATAAATACCTGAAGGGAGAATGCAAAGAAGATGGAGCCGGCCTATTTTCAGTGTTGTCCAGAGGCAATGGACACAAAGTAAAAAACAGGAGGCTCAGTCTTGACATCTGAAACCACTTTTTTGCTGTGAGGTGACTAACACTGGCTACCTGCAGAAGTTGTGGACTTTCCATCCTTGGAGATATTCAAAAGCCATCTAGATATCGTCCTTGGCAACTGGCTGTAGGCAGCCCTCCCTGAGGAAGAAGGTGGACCAGAAGATGTCGAAACATCCCTTCCAATTTCAACCGTGCTATGATTCTGCAGTTCTGTGATTTTGGCCACTGTCTCTCACTTGATTTCTGAGCTTTTCCGATTTTCAAGACACAGTTCTTAGTAAATCTTTTACATATCTTATGGGTTTAATCTTATAGCATCCTGTCCAAGAAATCTGAGATATCCTTTCTGTAGTAGACTTATTGAGACCAGCCATAGCTCTTCTCTGTCATTTTTTTTTTTTCACTCCAGAGCAAGATGCCACCTCCAAAGAACACTTCCATTATGATTTATAATAATGTGACATCTCTACATACATTCAGATCTGAAGATCATCTGGAGCTCATTTGTCTGGTAAGTCTTATTTCCTTTGTCTTTTAAAGCTTACCCTTCAAAAATATCAAATACATGGAGGTTTCTTGTTTATTTTTGTAATCAACTAGTCTGTATCATCCTTGTTGATCACTAAAACGTCTAAAATAAAATCACTGTCTTTGGTTCATTGACTATGTCCTGGAGTTAAGCACTTGCTCTTACCTAACATGACTATTCTGAATACCACACCTAGCTCCCGAAGTCCAGCTCTAATACTTCTATATTTTGGCTGCTGCCTTTATTGGAGGTGTCCAGTTCTCTGAGAGCCAGTTCTTAAGTCTCCCAGCTCCTGAAAGGGTGCAACAGTACATCTAGATTCCTAGATCTACCTGTTGCCTGACTGATCGTGCATATCATGTAATGCAAGATCCTGCTGTCTGCATAAGGAAGCTAGCAGAAGAGGAGTTGTGTCGCAGTGTAGCAAGGTGACACAATGGGCTGTGTCTAGGAATCTCAGCATTTCTACAGGCCATCAGAGCCATTGAACCTATTGTTTTCCATGCATTGTGGAGGGACTACCTAAGAAATACTAGATACTTCCACCCACCTAGGATCAAAATTAATTAACCTCTTCTAATGATCAGTAACTAATTAAATAGGCCTAACTGGGATTTTGTTTCCTTCCACTAGCTAATGGTTAACATATTCGGTAAAGGAGCCCTACATTCTAGATCTGCCTTACCTTGACTTAAACAATCACGTTCAGTTTCTCTTTCTGAAGTCAGATTCTCCTCTATGAAAACTGGTTATATTTTATATGACATCACCAATAAATAAAAACAATAAGAACTCTGGGAATAGAAATCAGCATCCCTGTCTACATACTGAAGCCTAGTAGGTCTTACATAGCCAAGATACAGCAGAAATGGGGAATATTTCTACCCAGTGTACATCATAGCACTGTGCTTTCAATTCACTCTCAGGATGTTAAAGCTATTTTTCAATATCACTTCAAGTTAAGGGAGGACCCAAAACAGCTTTCACACTCCCTGAGTGGCTGTCATAGTTCCTCGGGAACCCATGACTCTGCTAGTAACAATAAATATAGGAGTTTAATATAAAAGGCAGGCACCAGCCCAATGATAAATTGGAATACGCAGGACCATAACTAATAACTTAGATTCAGAGACATAAGCAAAATATTGTCCCTGGGGGCTGGAGAGAAGGGAATTGAGAGAAATCCCAGGGCATTCCTGCTGTCCCTGAGCAAGGTAGCAGGGCAGGCTGGGGAGGGGGGAAGCCCCAGACCATCAGGCAAATTTGTGATGATGATGTGGACCTGATCCAGCCAGGAACATAGACCAGGGTCTGGCATGGTGAGGGTTCCCAGGGATAGACACAGACCTGGGATGGTCAAACATGGCTGTGGGAATGGCGACAGACCATTTCTGAAGTCCACCACTGTTTTTAATTGCAAGCTTCTGGGATCTTCTCCTCCTAAAATTGTATCAGATGATTCTTCAGTTATAAATAACTTTATTTACTAATGAAGTATCTAGGTAGATGTACTATCCACAGCTTCTACATGTAATTCACTTCATTTCACTTCATCTAATCATAGAATCACTTAGGTTGGAAAAGACCCTTGGGATCATTGAGTCACACTACACATCAGTTACTATCATAGCTGTCCTCTCCATCTTTTCTTATACAAAAGCAAGCAAAACTCCACTAAAATCAGCACTTTATGTTCAAACCACTATCTGTTCATGTTTACTTCCTTTGCTGAGGGCTCTCCCTTCCTTGTTCAGATTTAATCCAGGAAGAGGAACAGACCCCAAAGTGCTTACAAACACATTCTCAGGAGCAAGCAATTTCAAAACATAGAAAAATATCAACAGACTTCTTAGATGTTGACATGTATAATAGGAAGTGGAAGGAAAATAGAAGTTTATAGCTAAATGGGCTACAGTGTCCTTATTTTACGGTCCAGAATGCATATGTGTGCTCCTGTTTACACAGCCTGTTTAGACTATGCCTTTAGTCAAGGCCGCTCTCAGTGTGGTTCAGTCTTGCCTTGCTGCAAACCAAGCAAGGCCATTGGATGGGAGAAAAATAATTTTGTTGATACCTCAGCTTGAGATACAGACATGAAGAAGGCAAGGAGTTCTCATTGCCTTTCTGTAAGAGCTAAATAGGATAGGAACTCAGCTGAGCAGGAGCAGGATTACAGAACCTGATCATGTTCTCTGTATTTGCAAGAAAAAGAGGAAAAGAAAGTATCATAGAATAAGCACAGCACAGGAAAAAATTCTTGGCTTTCCAATTCTAGTTAAAGGAGTGTTTCCCTCAACTGAGGAACGAGGTCTGTTCTATAGTGACTTTTGAATGTCACCCGTTAAGAAGCTTTTATTTTATTAATCAAGCACAGCTTGGTTATTAGATTGATCTTTCATCTACAATATATTTAAAAAATAGACAGTCACACATTGGCAATGGGTTCAGGTGTTTGAAGTAGAAGTACCATTCATTTCCCAAATCCCAACTACAAAATTTAGAACTAAACGTAGGCCAAAGAATATCTATTGGAGAATCAATAAAAATAAATCTGACATTTCTTTATTACAGACAAAACTAAGGAAAGCAGTTGTATAAAATACAGTATAAGTGTCCCCCACATCATGAAATTAATGGAGATCTGGGAATACATAGATGAGTAACCTCTACACTACCATTACTGAGGACCTATGCCTGTGCTGCAGTCTAGTACAGGGTTCTATATTTGTCTGTGTAAAAGAGAGCTAAAAAAAGCGTATTACAAAATATGTATCACCTATTAGTTGTTTAAATCTATAGTTGTTGAAAATACATTTTAATTCCACAGTTCAGAGCAATTGATTGTACTTATTACTTCTAAATCACTCAAAGTTTGCTAAGGGCTTTAATTAAGATGGTATTTAATCCCATTTCTTTTCTGATGACTGTACAATAGTTTGCCTCACCAATTTAAAGTCCTAAGTGCTCACAAAGTTGCTCCCAAAGTTATTTCTAGTTATTTTTTACTGTTGAAATTATGTGTGAAGTAACAAAAAGTCACAGGAAATGTTTTAAGAAATAGATCAGGAAAAAAACATGTATTTTTTGAGACTGAGTATTTTGTATAAACGTAAATTTTATATGAACTTACAAACAGTGAATTTTCTTGAGACATACATACATTCTTATTGTCTGTATTCCACATATCCATGTAGATAATATAAAGAAGAATCTTTTCATTTGTATTGTGATTTTCATTTTCTATAAATTATTATGGGGTCACCCTTTAGCCTTCTCTTCTCCAAGCTGAACAAGTCAAGCAACCTCAGCTGCTCCTCATAGGTCTTGCTCTTGAGGCTTTCCATTATCTTGGTCATCCTCCTCTGGACATAATCTAATTGTTTGATGTCTTTCTTATATTGAGCCACCCAAACCTGCACATACTACTCGAGGTGGGGCCACACCAGTGCAGTGACAAATGGGACAATCACCTCCCTCGACCGGCTAGCTATGCTGTGCTTGATGCAGCCCAGGACAAAGTTCACCATTTTGGTTGCCAGGGCACTCTGTTGATGTAACTTATCATGAACCCAAACCCCCAGATCTCTTTCCAAGGAGCTGATCTCCAGCCTCTCATCCCCCAATTTGTACATGTAACCATGATTACCCTGCTCCTATTGGAGAATCTGGCACTTGCTCTTGTTAAATTTCATATGGTTGATGATGCCCCAGCTCTTCAGTCTATCCAGATCTCCCTGTAAGGCCTCTCTGCCATCGAGGGAGTCCACAGTTCCTCCTAGTTTAGCAACACTGGCAAACTTACATGATGTACTTTCACTGAGGCCTGGAGAACCCCACTGGTGACTCGACACCATCCTGAACTAGTGTCATTTACTATAATCCTTTGAGCCTGACCCAACAGCCAATTGCTTGTATTATGGACTCATCTAGCTCTGTGTTGGACAGTTTATCCAGAAGGACACTGTAAAAAACAGTATCAAAAGCTTTGCTAAAATCCTAAACCATCTCATCTACTGGCTTCCCTTGGTCAGGTAGTTGGGTGACCATATCATAAAAAGAAATTAAGCTGGATAAGCATGACTTTCTTTTCATGAACCCATGCTGGCTATGACCAATGACTGCGTTGTCTCTCAAGTGTTTTTCAGCAAATAATTTTACCAGGCATTAAAGTAAGACTGACAGGCCTGTAATTACCAGGGTGGTCCTTCTTACCTTGGGACAACATTTATCAGCTTCCAGTCAACTGGTACGAATCCAGACTTCCAAGACCATTGAAAAATAATGGAGAGACGTCGCACAATAATGTCAGACAGCTCTTTTAATACCGTGGGATGAATCCCATCAGGCCCCATAGCTTCATGTGCATCTAGCTGGAGCAGCAAGTCTCAAACAAGTTCACCATCCCCCCTGGTAACAGACTTCCAACACAGGGCTCTGGGTGTCCCAGGGCCCATCATTGGTGGGACAAGAGGCAAAGGAGGCATTAAACGTCTCTTCTTTGTCTACATTGCTATTTGTGAGGTAACTGACATCATCAAGTAAGGGACCAATGTTATCTTTGATCTTCCTTTTGCTGTTAACATATTTTAAAAAGACTTTTTTGTAGTCATTCATAGTGCTGCTCAGCTTGAACACCAAATGAGCTTTGGCTGAATATTCTCCTTACAATGGCAAAGATATCTCTGCAGTGCTTCCATTCTGCCTGTCCTTGATTCTAATGTCCATACACTTTCCTGTTCTGACTAAGTTCTAGAAGAAGATTCTTCCTCAGCCAAGCTGACCTTCTGCGTCACTTGCTTGACATCACACACTGGAATCGCCAGCTCCTACACTCTTAAGAACCACCACTTAAAAAGTGACCAGCGTTCATAGACCCCAATACCTTCAAATGCAGATTCCCAGGGGACCGTCAGCATTACACATTGGTATTTTCATGTTGTTTCACCTCCTGTCCTAAAAATCTTAGGGCACGTTATTGCTTTCACATTCTTCCTACACTGACACCAATTAATCAGTTTGCCTTCAATATGACTGTTTTCTGGGACAGAGAGTAGATTGCTCAACGTTAATTGTGCAACTAAGAACTTTACTGAATAAGAGCTCTGGGCTCATTTTATTTTTAATCAGAAAATGCATGGATTTAAATTTACTTTCCACTCAGAAAACTGCTGCTTCCATTACATCGAAATTCACATAGTTAATTATTAGGAAAACAGTAAAGCTGCTACTGCCTGTTACAACTGTTTGTTTCCAACTTCTGCAGTATTATGAACATGACTAACAGCTATTTTTTTTTCTGCCAGAGGTGAGTCAAAAGCATTAAAAAAGAAGAGAGATTTCCACTCTTCTTTATGAAAAACAGCCTGAATGTTTATAGAGTTAAATCTCTCATTGTGGAAATTTAAGATCTTGGCTCACTGTAAATGTGGAAAAGGTCCAGAATTTAACATGCTCTTTGGAGATGAACCCTTCAAGACAAGCGCCTTAGTATTGATTGTGACATTATCTTGTCAGCATAAACATCCAATATCCAACTTAGGCAATATTTCTCATTAAGTTTCATAGGCTATGGACAACATAAACTTAAGCAAATGTGCAGTGTCAGAGGACAGGCAAAGTGCAGCACCTAGTTCTAATAAACTGAAAAACATCTACCTAACAATCTCTTCTAATTTTACCTCTGACTCTGTTTATGCTTTATTATATCCAACATCCCTCATTACTCTAAATTCTGGTTTTGTAATCTCTTTTTTTCTTTTTTCTTTTTTTTCCCCCCTAAGTGAATGGCTTCATAAAAGGCTTGATACTGCTTCACTGATTTCTGCACTAATACTCTCATTGACAACAATGGTCCAGTATCAACCTCATTTCTAGCAAAGTAAAATTTTTATTACCACTCTCTAAACTGTTGAGTTGAATACTCTTCTCTAGCTACATACTTCCTGTATTATTTCTTCACTAAACTCACAGATTTTAAAGCATGAAGAAATCTGCATGATCAGCTAATCTAGTATCTTTCGTAGTGTAGAGCATATAATTTCACATCATTCTGGTAATACATTCATTACTTTCAACTTTACCACCTCTTTCCAAAAATAATGTTTTCTTGAATGAATGGTATCATATAAGGCAGAACCTGTTGTGACCTTCAATAAGTTGTTCCAATGGCTCGTTAAATCACTAAACAGTTACATTTCAATTTTCAGTATGTTTCGTTTATGATGAAGTCACCATTTAAACTTCTCTCGAATAAACCGAAAAACATGTCTGCTAAGGCACACTTTCAAACCTTGAACACTTTCATATCTATTTTCTGAAGCTGTTCCAATCTGTCATTTTTGCTCTAAAGAGCTTCACATAGTCAGTATTCAGATAATGACCTCACTAATATAATGTACTGTGGTAATACAATCTCCCACTTTTTACTCAATGGTCTCTTGCTTACTGACACTCAGTACTCTCGAGATATTGCCTGCCATGGGAAGTTTGAAGTGTTTTCTGATTACTCAAAAAATATTTGTGTTTTCCTATGAATTTTGTTCGGTTGGTTACTTGTTTTTTTACTTAACTGTCATAAGAGGCAATTGAATTTAATTGCTGAGTAGAGCAGAGTCATCTGTAAGACAGCCAATATTTGTGTCATCCATTGACTTTGCTAGCAATGACTTTGTATTTTCTTCTATAGACCTTCCAGATACTTGAATGATGTCTCAGAAGTTTCTGAAACTATGTAAAAAAGACGTTTTTTTTAGTTTGATTAGTGAACACAGAAGTAAAACAAACATCAAAACCCATGTCTTCTTACAGAATGATCTCCAACTTCCTTCACTAGAACTCCAAATAGAAAACAAAGAAACAAACAAACAAAAACAGAGACACGGTGGAATCAGTTAAGAGTCAAAAAGATAAAGTGCAGGAAGTTGCAATTACACTGTCTTTTTCTAGTATCTTGAATTCAGAGTCTGTTCAAAGGAGTCTATGAGTTTCAAAAAATTTTTGTCTTTTGAATTTTGTGTCTAAGTTTGGTAATAAAGATGCCAGATTATACCTTGCAGAAGGCAGAACCTGATTCATTTTACTTATTAATTTTATGGTATTAAACAGAACCAAATTTCAAGAATCCTATGTATTCCTCATGCTGGGTTAATCTGCCTTTTCAAACACACAGTAGATTAGACATTTAATCAGTTTACCTAAGAAAGTCAGAGCCATAGGATTATTTGCAGAACCTTAGGTAAATTCCTGAAAGCCTAGAAGACTTTATTCAATATATACATACAAAGTGAGAATGTCTCTGTAACTGTAAAAGATATGAAAGAAAAAAGAAAAGTATAGATATTTAGATAAATCAGAAATTGGAAATTGGAAGAAAAAAAGATGAGTAGAAGCAAAAACATAGAATGGAAAAACTCCAGAAAACAGAGAAGTTGTTTTGAGTTATAGCGTTAGGAATCTTGAAATACCTCTACGGTTTTGTGAAAAAGCTAGATGTACTTGCATGAGATTTAAATTGTAAAAAGCTTTTCATTGTAATAGGAAATAACAAGGTTGCTAAAAAATGGTATGATAGATGTCGTTAAGTCAGCAGGTCTAAATAATTTTGCCTCCAAGTGCTGTAAAGAGTCAGCTGAGGCGATCTCTTGATCATCAGTGATGATTTTCAATAAGTCTTGGAGCACTGGAGCATTTCCAAAGGGCTGGAATGAAGCTAATGTTATGCCAATGTTTTAAAAGTATAAATGGGACATCTAATTATAGGCCTGTCATCCTGACATTGATCCCAGACAAATTATGGAACAAGAGATATGGGATTTGATGAATAACCTATTAAAAAAGGATAATATAATTAATGGCAATCAACATGGGCTTATAGGAAAGACATACTTTTGAACTTGCTTGTAAGCTGATTAGGAAAAAATATCATTGGACTGATAAGGAAGATGCTGATGATCTTGTTTTACTTCTATAGGTCATTTAGTTTCACACTGAATGAGCTGATTAACAAAGAAAATGCAAACATCAATATTATACATATTAAATGAATAAAAGCTTTTATCATGAAGGTTTTAATATGCAACTGTATTTGAAGAACCATCAACAAACGTGTTTTTCTAATAAAATGCTAATTTTTTGCCTTATCTGCACCCTCAGTAAACTATAGCATTATTACTAAAAATTGTGGATAACACAGCAACTGGAGGAGCAGTCACTGAGGAAAAGCAAAGGTTACTGACAAGCAGTTGGCATCCACCAATTATCGGGGACACAACAATTTATTTTATTATAGATAATGGAAATGATGTATCTAGGGACAACAGTGTAAAGAACACTTAGGGAATGGGAATTGTATCCTGAGAATTAAAACTCTAAAACCTTGGGGATGACAAGCAATAACATACTACAGGTGGAAAAACCTAATGTAACCCTGACCTATGCAGCATTGACTATCTCTCTTAGAAAATGAAGTCTATTTCTGTATTACTCAACGAAAGAAAGACACTGATATATTGAAAAACAAGTATAGAGAAACATTAAAAAATTATTTAAACATCAGAAAATAAATCTTACACCTAAATTTAAGGAACTGCTTTACATTTTCTGATGCAGCAGTTTCTTTCACCTCTTTTAGCATAGAAAGCATAGTACTAATGCTTGTAGGAAGAAGTCAGTGTTCGGGACTATCCCCAAACAGTTCAATCTCTTAAGAATTATAAAAGAAGGTGGAGGATTCATTTGACCAGAACC
>JAOXJM010000001.1:18859482-18873316 GCA_026413425.1 Tringa solitaria | reverse complement strand
GCAGGACCCGGCACTTGGCCTTATTAAACCTCATCCCATTGGCCTTGGCCCATTGCTACACCCTGTCCAGATCCTCTAAAGAGCCTTCTGACCCTCAAGCAGTTTGGTGTCATCGATACAAATAAGTAAATACAAAATTATACTCCCCAAAATCTCTGCCTTATAACAAGGTCTGTGTTATTTTTAGCTCTGGTTACTAAACTTACCCAGATATCTACAGAACATTCTTAGAACTGCTGTCACCTTGGCTGATCAAAGCATCTCAATGACTACCTGACACTTATGTGTCACCTGCTTTGGTCTCTGGTGTAACTCTGTGGTGGGAACACTGCTTTTTGGGGGACAATTTAACTTATTGGTTTTGTGACTTCCTCTGCGCTGGATCTTGTCTCTGTGTAATGGAAAATGCACAGGAATCCCATGGATCAGGGAGTGGATCCCAATACTCCTTCCTCTCATAGGAATCCCTCACCCCTGGGCTGCAAATTCCTGCTTTCCTTTTATTATTCTTTCATTCAACCCATGAATTTTACAGTGTCAGAGTTCAAGGAACTCTCCACAGAAATGGAATGTGAGAGATTAACCACATCTGAATCTTGGCTGAAGAGTTCATAAAAAACATATGCATTCTAGGCACGAGATTATGACAAAAAATTTAGTGGCATCTCCACCCTGTCTGCATATTCTACTAGAAAGGCATTTACTTGAACTTTTGCAACAGAATAGCTGAAATGCCTTTATGGTAAAAGATTTTTTCTGGTTTAAAATCAAGTTTTACCCAAATGCCTAACTCAATATTTTAGCTTGACAGCTAAGCAAAGGAAAGAGACATACATATTTTAGCTACAGTCTTCTTTCTCTTTACTGTTTTCTCTCAAATTCCTCTCATTTGGGACATTGGCTCTTGTTGCTCCCACTCCCACTTTTCAGCATATAGGAGAGATAACATGAGAAATTAATCCAGGTTAATGAATTCCTAACATAAAAATTTGTATATCCAAAGTCTGATCTCTCAGTACGGTCTTTGACGTTCCTTGTAGCTCCTGTAAACATTGATAATGAATTAATGCAAGCGGATACACGTTCACCAAAATACGTAGAATGTATAAATTATAGACCTTTACATATACAGCTAAATTCAACCCTGATTACTTCAGTAGTGTAAGTGAAGAATTTGCCTTCTTCAGAGTGATTCTTCCAGGCAAAGCATATTCAAGAACACAACAGAGTTTCATCTCTAAAACATAAGCAGCCTGCTCACACATCCTAGCTGGCTATACTTGCATGCTGATAGTAGTATATATGCTCACTGGTATGGGAGTCTGGCTACAGCCCAACAAGCTCTTCTCGTTCTTCCCTGTTTAGGTATAAAGTATGTATTTGTAAATTTGTCTAGCTTGACTCTTAAAGCGCTCCCCTTTGCTGTAGGAAAACTTAATCCTGCTGAATGTGCATCAAACAAAGAGACTTGCATAATCATAGCATATATGCTCACTTGCATAATCATAAAAACACAGAAAAAACCTAAAAAATCTCCGTTTCAGCAGACTTGTATCCCCTTATAACCCTCTCACAAGTAGCAGGAATCCATATTCACTATTTGCCTCAGAGAAAGAGCCCTTTAACTGTGGTTCATGTTCAAGGAGATATGGTTTCTGCTGTACCCTCACATGCAAGTAGATTCAGTTCTTTCCATTTCATAGCAGAAAGGAAACAGATATTGTATCTACCTTTCCATCCCACTTAGACTATAACAAATGGTAATGGTACCCTCCTTGTGACCCATAAGAGGAGATACAGTAAACCAGACATAGACAGCTATGTCCTGTCGTATCTGGCACATTAACATGACGGTGACAGACAAAATTCAGAACTTACAGGAAACCACCAGCCTTTTAGGCCAGCAGCTAGAAGCCAGGAGGGAAACTCTAGAGTGTACACCTGGCTAACAAACAACAGCATGGATGGAAGAAGTGACTCTGAACACTTAAAAGTTCATTGTTAGATCTGAAATTCAGCTAGCATTACGAACACAGCAATTGATCCTTTCATACTTTTACAAATTGACTTCCATTTCCAACTGCAGAGTCAAGTAGTACTCCATGACCTCTACTTTTTCTCCCTCCTTTCTATGCACTGAGAAGGAAGACTTGGAGGAAGGATTTAACACGCAAGACTCCATACACTCCATAACTCTCTTCAGACAGTAGTTATTATGGCTATAACTGCATTAAAAAAGTGAGCTGAAGACTCTAATCACCCTTTTATCCTGGGGATGGCGCCATATCTGAAGACATAATCTCTTTCTTTCTATTTTTCTGAGTATGGCAGCATACCCAACAAGTGACTGATGCAGTCTCTTTTACAGAGGAACCAAATCAGTTAGAAGTACAAGTAGCATATTATTTGTCCTCTCCTATCTTCCCCAGAGTTTAATTCACAGCCATTGCATAAGCAAAGTGAGAGTCAAATGAATGAGACTGGAAAGGTGGTTAAATTGTTTGACTTTCTGGACTAAAATACCCTCTATCACACACATTTTCTTTTATCTTTCAGGATGTCTTCTTTTTACAGTCACTACTTCAGCATTCTGAAGGGCAATGCTCATTTTAAAATATGTATAGACTTAATTTAAAATAAATGAATCTAAAACCCTCTGGGGAAAAGCTATGTTTGGTGTATCTCAACTAACTTCAGTGAAGTTACACCAAGGTTGAATCCAGGCCTATGTCCTCTCTTTTGTCATGAGATTAGAGCAAAACAAAGAGACCCCTTTAAAAATATGGGTTACTATACGTTCTCTCTTTCATTGTCTAGTTTTGTTTTACAGCCATAATAAAAACTTATATTAGGGCGATTTCATACATTTGTCTTTATGTTTGATAACATTTTTGAGCACTGTGATAAAATCAACGGAAATTAATGTAACGGTTTCCTGCCAGGTTCAATAACTCTAATTACTAGCATTTCTAGTCCAACTGTATAATATGCTTAACTATCCAGTGTACTGAAGGAAATTTAACTACCGCTGAGTCAGTGTTCTTTTATGTGTGTGTAAGGAGAACAATCAGAAGAGTAAACAAAGAAAAAAATGAATTTGCAAATTTCTGTTCATCGTAGAATTATCATTAAGGATATTGCAGAGCTCCATAGAAATATATGAAAAATCCAATCAGGAATCTTTTGTCACGGTGTATTTACAATTAGAGAAAATTGTATGAACACATTATATGAAGCAATGTGGTATCACAGTAATGCATTTTAAACTGAAAAGCATCTCTGATATCCTGAAATAACTAGCTCTTTCTGATACGATATATTCATGACTGTCTTCGTACACTTATAAAACCTTATTTTTATATTCTACTTGACTGAAAATGTCTTCAATGGCTGCACATGCTGAAAACAACACCAAGAAAAATAGCTACAGTTCTGATTATTTTTCCAGATTTAATCAAGGAAAACAAGGAGTAAACATAAAATGTTTGTGTCCAGAAGAATTTTAAATACACATCCATGTAAATTCTTCTGTTGTTAAATTCCAAAATAAAGAATTTGATTAGCATGTGAGTGAGTTACAGACATTTTTACTTACACAAATATTTTTATCTAGAAAATATGTTATAAAACACAAGCATGAATATAGAAGCTACCAGCAGTCTCTACAATGTCATAGCTGACTCGTGCAACTCTAAGCAGTATGTTCTACTATTTTTTAAGTTACCAAGCTATTAATAGGCATGATATTTCTGATACCCTGAGAGGACAAACTGAAAAGAAAGAACTGAGACCATAATTTTCAACTGAGTGATCACTAGGGACAGAGGGAGTCATCACTCTAACCTGAAGAACTTGAACATACATAAGCCTATGGGACCTGACAAAATGCATCTGAGTCCTGAGGGATTTGGGTGATGTAGTTGCCAAACCACTCTCTCTCATATTTGAAAAGTCATGGCAGTCAGGTGAAGTCCACAGTGACTGGAAAAAAGGAAACGTTGTACCCATTTTTAAAAACTGTAGAAAGGAGGACCCTGGGAACTACCAACTTCCCCATCTCACCTCTGTACCTACCTGGGAAGGTCATGGAACAGATCCTCCTAGAAGCTATGCTAAGGCACATGGAGAAAAGGGAGGTGCTTTGGCACAGGAACTGTGGCTTCTCCAAGGGCAAGTCCTGCTTGAACAAAGTAGTGGCCTCCTATGATAGAGTGACTGTAACAGTGGACAAGGGAAGAGCTACAGATATTCTGGTCTTCTTTAGGCCTTTGACACTGTCCTCCAACAACATCATTGTCTCTAAGTTGGAGGAATAGGGATTTGATGGGTGGACTGCTTAGCGAATAGGGAATTGGTTGGATGGTCACATCCAGAGGGTAGTGGTCAACAAGTCAATGTCCAGATGGAGATCAGTGACAAGTGGTATCCCTCAGGGGTCTGAATTGGGACCAGCACCATTCAATATCTTCATCAGTGGCATAGAGAGTAGAATTGAGTGCATCGTCAGCAAGATGACATCAAACTGGGTGGTGTGGTTGACTCACCAGAGGAACAGGATGCCATCCAGAGGGAGGTGGACAAGCTTGAGAAGTGGGCCCGTGTGAACCTCATTAGGTTCAACAAAGCCAAGTGCAGGGTCCTGCACCTTCATCCAGGCAACCTCTGGTATAATACAGGCTGGGGGATGAAGGGATTGAGAGCAGCCCAGCCAAGACGGGTACTACTGGATGAAAAGCTGGACATGAGCCGGCAATGTGTGCTTGCAGCCCAGAAGGCCAACTGTATTCTGGGTTTCATGAAAAGAAGCATGTCGAGGGAGGGGATTCTACCCTTATACTCCACTCTTGTGAGACCCCACCTGGAGTACCGCGTCCAGCTCTGGAGCCCTCAACACAGGAAAGACAGGCCTGTTGGAGCACATGCAGAGGAGGGTCACAAAAATGATCAGAAAGCTGGAACACCTCTGCTGTGAAGTCAGTCTGAGAGTTGGGGTTGTTCAGCATGGAGAAGAGAAGGCTCTGATGAGACCTTATTGCAGTCTTTCAGTACTTAAAGGAAGCCTACAGGAAAGATGTGAACAAACTTTTTAGCAGGGCCTGTTGCCATAGGACAAGGGGTAATGTTTTTAAACTAAAAGAGGGGAGATTTAGACTAGATATAAGGAAGAAATTTTTTACAGCGAGGGTGGTGAAACACTAGAACAGGTTGCCCAAAGACGTTGTAGATGGCCCATCCCTGAAAGCGTTCAAGATCAGATTGGAGTAGGCTCTGAGCAACCTTATCTCATTGAAGATGTAGAGACGTGTCATTGCAGGGGAGGTTGGACTAGATTACCTTTAAAGATCCCTGCCAACCCAAACTATTCTATGATTCTATGCTTCTATAACAGATAAGCAAAATACCTAGCTTCTCACTGTAAATATAATTATTTATATTTCAGAGATAGTCAAGAATTGGAAAACGCTTTTGCATTTTCTATGCAAACATAAATGTTTAAAACTTGTTGGGGATATAGGATTATCATTAATTCTTCTCAAGGCTGCAAATAAAGTGACTCACTGAGTTTATTACATGTGGCTCAACAAACCATGAGATTTAACTATACAGATCATACTCTTAACTACACAGTAAACAAAGCACAGACCATTTTTTCTAACTTTCTCTTTTCCTAGAACAAAAGATATCTTTTCTGTTCAGTCTTTAACTTTAGAAAATAAGTTTCTTATCCAATATCAGAATGATGTACTTATTTTAATTTCTGCTTAGATGTGCCAGCAGTAAATTCCAATGTTCACTCTATGATATTCACTTTTACTTGTTCACAAACCCAGCTTTTGTGTATCAAAGACATAGAAATCTACATATCTCCTGTAACATGCATGCCCACAATCTCAACTACCCTTTGCTATTTAATCTGAAGTGAATATAGACCAGAAATTCACTGAAGGAAATTCATGCCCATCAAATCTTTTTTTTCTGAAAAAAAATAATTCATTTCTCTGCGGAATAGTGGCAAAGTACCATTACACTGTTCACCGTGCTCTAAAATCCTGATCTTTATACCATTCCTAGTCAAAGAGATGTATATCCAATTTAGTCTTTTGGGACTGGTAAACAGTTAAGTCCTGTGTGTCTGTCATTTCTAGAATAGATAGATACTAGGTCCTGTTTATACTATCATCTTGCTTTGTCTATTTTGATTCTTCTTCTACTCTGACCTGCTCCTATGTTTTTTTGACTGGTACATGTGCCGAACTTGTGCCAGGAATATTCATATGGAGCCCCTCACCTTAAGGTGACTGTGACAATCCTAGAAAAATCTAACACTTCAAGGAATCAGAACTGTGCTCTTGCTGAGAAAAGAAGTAAACACTAATGTTTAGAGATGTGAAGAATATATTTAAAATAATTTATTTTAAGGACAGTGACCAGATTCACTTAGGGGGACAAAGAGATGCTCAATAACTCTGAACATCCAAGTTTCTAAGTCCTCAGGCTGCACTGTGATAGAGAGCCCAATGGGAATTCAAAGAACTTGGGAAACCAGACACTCCTCGGGATATCCAAACTATAGATATTTATTATAGCTGTCCAGCACTCTAAGACTTCCTTTAGTGATGATATAACTATTCCATATACACACTGCCATAAAAATGACATTGTTTACTTCAGTAGAATTTTTTCCAAAATAAATACTTCAGAAAGTTCTCTAATATCATTTGATGTTTTTTTTTTATCTTTGTAGATATTTACCATTTAGGACCAACTTTTGGTGAACTGTGTTTGACCCTGGCCTTGATTTTTTTATTTCTTATTAGAGTTTCACATCCTCATTTTAACTGTGTCAGACAGAAAGCTGAATTGTAGGTACCACACAAAATGGACATAATCTTAGCTGCTGCTCTGTGAAGTGGCTAACACACTTCAAATTGCTGAATATATAGACTAATGATCACTAATAATGCACAAATGTACAATAATGATCCAAATGCACAATGTGCATGAATCAACCCACATGCTATAGATCTGAAGAAAACAGTGTTGTTTCATTTACCTTTTGGGCTCTGACTTTTTTTTGCAACCAAGAGAAAAGATAAGGAAAGGATAATAATGTAGCAAAATTGCTTCATGAGTAAATATAAAAGTTATTGCTGATCCTACTGAATACAAATTTACTACCAGATCTAGAAGCTACTACAACCAGAAGATGTGGAGGACTTTTTTTCCTTTCAAGCAGAGTAATTAGTAATTAGTTCCTTCACAGATTACATTCTCAGAGGCCTTACACCAAAGGACATGGACCTGTTGGAACAGGTCCAGCAGAGGGCCACAAAAATGATCAGAGGGCTAGAGCACCTCTCCTATGAAGACCGACTGAGAGAGCTGAGGTCATTCAGTCTGGAGAAGAGAAGGCTTTGCGGAGATCTTGTAACAGCCTTCCAGTACCTGAGGGAGGCCTACAGGAGAGATGGGGAGGGATTCTTCATGAAGGAATGTAGTGATAGGTTGATGAGTAATGGTTTTAAATTGAAAGAGGGGAGATATAGATTAGATACTAGAAAGAAATTCTTTACTGTGAGGGTGGTGAGACACTGAAACAGGTTGTCCAGAGAAGTTGTGGATGCCGCAACCCTGGAAGTGTTCAAAACCAGTCTGGATGGGGTTTTGAGCAACCTGGTCTAGTGGGAGGTGTTCCTGCCCATGGCACGGGGGTTGGAACTCAATGGTCTTTAAGGTTCCTCCAACTCTAACCATTCTATGATTCTATGATTCTATATTTATTAAAAGAGTTTAACATTTTCACTCAGGTGTAGATAGATTGCTTTAAAGCAATATGAATAATTTATTTTTTATTATTTTTCCTCAATCTAGGGGGTTTCTTTTCCGTATTCAAATGATCTAATGATCATTTGTCCTCCTTCAAGGGAAAAGTTACAAAGTACCCCAGACCCAGTAGACTTCTTTCTGCATCCAGCCACGACCTTGGCATACTTCCCTGAGCTCTTCTAGCCTCAACCCCAAGGGCAGCCAAAGGCAAAAGTATTTTCAGCAGACAAAGAAACACTGTAAGCTTCAGGGATTTCTAGATGACAGATTTTAAACTGTAACCAAAGTAGAGGTGTGATTAAAAATAACATGAGCTAAAACCTGTCTCTGAATTATAAAGGAAAATATGAAAATTTAACTTTCCTCAACATCATAGCTGATGACTGAATCATTTCTAAGTTACTCACAAATGTTAAAAGCAGGATCACTTTATTATGTCATTTGTTCCATGTCCCTGATAATACAGTAATACTCTCCACAGTACATTTTGCTGTCATTTGTTTGCAGTCAGGATTCAGATTTTTTGAAAATGTTTTGCTCTGTATAAGGTGGTGATATCAAATGCCTGTGCACCTCTTGGCTGTTAAGGATTTTCATTTCTTAAATTCTGAAGAGAGTTTGATCATTTCATCATTCCTAAAGAAAAGCTCATAACCACAACCATAAAAATAATAATTGCTTCTATAGCTAGCTCAGTCTAATCAGCAAAGCTGCTTTTAGACAGATTATAGCATTAAAATAATGTAAAGTAGTGAATATCTCATCTGAAACTTACAAAAAACATTTGTAGAATTAAGAATTAATTCAGTGCAAAGGAATATATATAGTTACAAAGTTGGAATCTAGTCTACACAAAGACCTAAGTCCGTCTGAGTAACAGTATATACATTGGTAATTCTGCAACACACCATGAGAGTAATTCTGGTAACTGAACAAGTTGAATGCAAATTTATAAAAAATTCCAGGCAAAATCTCTGACAGATATTAAAAAATTAGGAACCTTACTGTGAGTATAAATAAACCTGCTTGCATTTTATTCAGAGCTCTCTATTTCCTATTTTTGCATAGGAGAACCTTAACCTTCTTCAGCCAGTCTCCTACCCAGGATCAGACCTGAAGAGTCCTTGCTTTTCTTGTTTCAAATGGCTTTGCCACACCAGCTACCACAATGGTTTTCATATTGCGCTCCACCTCCAAAATCATCTGATTAATTAAGATTAAGATGTCCTTCCAAACCCTTGATTCTCATTCAAGCCAAAGTGGTGCTGCCTTTTTTGCTAACTTGGAGAGTATAATAGCTTTCCATGATTAATTTCTTGCATCTAAGTTGCACAGAATTGGTTGCTTGAATTCCCCACGGTCTTTTCCATTCAAATGCATGTTATGGATAAAAGGAACACACTATAACTTCAAAATCAAGAATATATCTTTAGTCTAATTAAAGACCTAACAGACTAACCAAAGAATTATTGCTACTCTCGTTACAATGATACTAACAATTATAGTTAAAATTATATACAGTTAAAATCAAAAATACACAAACTGCCTCTTTCTGGTGTAGTGCTCATCTATTCACTGCCCCTCTGAGTCCTAAATAGGAATTTTGATTTGGGGGCATAATGCGTGTGGGGGGAATCCTCAGCATGTTGAGACTATGATGCTGATCTTGGTGGTTTCCTCCTCTTCCTTCTGAGACTTGCCTGGGAAAATTTTTATGTTTGCTGATACACTTTACACCTTGCTCATTCTTCACTGGTCTGCAAGTCTACATAGACATGAATTTGTTATCTGTGGTGTGTTTCACTTATGTTGGATATTTGTTTTTTGTTCTGTTACTCCCTAAAACTTCATTAGCCATCTCTCACCATGGCATTCCTATGATAAGAAGCAGTTGATCACTGATAAGTTGTTTATAGTCCTGGGGCCTCCCATATCATTCTGTGCCTATATTTTCAAAATACCTAAACGCACGCATTGTGTCACCAGGTAATCTCATTTGGCCTCCATCAACTACTGCAGAAAGGTACACACTCATTTACAACTTGAGTCATATCTGCCAGAGTTAGAGAGTCTAAAATCGAACTACAGGTTTAAGTTTAGGTAGCTGAATCTCTTCTGAAGTTCCTACCACTTTTGTGAAAATCTGTAGCTGAATGATACTGAAAAGAGAAATACAGTAACTCCCCAACTGATAAAATACAATAGAATAGAATGGACTCCATGTTTATTTGTCCAGTTTGGCCTATTTGTCAGTGTCTGGTTAATCACCACCCATGTGGGTCAGAATCAGCTATAACAGACTTTTACTCAGCTGTTAATATTAGGTCACAGAAAGAAGATGAAGTAACAGCAGAGGACTTAAGGATGCTAAGAAGAAAGGGCAGAGTGGGTAAATGCAGAGGGAGTGAATGCATCATAGGGAAAAGAGCTTAGGTCTGTGCAGAGGTACTGCAGGAAATGACTTATGTATACTACAGTGGAATGATATAGACTCATGCAAAAAAAGGTCATAAGAAACCAGGTTTCATTAGTTCTGCTACTAATTAATTGCTTGTCATCATTTATTTTAAGATGATGTTGTGTGGGGATTTCTTTTTTCTTCTTCTGGAATTCCTGGTTACTCCTGAAGTGGATTGGGTAATAATACAATTCGCCTTGCACATGTCAGAAAGATGAGTTTGGTCCCTGCCTTATTCCCCTGACAACTTTGAAGGATGTTTTGTTCCTACATCTATTCATGCCAATACTCTGAAATTAGACCATTTCCTCTAAATCAGTCCTGTTTCCTCAGACCATCATTCCTTTTCCTTTCATCAGTTAAGCTGTCCAGTTCTCACGTTTTCTCAGCTTTACTACCTGCTTCACAGATTCCACTTTCACATGTAGGTCTTACATCAATCACTTTTACATCAGCTGGATAGTGACAAATTCACTTCTGTTCCCCACCAATTTTTCCATCTTATCTCCTACAATAAGGGGCAGAAGGAGTGATTGTTTACAGCAGGACCTTCATCGCTAATCCAGGACTGAAGGAGGAGGAAGCAATTTCAAAGCCTTTTGATCACTTTTTCTTTGACTAGGGATGTAAGGATTGATAAGGAACAAAGAGAAGGAAGAGAAGGAGATATCCTTGCATTAAAAGGACACAGAATCTGACCTGATAATCTTGGTCTTTCTCTATCTCCTTTCCCATCTAAGTTAGGAAAAAAACTTCATTGTTTTTGTAGACGGGCTTGTGGAGAAAGTTCTTTTCTCCTTAAGAAAACTTGCGCCATTAGAAGAAGTTCCTATGTCACTGAAAAATTCTTCTCAGTCCCTGACAAAAACTTACTATGAAAATTTCCATACTGCTGTTTGGAAGCATTGTCCTGATTAGGCATATATTATATTATAAATAGATTTCTTACAGATTTAATTTTATGCACTAGGCAACAATAACTTGTAGATTCAGCCGTTCTTGTTATAATTACTCTAAGCTTTCAATCTCAATCATAACATTTTAAAACATACCATGTTACCTTTCAAGACACCAAGGACTTTCTGGCATACAAATAACTGCAGCAGTTGTAATTCACACATTTTGGCTTTGGGGTTTGTTTTTGCTTTTCTGAACAGGTCTCTGGAAATATCTATTTCAAAGTAATATTAATTTATATAATAAGTTTTTGAGCATTACAACTGAATATATTTGTGTATAGATTAAAAATTGTATCAGTTAAGGAATTAGAAATTGCGATGGGAGTGATGTTAAGAAGAGAAATCAGGTCCATAGAGCTGATGCTGCAGTGTTAGTAACAATAGTCCTTGTTGGTGCTTTGTCCCTGAAGTCACAGTGAGTAGGCGTGAAACCTCTCTGACAAAGAAGTCAGAACCATGAAGTGGAATTGTTACTCCATCTTCCTCACTTATGCCAGGTGCATTTGTATTACTCAACCTCCACCCAAAAGGGGTACTCCTTTGCTCCTGATGCTGCTTATGTTGTATATGTATTTTTCAGTAATCCTTGTGGATTTGGGAAGAAGTCCTGTCTGTCTGCAGTCCCTTGTGCTTACGTTGTTCTTTGTTCTATAACTTGAAAGATCTATGATTTGGATGCCTCCACATCAAGCAAACACACAAGTCTTTGTCCCTTAGATTATCACATTGCATTCATATTTGTTCAAAATGTCAATATATTTTATTTGGCTATGCCTCCACAGTATTACAAAGTACTTATATGTTATTGTTTGTCGCTCTTGTAATATACTTACAACGGGTTTGAGGAAAAATAATATTAATTATATCCTGATCAATGCACTTCTTTCCTATAGGTGTCACAGGTGTCTGCTTGAGCTGTATAACTGTCATTATATTATTTTTGTTTGGTCATCATAGTTATCCACTTTGAGACCTATGAATTTTCTGGGTTCCATCTGGGTTCCATGATTTATGTGACACCTTGGCCAAGTGAAAGAAGAAAAAATTTATAAAACAACTTTATAAAACAGCAATGCAAAACCCAGAACAACTATAAGTACAAATAAGCTACGGAAAGGAAAATAACAAGCAACTGAATTCTGAGCAACTTTGTGAGAGGAAAACTATGCAATTGAAATAAAAGCAGATAAAGAAATAATTACAATGGAAGTACCCACTATGCATTTGTCAGACATAATAAATGTCAGGGCTTGTGTAACTTTCAAGCAATCCCATCCTTGAAAGTTTGTTNNNTTTTTTCTTTTTTTTTTTCTTTTTTTTTTTGCCACTAGAGGTAGGTAATTATATTATCAGACATAAATTTTTGGTAATATTCAACCATCTTCCATTTAATACACATTAGAATGTATTTGAATCTTCTTGTGTATGGAAGTTTATCATTCTTAAATATTAATTTAATGAAGATCTGTCGTCATCAGAAACTGGCAGCCAAGTTGCCACACCAATCTACAGTAGACCACAATGGAAATCCTTATCCCCCATGGGAGCTCCTGTTCGTGGCATTGTGCTTTAAGTGCAACAGCTGGCCTTTGTCTTACCTGGTTGAAGATATCTACGATGTATACTTCTATAACTAATTGCCTTAGGTTTTGTATAGTCAGTAATTTTTGTTCACAGAAGAAGAGACGCTTTTAGAGTGTCATTCAGTTGATAATATGAGGCATACCTATGATGCACCATTTTCTCTCTATTGGCTATGAAGGGAACTGTGAGTTACTAGCTCAGATATCTGTATGTAGCAGGACACTCAACCTGATGCCTATTTCAGGAAATTAACAGAAAATGTCCCAACTGAAAGGATGTAGTCTGCATCTCTATCCATTGGTGTGTATAACTGAGTAATAAGATTCTAACGTCTCCACGTTTAACTTGCAAAATGTAACAATATAGCAGCTAGTGAATGGCTGAAAATCCAGAGTCGTTAAAACTGGTAGGTCATTTGGCATGGCACTGATTCTGGCCCTGCATTCCTGGTCTTCAGTACCAGAAAAAGAAGCAGATATGTTTCTTCCCTGGAGAAGTAACTGCAGTGGAGCTAGTCAACTCTTTTCTCCATTTCTGATTAAGTCAAAGCCAAATGCAGTCTTGCCTTCCTTCTTTCAGATCAGCTTGGTAAGCTACATTTGCTTACATTACTTATCTTGTCATTTAGAGACAGGTGTTACTAAAATAGCACCAGTCTATAATTTACGTCTATTTTAAAGTTTAACCTCTATCCTAAATTTATCTCGTATTTTATCTTTCCTATGAAAATGTATCTGAATTTAATAGCATGGGAGTATATTTCTTTTAAAATGCTGTCTTTGCATTTTTCCTAAATGGTACTTGGAAAGACTCCCATTAATTTCAGAAGATTTAGTTCAGGTTCATTGTTAAGGAAAACATTCTTTTTTAAGAAATCTGTGTTGCCAGTTACAATATTTCCATATAGAAAATAATTTTCAATTTATTTTTGAATTCAGCATATCACATAAAGGTACTGCAAACATAACAAATACACAGAGATTTATACAAATTGGAAATCCTTTTT
>JAOXJM010000001.1:18814826-18835522 GCA_026413425.1 Tringa solitaria | reverse complement strand
GACTAGATGACCTTTGAAGGTCCCTTCCAGCCCAGATGATTCTATGATTCTATGAAACAAATACTGCAGCAGAGTATAAACCATCATATGTGCAGATTTGATAAATTCTGAATACACTTGCAAATTTGTTAGGGTGGCTGACATAGCTGTGCACAAGGCTGATCAAAAGACAAACAGGTGGACTCCCTTGTTATTCTAAGGCAGAATGTTTCTTCTCTTATCTTCCCATTTCTTCAAAATCACAGTGTAATTATTTCCCTTGTTATTTTCAGTTGTCTTCTTCATCTTACTTTGGATTTCTTAAGTTAATTCTTCACTATATTTGACTAAATTCACAAATGTCCTGTTTCCATCAGTTTCCTTATAAGTCCTTAGTTTTATTACTCTTCAGTGTCAAGTTCATTTTTTTTAATTTCTCATGTCTTGTTTCTGCTAAAAAACCACATATTGCTATGTTGTTTCCTGCTGTTCATCAATTTCAGTGAAGTAATTTCTATTCAAAGCTAATCAAAAAATCATTTAGTATTAGCTAATGATAGAAAAAAATGTTCCTATATATAGAGAAAGACAGAGAGCAAGAGATGCATATACAGTTTTAATTATTTTAATTAATTCCTTAGTCTGCTAAGTCTTTAATTACATAAGCACAGCTTCTTGTAAGCCTAAGGCCAAAATGTTTGTTTGCCCCTTACTTGCTTTCAGTAGCACAGCCAACAAGATGGGCACCAATGTGAATTAGGTCATCCACTTAGATAACCATTTTTTCAAAAACTCACCTAAAAATAAGCCAAGTAACAGAGATGGCATGAAGGCAGCATGACTGTTAGTATACTCAACATATAACAGAGGAGGTTTGGATTACTTAAGAGCAAACATATGCATCACCATCCCAAATGAGTTCCATAAACATCAGGTTATAAGTTTAACACCTTGAAAACCCCCTGTGTCTCTGTAGGTATTTAATTTCCTGTAGGTATTTCATTTCCTGTAAGTGTATATTTATTACACTGCAAAGAATGAACAACTAAGCACACAGTCCAGTGGCATGAGCTATTATTGACTATTCATACAAATAGGACTTACATGAAAGACTGAAGTGCCACTACAACATTCCCTCTAGGCTGGTAATCAGCATAATCAGAAAGAAATTAGGGGCTTGAATGCAGATGCCCCTTTTGTTGGGTCTGGGAGAACTGCAATCACAGAATCACAGAATCACAGAATGACCTAGGTTGGAAGGGACCTTTAAGATCACCTAGTCCAACCATAAAAAAAAACACAAAACCACACACACAAAACACAGCACACCCCACCAAACAAAACACACACACCAACACTAAAGCCTATCCCTGAGCACCATGTCAATTCGTTTTTTTAATATCTTCAGGGACGGTGCCTCAACTACTTCCCCAGGCAGGCCATTCCAATGTCTGATAACCCTTTCAGTGAAAAAATTTTCCTAATATCCAACCTGAACCTTCCCTGGTGCAATTTTAGGCCATTTCCTCTTATCCTATTGCCTGTAATTTGGAAGAAGAGACCTACCCCCACCAACTCCTTTCAGGTAGTTGTAGAGAGCAATAAGGTCCCCCCTCCTCTTCTCTAGACTGAACAACCCCAGCTCCCTCAGCCTCTCCTCCTAAGACTTATTCTCCAGACCCCTCACCAGCTTCATTGCCCTTCTCTGGACATGCTCCAGCACCTCAATGTCTTTTTTGTGGTAAGGGGCCAAAACTGGACACAGCACTCGAGGTGAGGCCTCACCAGTGCCTCCTGCCACCAGTACCAGTACAAGACTGTTCATGGGAAGTATGCACAGAACATTTGCAATGACAGTTTCATCAACAGTCACTAGTGAGTTCGAATTGATAGCCAAATAAATGCCTTTTTTCTTCACACATCCTAAATTAAAACTAAAATTATTTATGGGACTGGTGGAATATATTTTTTCTAGTAACTTATAACAGCTCTGTAAATTTGGGTTAAAAGGAACAAACAAGAGAGGTTGTACCAAAGACAAGGCAGGACAAAGCATCAGCAATAAAAGGGCAGTGGTTTCTACTAAGAATGGTGATGTGAAAGTGTGAGACACTGAATTAAATTAAAGTCTTGAAGTAGTGAAAGAAGAACAAAATTAAGTGCAAGGACAAAAAGGAATGAGACAAAACCCCATAGAATAAAACTGTTGAAACATGCAAACACCATTGTAATAAGAGGTTAAAATATAAGGTTTGCATAATATACTCCTACCCTCCACTTTGTAGTTGACCTATTTAAATGAGAGAAACATGTATATTTGTTAGAAAATAATGTTCTCTTTATGACCATGTGAGCCTTATAAATTTCAAATAGATCTCATCCACTACTGTTAGATTTTATATATTTTATATATATTATATTCAGATAACTATTGTTTGTAAATATCCCTGTTTATACTCATTAGGATTCATACATAAAATCTGTCAATAAATCAATGTGAAGAGCATACTCTATAACATGTAGCAAGGTTGCAAATTATCTCAGGTACATCTCTATGTACATCTGATGAAGAAAGAATGAGGAGAGTCCATATATCCATTTAGTTTGCCTGCATATAGTATAATAGCTATGTTTTCTGCATGACTTTTCTAACTATACATAGAGTACAAAGCATTTTCAACCTTCTTCAGATCTATGAATTCTATGATACATGTAGACCATAATAACTGCATAACTGTAAATCAAGAGTTGCTTAATAGTAAAATAATGTTTTTTTCCCAGACTACTGAAAAGACTGAGATACGTCTAATGGATTTCGATAATTGCTGCATTGTGTCTAGGTGGTATTTATAGTGTTTCATGCATCTTTGGCCTTTCTTCAAGGCATTGTATCCCTTTAACAACTCTGACATAGGTTTTTAAGGCACTTGGTAAAGGACATTTCATTATTTACTTTAAGAATCCTGGCTTTAAGATCAGCAACTTGAAAGGTACTGCTTGGCACTGCAAATTAGAATACCTCTGAAGCTCATCCAGCTTATGCCAAGTATTAACTTGAGCCCATCAGCTCTCAGAAAATATGTTAATAGGGCCAACTATGCTGTTAACTCCCTTATCCAGGTGAAACGAGCCGTGTGTGTGCAAGAAAGCATGTTTGCACACCCCATTATGTACTTTCATGTCATGATCCAGACATATCTCTGTAGTTCAGTGTTTAAGAATTCAGTTGTCATTGCTTCATACAGCTGATTACACCTATAAACAATATAATATTGAGTACACAGTGCAAGGGACTGTTTGTTAACAAATGTTCTGTGCTACGGATGAGGTGGCACATAAATACAAAGACAGATCTTCTTTTCCTTTTGTTATTTTTTGAATATCTGTTTTAAAAGAAGCAGTGAAACATTTTTATTCCCCAAAAATATTTTCAATAACAATTTTGAGTTAACTTTATTTCTAGAATCTAACATTTTTGGTCTCTACATTTACCCCTTGTCAAATAACAGTTTGAAATATATAGTATCATACTCTGTTCAGCAAATCTTTCTTTTCACATGTCCCTATCTGTGAAAATAGCTGAGAATACAATCATCCTTTAATTGTGCTCAGTAACAACTTAATAGACAGCCGTCAAGACCTGAGCAGACATCTTTTCATGGAGCTATACTAACCCATGATTGAGCTTAGAGCTCAATCTGAGAGGCCTTAAGATTGCACTGTTCTGATATAGCCTTCTTCTACCTGGGGCTCCTCTCAAAGGGTGTAATGAAATTCATGGAAACAACTCTATCCTACAAAAGCAAATATATCTTCCATAGAAATGCCTTAGGGAGATTATGGTGGAATAAACTTCATATATACATTAAATCACTTGTTGCATTACCATGTGATATTTAATTAACTGCAGAGAGCAATGTAGAACTGATACATCTTTTTGAACAGAGCATTACTTTCCTTAACGAAATGTCATGTTCCGATCTAGCCTGTGGATTTGACTCCCTAAAGAGGGGAATGTTTGAGTAAGTTCCTCTGTGGATCAAGCTTGCTTTTGCTCACAGTCAGGCTGTTGGTTTATAGGTATACCTCAATGTATTTGGAGCACCAGAGAGACATTTGACCCCATCTTCTGCCCATGGCCCCTCCACCCACATTCTGCTGCTCAATGCGGGAGTGGAGGAGGCAGAGTCAGGAATGAAGGAGTGAAGTTGAACCTGGGAAAAAGGAAGGTGTTGATTTAATTTCATTTTTGTTTCTCACCGTCCAAATATATTTTAATAAGCAACAAACTAAATTAATTTTCTCCAAGTCTGTTTTGCACGTGACAGAAATTGGTAAGTCATCCATCTGTCTTTATCCTAACCCACAAGCTTTTTCATATTTTCTCTCCCTGTCCTGTTGGGGAGGGGAGTGAGAGAGCAGCTGAGTGGCATTTGGCCAAAACCAACTCACCACAGTCAATAACAGAAAAAAATCATAAGCATGAGAATCCCATTCCCACTTTCCCAAAGAAATCCTTTGTGTAATTCCCAGGGGGAGCATGTCTCAAAGGAGAACTGAAATCTGTTCAGAAAAAATGAGTAAAATTATTTGCATGCCAAGTCTCACATGAATAAACAGGAGCCTTCAGAGTTCTTCAGATATTTTAGGTTAGCATATTTTAACATTACAATTTCTTATTAAATAAATTGTTAGGATGTTATTCTATTTCCCCTATTGCAGTTATGAATTCAAGCTGACTATTTATACAAGTTAATAGTTTGGAACCATATCACAGTAGAATTAGACATGCTTGAAAACCACCATCTACATATAGATTGTCAAGAAAATGTTTTAAAGAGAAAACTTCATCACTGGATTAATCCTAATCACCTCTTCCCAATTTATTTCCATGGGGCTAAGAACAAATCGCTTAAATCTGAGTGAAGGTTAGAAAGATTTTACTTCTTTGCCTTTACATCGTGTAAGATTGCAATCAAATAAAAAAAAAAAAGACTAACCAAAACAACTTGCATTCCTCACTTAGTCATACTCTAGTTATAGTGTCTATGGAAAAAACCCTCAAAGACTAGAAAACGTTAAGACTCTTGGGAAGTGTCTTCAGAAATTAATCTAACTCCACCTGGTGTTGAAAGAAGAAATCACTACTTTCTTAGTTCTGTTTTAAAATAAGATGGGCACTGGAAAATGAGACAAGTAGAAGACATATGAAGAAACTAGAATTTTTAAAATTGATTTCTAAAGTTACATTTTAAGATTTATTCTGCTTACTGCCACAAAACAGCATCAGTTTGCTTTAAATAGAAACTAAATAAATAATAAATAGAAGAGCAGACAAGAAATAGTGGGGAAAAAAATAGCATTCAGTTTGAGAATGTCTTATGTAGTGTTGATCTGAGGGGTTTAGCAGTGACATTTTAATTTACTAATTTCCCCTAATTTTCCAAAATTTTTAGCCCACATAAGGATTAAAAATATTTTCTGTCTTTTGAAAAATTGTAGTTCTTTAGAATTAATAGATAGTAGAGAGGCAATTCTGAAAGATGTCATATCCTACAAAATCAGACATATATTCTTCCAAAGACCATGTACATGATTTTACATTTAAAAAAAATAAAATAAAAAACTTGCTCTGTTAAATGACATTGCTGAAAAGAAGACTGCTGGAAAAAGAATTAAATGTCTCCATAAAATTCAGGAAGTCCCTGAGAAGCGGAATCGGTACAGAGGTATAAAAAACAAAAAATTTTAAATCATTTGTGGATGTGCTTCATAAAACATCAGAGAAAAACAACAGAATCTCTGGGGGTGGATGGGTGGATTTTGCATTCAGTCAGTCATATTTTGAATATTTGTGACTGATAACTCATTTAATTTTACTTCTTTTCCTGCTCCCAAACTGTTGATGAGCAAGTCTTGATTGTTTCACTTCAATTTATTTTTGCTTAATTTGTTTTGCAGAATAACTGCTGCTATTGCTTGATCTCTTGGTTGTTCATATACACTTTATTACTCTTATTTTTAAATTAAAACTGCTTTGATTGCCTATGTAACATCAGCATGAAAACAGATAGCCAAACCCATACACTTTGCACAATGTGTAATACTTAGTTACAAAAAATGAATGGCCAAGAGAACAGTGAGGCTTACCTGGTTGGCTTGTGGTATTTTATATATATTCATATTTCCTATATATTCATATAAATATATGTGCTGCAATCTGAAACATCATTGTACACTTCAACTCACAAGCTAGGAGAAAATCTTTCTCTAAGTAAGTATCTCTGGCTACTGTTTGTGTTTCTCTACCATCATTTCCCAAAATGAAAAACCAAAGCACAAGATAATTATACCCATTATTTTATACTATATGAAAAATATAAGACAATTCTCCCAACAATATGTGCCTAGAAGATTTGGGAACCATCTTTCAGTATCCATCTACTCTAGTTTACATATATTGATAACGTGAATCCTTTTATAATGCTTTTGCCAACTAGTATATCAGGAAATAATACGAGTAGTCTTCAGAAGGAAGTATTTAGGCAGAAAGTCAATCATCATGAGATCTTGATGGGTCTACTCCTTACTGAAGTTCATAAGGTTATTTGAAATGTTTTCATTAGCTGAGAGTGATCGACAACACCTTTATTTCAGTGGCATCTGAAAAATCCTTTGTATGAGAACAATCTCTGCAATTATATCACCACTTTGTAATAGAGCGTGTCGAATTCTTAATCCTGGTATTGTAACTGAATGTAGCGGGTACCTCACTGAAAGAGAATGACAATCAACAGGCTTGAATAGCTTAAATAAATGCTGAACTTTCATTGAATTCAACAGCTTGAAACGAAATTCATACTATTTATATAGCAAATCAGAGCCTCAGAGGTCTATTTTGTCATGGTATCAATGGTTACCCAAGAACAGCGCACATTGTCCATAAGCCAATAAACGTGTAAGAGATGCTTAGCAGCCATTTTATTGTTTCTAATTTAGTCTTCAAAAGTAGTGAAGCAAATTTCAAAGACACTGTTGTTTACCACTAAAGACACTAAGCATTTTCTAAGACGCAATAATTTCAGCATACAGTGGTATTTACCCTCTGTCTACACAAACATATGCACTTTAGCTCAAGATGGACCCCACATGCAAATGTGAAATAAGAACCACATCCAAAAGTCCTCAAACTAGGCCCTGACATTTGGTTTAGAGTTCAGCCTGCTTTAAACATAGCACATATTTTTCACGTAAGCCCAGTTTAAATACCAAAAAGAACAGACAAATGTCTATTTTTCTTCCTACCATTGTTTTCTATGCTAAGGGATGGATAACTGACAATTGTGACAGGGCCAATACGTTTTCACAGTTATTTTGTTATGTTGCTATAAACATATAACTTGGCTGTACTTCCCAATTTAAAGGAATGGGAGAGAATGAATGACTGCTTTTATGCAGGCCTGTTTTTCTGTTTACCGAGTATTTTCTCCATAAAAATGCTTTATCTTTATAAAAAGGAAAGCTGCAGTTCAAGTATTATGACCTCTAACAAAAAAGGAACATGTTGGGGCTTGGGGAAAGGATGTATGTATGGTTAATAAAGCTAATAGTTTTAGATAGGAATCTCCTTAATAGATTTCACTCTGACACGATGGGGAAAAAAAAAACAAGTAATTAAAAAACTGTATGAGGCAGAAATAAAATAATAACAACAACAGTAATAATAGTGGGTTAGTCATTATTTAAGAAAAATATTCTACAAAGCTTGTCATTTTCATATGCTATTTCAAACACCATGTCTTTAGAAAGGAAATGCATTGCAGAATATTTTCTTTTATTTGTTTATTTGTAGAAATAAATGCATTATTCCCCAATACAGTATCTCAACTCTATATTTAATACATGGTACTTGCTTCCCCTTTAAAAGTGAAACTGGTAAAAACTTAGATGATGGGGATTAGATAAATTTTCTTCACCATGTTTTCCATTTTAACACAGCCCAGGAGAATGAATGCCATTATACCCATATATTATTCCTCTTTTGGGAATTAATCACATTAAAATAAACTTAAACCAAAAGCACAAGCACTCTAGTATTTCTATATGCAATCAGTGAAGAGATGCAGACATTATAAGGGAGAGTTAATTCACTTGTCATCTCTATTTTAATCTGTAAGTGTCTGCCTTTCTCTGTTTTCTACATAGGAACTGAAGATACTGATACCTTAGTTCAGTGATGTTAATGCCTAGTCTGGGTATGTGGACTGCAGTCCACATAGGGTTTCTGCAATCTGAGCTCATTCTGAACAAACATAGGTGAAGGCATGCAGTGCAGAGGGAAAAAGGGTGAGAAGGGGGGGGGCAGTGGGGAAGAAAAGGAAATTTAAAAAAAAGTGAGATGAACACGATCTGGAATCATTCCACTGAATTTGAGATAGCCTGTTAGGTTAGGAGCATCAGCCACTCTAGGTTCCCTCTACAGAAAATTAGACATAGGAACCTTCAGAGGGCAATTTATCCCACCTAAGACCCAAATAATATCTGTTGGTATGTCTCACATTGTTAACTACAGGGAAAAACTATAGTACCTTTTCTCCCAGCTAGGGTATTTCAATTTTATTCCTCAAGGCATACTTGAGCTTAAACAAGAGAGGGGCAAAGTGACAAGAAAGTAGCAGGACATGGAAATTGGTAGTTGGGAAATGAGCAAAAGTTAAAGAGCATGAAAAAGAAGAGGTTAAACACAAGTTAATCACCATGGAAGAGAAAAATCACATAAAGAAAACTGAGGGACTGAAGAAAAAAGCAAGAAATCACAAGGAATTCAGAACAGGAAAAAGGTTTTTCTTTTCGTTTTTTAGTTTGAATGAACAGGGCTGGCACTAATAGAGTGAATTAAGAGGCTATACTGCATTTATTACTGTTTATATTAGTTTTATATTATGATAGGCTGGAATAGCTCCAGCTATTTGGCAAATATCTGTCCATGCATCACATATGGTTTGATGAGATGTAAAGTTGATGATGGTTTGAAGTATGCTGGCACTTGCAATATTTCAAACATCCCAAATTACGTCCAAAAATTATGTCCCTCCAGGCAGACAAAAATTCTCTAAGCACCTTTGGTAAATTCCCAGACTCTACTGAGGACCAATGTCAAAATTCCCATGAATAAATTGTGCAATATGTATATTCACTCGTTTAAAAAGAGGTGGGGGCAAAAGTGGGCATAAAATGAAAAAACATCTTAAGCTATATTTTAAGCCAGTAAAACTGGCTAACAACTTAATTCAACGTTTATTATTCATTGAGCAATGTACATCTTGTTAACTAAAAGGCTAAAATAGTCCAGTTGTCCTGTTGAACAGAATACTCTCTTTACTTGGGAGTTGTGCAGCTACTAGACACACTTAATTTACACAGGTTATTTAAGATGTTAAATGAACCATAAAGGGCAGATGACAGAGACAAATAATCCTTTTCCCTGAAAGTGCAGAGTTTCAAGGCCTGGGTCTCCCTTTCACACTGGTGTAGTATGTGACACTGGAAGAGTTTGCTATCACTTTCTATAAATGGCTTAACCTTCAGCTTTGTGTGGTCTGTCTAGTACTATGCCCTGTCAATTAGAGAAAATCAATATCTGGCACTTCAATGCTGAAAACATGGAGCCCCCTTTGGAGGTAAATAATTAGTTCAGAAATGCTTCAGGCAATAATTAACCAAACTAGACTTATTAAGAAAGCTTGCCTACAGCATTTTTCCATCTCAGAGGTGTTTAATATCTATCACATAAACTTTTAAATTATTTAGATTTAGGCATTTCAGCTTTTAACAATGTTATAATTAACATTGTTTGGCTGCTTAATCTTTTACACAATAAATTATTCTCAAATCGCAACACCTTAGTGAACCTTTAGACCTTGTGTTCATTTATTTCAGACTACGAAGAGAGAAGCACATGAATTATTTGATTCAGAAGCCTCTGATTTACATTGCTATTCAATACTCTTCGAAAGGGATGATTGCGTTATGAATCATGGATTATGGATTTGATTCTACAACACATCTACACAAAGAACTCCCATTTAAGCCACTGAGCATGAGAGTAAAAGGCTAAAATCTTTGGCTGTGCGTGGTATTTTTTCCACTGCCTATAGAAGGAATAAGAATTAATAGAAGCTTTTATGGTGAAATCCAGTGATGCGTCCAACATATTTCAAGTTTACCTCATCTGACTCAAGGACACATTAGAAAAATGTTGCTCATATTGACTACCAGCTAGCTACATTATGGTTAAACAACTAATTATAAAGAGGTAATGGAAGGAGGAAGAACTAATTTTTGTCAGGATGTACACTCATATTTATCATTGCCAGCAGTGGAATTATTATCCAACTGAAGCCTTAGCAATTGCTCAGTTTTGAAAGCATTAGAATTTCTGTGGAAATCAGCAAATCTTCTACAGTTCTCAAGTGCATGTAAATGCTTTGCAGGATCTGGACCTCCAACTATGTTGCTTTTATGACACTGGAAAGTTAACATGATGAAGGCAAAAAAGATAATTCATGCTTCCATTTTTGGTGGTCCTGTGATACCCTTATACTCAGTGGAGTGGTCCACTGAGTGGTCCACCATTCTTGTGCAAGTAATTTATAAGAACGGAACAAGAGATTTTCACAGAGCTGGGTTTGGATCTTGTATGTGTGTCTGCACACACGTGTGCAGGTGTGCTCAATGCTGATTAGAAATTCATTCTTCATCTTTACAAATTTTATGGAAAACAGTTTTTACTAGAACATTCACACTACGAGGAAAGAACAATCCTATATCCCAGTTTTGTAACTAACCAACTTAGCCACCTTCAGTGCCTTTAGGATCAGTGGAAGGAACTACAGAAACTCCATATAGAATACTAACCTTTTTTCTCCTCTAATTGAACTTGTTGATGGATAAAATTCATACTGTAGGTGACCTGTCTCTGCTAGTGCCTCATGAATTTCACGAGCATAAAAGCACAATTCATCTTACAAGCCTTTTATTTTTTTTTTTAAAAGCACTATAAAAATTAACAGTTCAAACAGTTTTGTTAAATCAAACAAAAAATCATAATGATTTACTCTATAAAGCACAGACTGTACTTACGGAAATTGAGATACCCTAAACCAAGGCAGAAGAGAATTGTGTTACTTTTATTCACCTACCAATCTTGAAATGCACAAGTACAAATAATGCAAGTTAGATATCTGACTTAACTTACACACTTAAGCTTCCTCTACAATGTCTACAAAGAGATTCAATTCTCTGGCCACTGGTACATATCGTACACTAGAATATCACACATATCCTGCACTAGACGATGTAACTTATCTTCTGGAGTTGATCTATTGGTTGTAAGAGGGTTAAAAGCAGTTTATAGTAGGGGAAAATTGTGGCGTAATTTTAGCAGTGTAGAATGTATGCAGTTATATAGCTAGTTGTTTAAGCTCTCATTACAGTCCACAGAGACCAAGTTTGTAATTTGTAGGCAATTCACTGGGCCAAATGTTGTTTTCCCCCTTAAGATAAGGTAATTTGTTCTCAGGAAAGTATTAACTGCATTTACAAGATCTCCACTGAGTACAAGGGAAGCCCTGAAAAAACCTCTACTGTGCTTGAGGCAGTTAAAGCTGAGGCTAGAAAAACCCTACTCAAATGCCTAACTTTTAGGTATATAAATTTATATTAGATTAACCTTAGCCATTATTTATTTCATACTAGACCTTTCTCTGTCCATTATCCTGAAATTTCTTTTATATGACTACTCTATATCACATAGCTCTTATTTCTATGTAGTTCTTTCAGTTTTTTATCACTGACCTCATATTCAATGCTCATATTATCAGTGTGAATGTATTATTTTTCTTCCATGTACTTAAAATCTAAAGGTTAATTCAGGTACAATGCTTTAGGCAACATTCATAAGAAGTTTAATGAAATGCAGTCTATTTCAGACAAGTATTATTTGAGTGACATTTCTTTATTTACAACAGCTGAGATCTAATAGGAATAAAAATTCTAAAAATGACAATATTTATTTGTTTATTATACATATTCTGCCAGGGACTGAAGTAGTCATTTAGCCAGTATGTTTTATTCATGTTTGGGAAAAAACATAATATGGCTATATTCTCATCTTCTCTAAGTTGCTGGGTTTAACTTCAGCATAAAAGTAAAAAATATTAAAAAGAAAACAAGCAGTCACCTGAAATTACTGTAAAAACACTTTACAGATGTTAACATAAGTTGCTGTAAGATTTTTGTTGAAGTCCAAGGTTACAAGAAAATAAAGTCAAATGGTGCATTTTATTATTTCACATCCATTATAACCTCATGGGTAAATGGTATACCCTTACTGTGAAAACAGATTGATTAATTTTCCATATACTCCTGTATTTTTATATCCTTTCATTGATCTTCACCTTATTTGTGTTCTTTTGCCTTTCATGGATTGTTTCCCACAGAAAGTCTGACGTACCGTTGTTAGTGCTACTCCTGAGCTCACAGTGGACCTGACTCTTTCACTATTACAAGCATTTAACTCTGTATTTAACAAGTTGAGGGAAGTCAAAACAGAAGAATGAAATCCCATCCCTTTTGAAAGCACTGAAAGAAGTCTTATTTGTATTTGTGTGAGAAATATATCCATCTGATATCTTGGCTTAGGTGCATTCAGCTATCTTCTACAATATTAGGTTCTTTTCCATAAGCTGTTTAAATTTCTTTGCAAACATGTTGCCTTCCAGGGGTATAGGGACACTCTTAACTTTCTAGCAAATATTGTACCTAATTCTGTAAGTGCTGCATTATGATGAAAAAAATGAAGAGTCAAACACTGAGGGAAAAGAACCATTCACAACGTCTAGAGGTAAGATGTCACACAAACTGGAGGAACAACATAAGGAAATAAAAATGGGGAACAATAACTTTAATGTAGATAATATTTCTTATATTTGTATGACCACAAGTCATCTTTAATAAGAGTTTAGGATGAAATAATCATAAAAACCTCTGCTCAATTGGGGAAAGAGCTCAGTCTAACAAAAGCAACCATTACCATGAGAGAAAAGTTGATTACCACTATCAAGACTGTCAACTGCATTTTTGGAACAAAAAAGATTACATTCCTGTGTTCTCACTAAATTGCCTGCTGTATCACAGAAAGGTTTCCACTAGTTTCCCCACATTTACTGTGAAACTGCATTCATGGAAATTTATTATAAAACTGACAGCTTTTAAACACCCTCAACAGAAAAACATCCAACAACTATTTAACCTCTGAACTGTCAAACATTTTTGCAGGTAATCAGGTGGTGTTTTTATGCTTAAAATCAAAAATGTATTTTGTTTGAAGATATCTCAGAGTTAGTATTTGAGATCCATTTATGTTTTCTGTCATTTTTTTGAATATGCTATCTGATAACCACCTATTAATTGAGGAACCTTCAGAGAATTTAGAGCATCCTATATCACAACTGACCTTGTCTGTATCAGTGGAAAAAGAAACTGAGCACATGTATGAGAACAAAGTATTGGCATTTTCTCTGACATCTTAGCGGTGATGAGGAAAGCAGATGGAAAGAACATATTAGATATTGATCCCTTTCTCATTCCTGCATAACCTTTAATTAAATTTAGATTGTAAACAATGTTTGTATCTTATGTCTGTATGCATTAAATAGTGCCCTTAACAATGTCTTTATATATTTTTAAATATTAGTCAAACTGAGTGCTTGGGATTTATATACATTAGAAATATACTCCTAGTCACGTTGCAAAGCTTGTCTAAAATTACATTTTTTTAAAAATTGAATGCACTTTTATGGGGAAATACACTATTCTCTCATTTAAGAAAAGGAAGCAAACAGACTCATATAAGTTCATAAGAACATCATTGTTAAAGATTATGTTCCAAGTACGCAGACAATGCAAACTAACAGAGGCAGTGATAGGTCATGATTTCTGTCCTTTTGTTATGCTATGGCTGTCACTGTGTCACATCAGCATCTACCAAGCCAGTACCAAGCAAATGAGCAACTATGTCTTTCCATGTTACACATACAATGGTGCATCACAAAATCATCCTTCACGGAGCCGATGTGCATCCAACAGGGCTTATCAGTTTAGACCCCTTGTCATACAGAGAGAACTCTCTGATTTCAGAACAAGTTCCCTGCTACAGTAAAGCATATTGACGTATCACTGATCCCAGGCTCCTATGCTTTGCCAGAACAGCAGCCGCCCCAAGCAGACAGCTGAGTAGTATGCATAATTCCCCTGCGCACTTTGAATTCTGGAAGGGTTTATTGCCAAGCTATCTGTGTTGTAAGAATGTAATTATACTACACAGGGTGCAGTGCTTATTCCTGGTATACAGGTGATCCCAGCTGTCACTTATTAAGATAGCCTGGATTCAGGAGCTGGTTCAGAGAGACACAAGAATTCCACACAGAGACAACTTATGTTTAAAAGTAGTGATATCTTTGTTTTTTCTTTCTATGGATCATTGAACTTCTTCCTGCTTATGTTGCAGATGCATGTCTTTCAAGAAGAGAAATCCCTTCACCAGTGGAGATCTAACTGTATTACCAGGCAAGTCTTTTTCGTCAAGTTGGCTGTTGAGCAATCAAAAGCTAACACAAAATTCCATCACACAAAAGAGTGAAAGATGGTCCTGTGAGCAGAGTCTGGAATGCTACATAAAAAAAAGTGAGTTGGATGAAGGGTCTGCTCTGTGAAAAACAGAAATCCAAGAGATAGGAGATGAAACAGACTTGGGAGAATGGAAATTTCCTCAGTCCAAAATGAGATTGTCAGGGACATACAACTAGACTTCATTGGATTCACTAATTTACTTATTTCTTGAATTCTTTCAGGCCTCAACACCCCCATCAAGAAACTGTACCAAAAATTTTTATATTGATGTCTACAGTTCAGAAATTTTTTTTTTCATAAAGGTTGTTACTAAGTGGCATGGAGGATCAGTGGAGTATTCTTTTGAAGGCAGTTGCTATTAAAATTTACTGGATTATAAGCTAAATCCCCTGTATTGCAGTTAATGAAGAAAGCTGTGAGAAAAAAAAAGCAATTAAAAGGAAAAAAGAAAACACCCAAATACACTCACAGCAGGTAGGAGAGCATGTGGTTTTGTGCAGCTTTTTGGATGAAATTGTCCAGGGGAACCGCTGGTAGGGAACATGCAGATTGTCTGGAAATACCCAAATGAGATAACTTCCCTGCTGGATACGCACTGCTGGACGTGCATGTTGTTGCCACTATCTCTGCAGAGCACACCACCAGGGGCATTAGATTGTTCCAACTACGCAGTAAAGAAATGCTAATTTCTCCTCACAGTTGTTCTTTTGTCTCTTCCCGTTGCATTCCTCTGCTTTTTCTTACTTCACACTCTTATAATAATGCCAGATACTAATGAAACAGCACTTAGAGCACGACATACTACTTTGGGTGTCCATGGCCAGGCACCGGCAGCTATGGGGTGGCAGCTGTGGGGTGGCCTCTGTGAGGAGAGGCCGGGGCTGCCCTGTGCTGGTTTTGAGCCATTTCCAGCCAGGTCCAACCAACCCACTGCAGGGCACAGCTGAGCACCTTGGTCAAGATGGTGGCATCTCCGGAAAAACAGGTTTAAGAAAGGGCAAAACACTGCATGGCAGCGAGGAGTGAGGAAAAAAAAATATGTGAGAAACAGCCCTGCAGACACCAAGGTCAATGAAGAAGAAAGCAGAGAAGGTGCTTCAGGCACCAGAGCTGAGATTCCCCTGCAGCTTGTGCGGGAGACCACGGTGGAGAAGGTATTTCCCTGCAGCCTTTGGAAAGACCATGCTGGAGCAGATATCCACACTGCAGTCTGTGGATGCTGGAGCAAGTCCATATGGTCTGAAGGAACCCTGGCCTGTGGAAGACCCACATGGGGCAGGTTTCTCCTCAAGGACTGCAGCCTATTGGGAAAGGCCACAATGGAGCAAGGAAAAGTGTGAGGAGGAAGAAGTGGCAGAGAGGAGCTTTTATGGACTGATCACAACCCCCATTCCCCATCCCCCTGCACCATTTGAGGATGAGAGGGTACGTAAAAGAGCTGGGAATGAAGTAATGAAGTTGGACCTTGAGAAATAGAGGTGAGGGAAGGTGTTCTTTTAATTTTGTCTTTTTTTGTTACTATCCAGACTTAGTTTAATTGCCACTAAATTGAACTAATTCTCTCCAAACTCAATCTGTTTAGCCCATGATGTTAATTGGTAATTAATGTGTAATGTGTCTATCATATTTTCTCCCCCTATCCTGTTGAGTAGCAGGAGTGAGAGTAGGCATCTTGTTGCAAATCAAAGTTAACCCACCACATACATAAAATGCAAATAATATTAATTTACCAGGAGCAACAACATTTTGGTAGACATTGTCAACACATACACAGAATATATGCTCTCTGTGAAGAATCTGCAGCCTATGAGTACAGTACAGGGAGAATCTCACTAAAATCTCACTAATTTTGTTAATAGTAGCATAGAAGATGCGAAGATGAAGTTTCTCCTGCTAAGACTAACATTCCCACAAGGCCAGAACAGCTCCCTACATATAGTAGGCTAAATATTTCTCCCTCTGCCACCTCAACTGTATGGACTACATCTCTGAATTTGTTTATCCATGTTGCTATCATGGCTCCAGATTGTAACAGAGACATCACCTATGAAAGTAAGAAAGACAATAATCTCAAACCAGACACAATGCCATTGACTACGTATATGGCCTATATCTATGTATAGATATATATGTAATATTGAAGATAAATTTATTTAATTAGTAGAACATTGAAGATAAAGTTATACTTTACCCACACCCTTATAAACCCACAGCTTCTGCTTATTATTTATCCATTTTCACATCATTTTAACCCAAGAAAGAAGTCCTAATCAGGACTTGAAATAGGAAAGAGTAATGGTCTTTCAGTTAATATGACATATCTAATACTTTGTCACATTTTCACGTATCAGAGAGGTCAAGTTATCTCATTACGTAAGGGTATTTTGATGTTCTCAATTGGTGCTCTGAGGTGAACATTTCATTACTTGCACACTTTTAACTCGCATACATTTAAGCTCTCTAATGGGATTAGAGAGCTATGATGATTTATGACAGTAGGTATATTCTCCTGTAGATTTTTGCAGAACTTCCATTAACATCAAAAGGAGTTACAGTCTAGAGAACCAGTCTATTAATACGAATAGAGTCTTCCACAAACAGTCATCTAAACAGCAATTTGGGTGGCCTAAATCTCTCTAGTCATTCAAGAGAAATGACATGAGCAGAGAGATTCATCCACTCACCCATAAGCACTCACAACAGGCTCTCAAGCAGGGCCTTCTTTTGTTTTAGTCAGTGGAAATGTCTTCTATTCTTGAGCCTATTAACTTGTAACAATAGAAATAATAGGAGCTGAGACAGGTGTAGAAAGTTTAATTCTCTTCTGGTGAGCTTCAAATTTAAAAAGAGAGTTCAAAAAAAACCATGGTAAAAAAGGGTATTAAAATTCATGAATGCCAGTATAATATAATTTTGATCTGCACATTTTTTCAGGGATTGTTGTCAGTTTCTATTCCGCTGTTAGACATCATTAACAGCAAATATGACAGATACACTAATGAAATCGATTTGGTCATGTTATCAATTTAATTCAAAAATGTAACCCCATTTTATTAACATGTAAGTTATAAAGGCTTATAGGCTAATGTCATCTGTCACTGTAAGAGCTCTCTGCTGAACTTCTTAATAACTAAGTGTAGGTTTACTTTAATTTTACTTTTTACATTTTGAATTAATTACTTCAGTACAGTAGTAAGCATGCTGGTTTAGCTCATGGTTGGACAGAAATATTGCCAATGCACTCTAGTAAGGGAAACCTTTCAGTGAAATGAATATAGCAATTCAGTATTGCCTTGGAATCTGATACATGCTACAGCTGAGCAATAGATTACTGCACAGCATATATTCCCTGCAGCCACCTCAATGTCTAAGGAACAAATATATTGCTAATGCCCTTAGAACTGGTGCATCCCATTGTAAGGAATTTTTTGAAGGTAAAATGAAAGCAGGGTGCTCCTCAGACACATGCCTCTCTCATTATTAATACTAGAAGGCTCTGCAAAATTTTCTTTCTTGTAGATGGCAATACTTTTTAAGAGCACTGATCAGCTGATGAACCTGGGGTATGGCTTTTATATTGTGTTTGGAAAAATAACAGACAAAACTAAATATCATTATGGCAGGTGTTACCAGATGGCATCATTATACACAGACTCTGAATTACTTTACTGAGTGATTAAACGTTTAAACTTGGGAAAGCTCTTGCATCTGAACATAATTTAGGCATAATCTTAAGAAATGGAACAAGAAGCAACAACAACTTTCTTTCCTTTTTACCTCCAGTTCAAGTTGGTTCTTGAGGAAGAGCTGTTTTCAGAGCATCAGAAAGTGCTGTTGGATGCAAATAACTGTCTTAGAAGCTAATTCCCTTGTTTCTAAACCCAGGGCATCTTTACAAGTAAGTAGAAAGCCAACAAGATTTAATGTGCATATATCTAGACTTCATATTCCTAATTCTTCTCCACAAGACAGGAAATGAAAGAATGATACAAAACTTCTGGAAAAGCATACCCATGTAGGTTCCTAGAAGTCTCCTTTGCAGGATGTAGAAAACATGGCCACTTGTTCTTCTCAGGAACTTCCTGTGTTTCTAAAGTTCTGCACTCTTTGTATTCATCTGTGACTCTTCGTTGCATTTTGAATTCCCAAACTTGCTCTTTTCCTCCATGATAACATTTGAAACAGAGTGAAGCAGGCAGGACAAAGCAAGCAAGCAGCCTTCCTCTCTTCCTTTTAATATACAACCAGTATGCTAAACATAATCTGAAATTAGATTGTTCAGCCATCTCATAAACACTGATAAGTTCCATTCAGCTATGAAGTGAATATTTTGGAAGAGAACTACCAAGAAGTATACAATTTACTAGCAATCACCTTTCCAGAAGAGAGTACTTTGGTATTGCAATGATCTAGAAAAGAGATGGACTCAGACTGTCCTTGGCTACTCCGAATCTACCTCTACTAGAACCTGTTGCTAAGATTTTCTTTACTAGTAGTTTAGCTCAACAAAAAATTTGCTTTGTCACCAGAACACATATAATTGATCACACTGAGAAGAAATTTAACTCATCTGGATTTCTGCATGGCTCACTGCAATTCTGGGCTTATATAAGGGAATTAAAACTGGGCATCAGGAACAACTTTCCATTGTAAAGTAACTTGTTCCCAAGCCAGAGGTTTATGGGACAATATAATCCAAAGGATATTTCACATAATAACAGTTACAAGGCACCACTCAATCACACTCCAGTGTCACTAGTCAGTATGTCCAAAACAGCAGACGCTGGCATTCATCTCTGGTTCTGCTGTGCCAGAAACTTAAAGGTATGGCTGCAGTTAGCCGTAATTCCCATAAACACTGAAACATCTTTACAGTCTAAACAAATCAATTACATGTGATATTTCAGATTCTGAGAGCTATTCTTTGGATGTGAAGGACTTGAGCTATGTGATACTAACAACTGTGGACTATATAACAAATAAGACTTGGCATCACTTTTATATGAATGAATTTCCAAAAGATCTGATTGCCGTGTTAATATGTTGGCAACAGGTATTTCCTGTTTGCATCTGGTATCTCCGAGATCCCGGCTCAGCCTCCAGATGGCAGAAGTGATGGGGATAATTTGATCCTGCTCCTGGGTTAAGTGTCTGTATAGAAGCTTTGCCTGACGAAGTTATTGAGGCATTTACCATCAAGAACGATCCCAGTATTATACCTGTTAAATTAAACTGAGGCAGCACTATATGCTTGCTATATTTTTTAATACTATTTTTAAAAATAATTATCAAAAAGTCCTTCCTTTCAGAATTCCAGCAATCTTTCATAGGTGTTTCTTTTTTTGATTTTTCACTACCTGACATGATGATACTTGATGCTACTACATTCACCTTGGGTTAATGTTTTCTGTCTAAAAATAAGCTGAATAAGAAAAAAACTATAATTTCTAAAATGAGAATTATGTCCTTAAATGTTCTACATATCCCCTGTCCTTTCAGGTTTCTCTGGACTAGTTGGACAGACAGTTGGTTAATCCATCTGCAAAGCTTCTGGCTTCAGGCCCTTAAATAGATTTTTTTTCCTGCCACAAGGTTCAATTGTTCTGAAGCAAAGCTTTCAACTCTTCCCATATTTGTCCTGCTATCTCCAGAGGCTCCATGTAATGAGAAGTACATGGAACATACTGAAGTGCAGCCTGTATTCTCTGCATTCCTCTTTTCTAGTAAGGTAAATGGAGCCCTGTCTTCTTTTTTTCTTGGAGAAGTGGAGACTGACATGTCCTATCAGCTTTTAAAAATTATTAAAATGAAAACAAGGACCTGATTGTATGGAATTCTAAGTGCCATTGAGTATATTACATTGCAGATTCTCCTATGATTGTTATAATTTGAGTAAGAATAAGGTAACAAAGAGGGTGGCATTAAAATTATTTGAGATTTTTCTCTCTTTTTTGTGGGTTATTTACTCAACTACAATTCCTGTCTTTCCAGAGATCACCTTCATTTGATTTGCTTTGCATGGGCTG
>JAOXJM010000001.1:18790118-18800990 GCA_026413425.1 Tringa solitaria | reverse complement strand
TTAACAAAGACATAACCTTAATGACGTTAAACCTTCTTGTTGAGAAAATGCCTTAAATATTTCTGTGTGCTAATAAAAGTATATTAAATACAATGATCTTCCATAAAATAATGCTTGTATTGCCACAACAGAAGAGTATCTCATGAAGAGGGCGATGTGAGTTTTAATTATAAAGTTTAAAAAACAGTCTTGCCTGGTAAAAGTATTGCCTAGGTAAAGTTTACTAGTCTACTTAATGAAAAAAAAGGAAAAAAGAACAACAACCCACATCAGCCAGCGCTGAAATCCACAGACAAGTCTGAACTGTTACTTCTCTAATTAGAGGAGGAGATTGTTCAGAGGCATCTGTGAGTGACATCTGATTGACAGGCAGCTTCTCTGGTGCAAGTTTAGCCTCACATTCACAATAAAAATTCAAACAGTGATTTCCTAAAACTGATTCTGAAAATAGTTAAACTTAAATGAATAATACATTGAAAAGGCAAAATGCTTTTAGATGGAATATTTAGAATATTTCATCCAATAAAAGAGATAATTCTGACTTACAAAGCATACGCTTTAAATAAGAAGTTCAATTGCTAGTGAAGGAACTGAACAGTCAGCGTTCACCAGTGAGATACTCTGTCTGCTTTATGTATTCCATCTAAGAACCTACTGCTTGAGAAAGCAGTCTTGTTTTGTATCACTCCAAAAACGCAGTGTAGCACAGTAGATTACTTTTAACAAGCAATCTTTGTAAATATGTTGTGTATGGGAAATAAATTGTAGTATTTAAAATTAGTCTGTTTAGCTTTTGTCTGTGACTTGAGAGAATAGTAAGTGGACAACTGCGGGGAGTAGGGGTAGAGGAATATAGATATGCAGGTCAGGTAAGAAGAATGCAGGAGAGTTTTATTCTCTCATAGCCCTGTCTGAAAATAAAAGCAAGAACATACATAGCATTTTTCTGTAGAAATGACATACAAGCATCTATTGCAAACACAGAAAAGTAACTGTGGTCTTCAACCAAAGCTCAAATGTATGTGGACATGGAAATAGAAGAAAGCCCATCACTGCTCTTNNNNCCTTAAGCCCACTGCAAAGAAAGGCACGTTTTCTAAAGGAAAAATTTTCTAAATCAGAATTGTTCATAGACAGTCCTTTAATACATACATGCAAAACAACACAAGTATGTATCAGCACAAATTATTTCAGCTTTTTAAACGGTGATTCTACTCTCTTTCAGTGCAAAACCAAAAATTCCCAGCCTAACAGATTGTTACATCCTTGTTAAAAGGTTTATGAGTTCCTGTCCTCAAAGACACATTATAAAATGTGAAAAATCTCTCCCTCAAGCACCTTACCACAGAAAAAAGTGAGGCTCTTCAGGAAAGTGAAATGTATATACCTAAAAAGTCAATGTTCCTGTCTTGTATCAGATTAAAACTGACTTTTTTTTTAGCAATCCTTCAGTCTTTCATTCAACCTTAAATATTCTGCAAGGACAGTGGAAAATTTAGTGACTTAAGAAAATATTTTCTTCAAGATTTGGGTAGGGGGAGGATATTTCTCAACAGGGTAAGGGGACAATTGAGATGAGTAGAGGATTTTGCATACAGCAATATATGTTGATCCTCTGTTTAATGAGGATCATATGCATACACCTTTGCAGACTTCCAAGTCCTCTTGTACTTCCTTTCAGGAAATACTTTATGTTTGTTTTGTGATATATTCTCATAATCCCAACTAAAATAACCTTTTGTATATCTATGCTCATCCTCTAGTTTTAAGTTTTGCATGACTATGGCAAAGCTGCAAAGAACGATGAGACAGGGAATTAAAGGATCATTATCCCAAACTAGCCAATTAAAACAGTTTTAATCCCTTGGTGGCAAAGCAGAGACTTAAATGCATTATATTGTGTAGCATTCTGATTAACAGTGCAAATATATTTAAACCTAACACAAACTAGGGATGCATACAATGCAGTAGTTCACAAACCAACCAGTGTGTCACTGTCTACTGGAGGTAGAGCGCGCTGTACACTGTGCAGCATATTGGATCTAAATTCTTTGGCAAGATCACCGCTATTCTCCCTACCCCATTTCTCTGATAATTTGGCAAGCAGTGCTGTGGTGATCAGATTTCTGCAGTAGAATGAAAACAAACAACAAAAGAGGAAAAATAAACTGTGGCAAATGTCAAGGAATTTTCTATAATTTACAATAAATTTTACACACAAAAAAGACAGAATTATGTAAAAGCAGCTGCAATAAAACTTTCAGAGAGTAGGAGAGGAAGTGAATTTGTTCTTCTCTAGACACACAAAGCTATCAGTCTTGGAGAATCTACCACCTTATCTAGTTTCATGTGCCTCTCATAGAGTGGGGCGAATACCCTACCTTGTAGTAACCTTTCTCAATCAGATTTTAGGGATGCCTAGCCCAGTGTCTCTTCCATGACAGCCCTTCCACTCCCCATTATTACAATGGACTTGGGTTATTACAATCTTCTAGAGTTCATTTCTGCCTAAACATAGATTATTCATGCTTGTGGGACATCCTTGGACATCTCTCCTGATCTCCACATGATGCTTCGAAAGGTCTTCTGTCATACATTTGGGCTCCTGAACACATCTTAGATTCTTGGAGCACCTCGGCTGCCCTGGACACATGAGTTCAGGGAATTGAATTCTGCCCTTACTATCTTTTCTCAAGCTGAAGAGTCCTAAGCAGCTCCTGCTTGTGACTCAGTGGGCCTCATTTGGTCATGAGTGACCCAATAGACCCTACAGTAACTCCACACGCATCACTGCCCAAAACATATTCTTGTGACTGAGCATTTCTTCCAGGGTGAGTGACACAGATGACAGGGAAGAGGAATAAGATACCAATCTTGTGATCAATGCCTGTGCTTAAGAAGCAGGCAGTCACGGTTCAGTTAGCTAAGGCTACAAGACAGATCATGAAACATTTGTGTGGGTCCATCCTTAATACAGAAATGTCATTGCAGTGATCACACAATCCTAGAAGTTCAGGAGGATGGGATCACAGATAAGCGTCTTATGACACTAAGCACCTCTCATTACAAGCATTATGAGAGCTGTCAGTTTGTTTCTTAGAAACATTTATTGGACTTTTGTTATCTTTCAAGCTTGTTTTCACATTATAATGACAAACAGCAACATTAGACCCTGAGAATACTTCAAAAATGACTGAGCTATTTAAGAGATACTTCTGAATTAAATCAGAGTAAAATGCAGTTTTCCATTCCTCACTTGTTCCAATCGTAGGTGTAGAACAGACCTTGCTGGTTCATAAAACAGTTACTCAGATGAAAGTCAATGAACCTGAGAAGGAAATAAGCTTCAGGTGAAGACAGGGATCAAGGTATAGTATTGACACTGTCATTACTGAATCCAGGGTGGTGGTTCACACAGTACTTGTTCTGTTCATCACAGAACCATTTCTGAGTTCATAATCCAATGCAACAAACCAACTCCAGGAACCACTAACATGAAACTTATTTTTTAATATCTTATTCTTTAGGACTTTACTCTTTTCATTATGATAAGTTTTTTGCTGCTGAGAATTCACAGATTTCTTTTTCTCATCATAGATTTTCTCAGATTTGAAAAAATATACAAGAGATTTGAAAGACTTCAGCTGTTGGCAGTATCAAGCCCCTGGTTCCTCTGATATGTCTGTGTTTGTGAGGGGGAGGTTCTCAAGACAGAAGGAAGAGATATCACCATGTTTTAACAGTTACAGGAAAGTACATCAAAGTTAAGGGGATAGGTCCTAAAATATTAACTATAGTCCAGATGGCCTGCGTGGGTGAAACTTGAGAATGTTTTATGAGAAATCACACAAAACTCAGATGCTATAGAAACAAGAGACAAAACAGAAAAAGAGGAAAATGTATTGCTGACTCTGCCAGACATGCTAGGCAACATTTCATAAATATCAGATGGAAGAAGTCAGGATCAATCTTTCCTTTTAGGTCAGGAATTACATGTCATATAGAACAGGACTAATGCACAAATGGTATCATATGGTTTGACTTTCTGCTGTCAGATAAGAGACCTGTATGTTCTTCTCAGAATAGGCCTTGGCTTAGGCTATGAGTTTCTTGGAGATGTCACTGTATCAGGGTTAATTAACAAGGAATAGTTTGTGTTTCTCTGCCATTGGCTCTTTTTCACTAATTAAACAGAAATGGAAAAAAGAGGCAATTTTTTTTATGTGGGAGAGGAAATCTGCTCTGTGTAGGAGACAATGTGGGTGTGTTCCACAGATCTGTAAGATTCACAGGGACCAGTGTGGGAATGACAACACGGCAGGAAAGTGCTATTGAAAGACAGACTTGCAAGGTACAAGCATAAAATTTGCCCCAGCAGTCACATCTGTTTGTAAGGCTAGCTACATCTCTCCTCTACACACAATGCTTAACTCTGCTCCTAAGGTGTTTTATCACTGCTAGACTCTATAGGTGCAAGAACATGTAAAAAATATTTTTAATAATTTTGCTTAAGAAAAAAAGTTGTTATTGCAAAAAGTTAAACTTTCGGTTTGAAGTGAAAAAATTACTTTTTTCTTTTGCATCCCAGGGCATCTAAAAGCCTAACTTAGGTTTTTGTTAGTCAAGGACATTTTTTATGCAAAACCAGACATTTTGAGGAGGCAATACTTTTTTTTTAGTGCATACTGCAACTATACACACATATCTTGGTTAATTTATTTAGGTTCCTCCAGTTAGAATACACAAATCATATCAAATGCTCTAAAAAAGTATAGTCTGGTAGACTTTGAGGAAAAAATACAATTGCTTTTATCATGTAAATGAAATGAAACCTTACCTTTTGGAAGGACCTCTCTCTCCTTTGATCATGAAGAAGGCTAACAGCACCTAGTTTCTGAAGGCATGTAACTGGTTAAGTGCCTTATATAGAGGAATAGATCTGGATGTCACTAATTATGTGTTTTGATTTTTTTAAAAATATGTTCCTTTTGGGGTTTTTTTTGTTTGTTTTTTTTTAATAAACAACTGTATGCTATGCAACTTCTAAAGAGAAGATGATGTTTTCATCTTCCTAGAAAAAATTATTTCAAGCTAAGATATTGATAGAAAAATAGCTGTTTTTCTAATTAGTACATTTGATGCTTAGCTTCTTTTCATTACAGCCCAGACAGGGGACACTTTGATCTACATGTTTTAGTCAGTGTTAAGTAGCATTAAGCCCTAATAATTTAAAAATAAGGCAATCACAAAATAAAATGCATACCTAAAAGTTGATTTGATCAATACATCCTATTATAACACATCAGTAGGAATGAAACACATCATAATTGCTACTGATATGCCATAAAACAATGTCATAAGGGTAATGAAAATGAGAAATAATGTGATACAATTAAAAAGTTTCTTTTGGATTCCAAAATTAAAAATATTTAAATACTTCAATGTGAAAAAGAAGTGAAAATTCCAAATTTTAACAAATACTCACTCTCATTCCTTGTGGATTTAACATTTGGGTAAGGAGAGTTTGAAATTATACCTGAATCTTCTCCCTTCCCTTTTAAGAACTGCACACCATCCTAATATCTGACTAAAAGGTAAGGGTGAGAAAGGTTCACTTTTTTACAATAAATGTACTGTCAAGTCTTTAAACTTACTCTGATAAACTGTGCTTAATTAACCCGTGGTACTTGTTCTTCATACAGACTTACAAAATGCTGAACAGCTATATCAATGGGGAATAGAAGACCTTTTCACCATGATTTTCCATTTAAAGGTGTACTTATATTGATACTTGATTAACACTAGTGTTCTATAAATAGCAGAGTATCTGCATATTTCACCAATAAGCTCTGTTCCTGGGAATTTTCATTCAAAATTTGGCACTGTGGTAAGTCAGAGCTCTGACACCTGGAATGCTTTGGACTGACTCCAGATGAAGAAAAAAAAAAATTTATCAATATTTGCCAGAGGTAATCTTTCTCAAAGATAGACCAGGCATCCATGGCCAAGCACATATAAAATGCAATTTGACCACTTTGCCATCAAAATTAACAAACAGGGTGACTTGAAAATGATCCTGTCATTCCTAGCAATGACACTGCTCTGCTCAATTATGAGATATACAGTTGTTTGATAGGCCAAAACCATGCAAACAGCATTGAAATTTGGAAGAAAAAAGGATATGGATTATAAGTAGACATAATTTGGAAGCCACAGATTCAGATCTGTATTAATGTCAACTAAGAGATAAATACATTTTGATTTAAAGCCTCACACATAGTTTGATCTGAAATTAGTGCCAAGATTCATCAAAAGCTGTCAATTGCCATTTGCTGTGCTAATTTGAGACATTCATGTACTTAAATACAAGTATACTTTTTTGTTTTTCTGCAGTCCTGCAGATTCTCCTGAGACCATTATAACTGGCATATTTCCCAGACATCTCTGTAAAGGATATTCTGCTCATAGAAATTATAACATATAGTGTCCTAAAGTGAAAAACATGGCAGAACACTTTTGTCCGGCAAGTTTGTGATTTAGTGGACAGAAGTATTTTAATCTCAAGATAAGAAAGATAAACTGAACTCTTGGCTAAGTCCTTAAGGCTTACAAAGTGATAAGTAATTAAAATAAATTCTCCTGTTGCTATGTAAATGTAATTATTTACCTGTTAGTTAAATTTCTGCTGTTTAATACCTATAATAAAAAGCTTTTGATTTATGATTGTATGAAGAAAGACTGTAGATGTTACAGTTCAATTCCTATTGAAAATTAGGCAGATGGTCTGTTGTAGTATCTTAAACATCAGCTAATGTCCATACTTTACCTTAAACATAGTTCATATCTATCACCTATAAGCTGAAAAGAAAGTTATTCACAGAGATTCTGAAGAGGGAATAAGGCATACGCTTCTGTAACACTATATCATAGAAAGAGATAAGAGGTCTAAGGAGATATTTAGGTGCAGTATCTGGAAGCAGTATGGCTGTTAGCATAGCAGAGATATTAAATTTTATTATATCAGAGAAGAACTTAGCTGAAATGTGTAAGTCTGCAGGTTCTGGTTAGTATTTATTTGGCTGAAGTCTTGCAGTGAAAGATCACAATATCAACCTGTTCACAGATTCAATTCTATTTTTAATCAGATGATGTATAAAGAACTACTCAAGGACTACTCAAGTAGTTTCTTTTTTTTTTTTTTTAAGAATCCCTTCAAAAGAACATCCTCTGTGTAAGTTTGCAATATCACGTGCTCCTTCTTCCTTGCAATGTTCCTGGCTGCACAGTGGTACATCTAAACCAAGAAAGGCTTACTGTTTTTTCTCCCTTACCTTAATTCTAGTCTAGAGACAAAGTAGATTTCAAGTCCTACATTGAAAAGAGAATAGAACATGAGTTTCTTGCCTCATTAGTAACTATTTTTATTTAGGTCTAACCACTAAGTCTAAGGGTTCAGTTCATTACCCCCAGAAAGGAGTGTGCAGATGCCTTAGTGTACTGAATGCTGATAGACCTGAACGGGCTCCAGAGATCATGGATGCCTGCCTACCTTTCTTCACCAGGAACTGCAGCTCCAAGTAGCCAAACAGACTGGCAGCTGTGGGAACTACCTCACACAGGGATAAATTGCAGCAGACCAGCCACCTCCTTGACGAAAATCAATCTTTGACAGCCTTCTGCCTTACAATACTATGTGACAAAAGTCTGCACGCAGAGAGGTAGAACAGAATACCTGACTTTGGATAAATTGACTTGGTAGAAGTTTGGACAAGCCAAAACCCCCAAAGTTTCCCAGAACAATTAGTCCCCAGGCAGTTAACCTGCAAAAGGACATTCAGGCTCCATGAAAGCTTCTGAGGGATTGGATTCCGGCTTTGATTTGAGTCCTCCGCAACACTGTTACAAAAAGGTGGCAGGTGCATTCTTCTCTTTCTCTGGTTTTGGAAGAAATTACCTTCAGATTCAGTGCTGTGTGCAGAAGCCCAGAGTACTGGTATGCACTGGATCAGCCTCAGCTCCGACTTAAGTGAGGAATATGCACTTACTGGGTATCAAACACACTTGGCTATAAGAAGGGGACTAAATTGCTCATTTTTGCCACAGTAGCCACACCCCTGGGCGTGTGCAGAAGTAAAATGATATGCCTGCAGGCAAGTTTCCCAGGAAAAAGAGATTGTTTATAAAATCACAAGGACCACGGACATTAGCAAGATATTGGTTGAACAAAGACTTGGATTTTAGCTTCATCAATAAAACCGGAACAGTATATGCACAAATATACGAGGATTCAAGTTAAAACATGATTCTGTTCAAGAAAGCCTATTTTCTCGCACCAATAACCTGTTTCCATTAACATTTGTGCCTTAATCACCACACCAAATCTATTGAAAATCATTTTAAATACACATACTTGGCCTCACTGTTAGAAAGCGCTCACTCACCTCTGCACTAAGCATGGGCTAGATTCCTGAGGAATTAGGAAAAGGAAGTCAAAGTGAATAAAGCTGTTGGGTTCTAGCTGCTGTAGGCCTAAATCGCTTTTGAAAATGATCCTGAATGTTTTGAAAGCTGTAGCATAATAGAATATTTACTCAGTAAATATCACTCAGGTGCCTTTCAGTGTAAGTATGATAAATGCAGCATCAGAAGACTCAAGAGGAATGTCTACCCTAGCAGCAAGGAATGCTGACAGGTTTTGCATGTGATGGGGGAGCAGGTATCCTACTGCACATCTCTTCATCCTCACCATTCACCAGTCTTACCTTCCTCGTTGTCCTATCTCCACAGAAGATGTTTCCCACCAAGAATGAAGTCAGAGGGAGACCTAGTTTTCTTTTCTTAATGAAGTTAACGTGATTTGGAATTGCTGAAGCACAGAGCATGGAAATGAGCAAGGCCATTTTGCAGATGTTTTTCATAGCAAAGCTACACTGGAGGCAGGCAGGACTGACTGGAATGACTAAGGTCAGACTTGCTCTCAAAGAGCTCAACCAGATGCTCTCAACAAGCTCTACAAGATGTTCTGGAAAGACTAAGATGCAACAAAAAATGACAGAAATGTTCGTAAATGTATCATGCCCTCTGAGGACTGCATTTATGACTTGCTAATGCATACTCTGTCTTACTGCTCGTATGATTCTGATATTTGTTAGATCTAATAATAATAGGTTTTGCTGCATTTGTTCTGTATTACCTGTTGTAATGTAAAATATGTCATTGAAAATACAAGGGAAAGGGGCTGTATAAAGAGATGTTGGCAACTTCTTGAGGCAATCTTGTTCTGTATTTTGAAACAATTACATTTTTAAATTCCCCCAACATTTACATCTTTCCCTTGGACTGGGTGTAGCATCTAAAACACCTTTTATACAATGTAATTTTTGAACTGCTCAAGATAGCACAGGATATGTGCTACTCCTCTATGACACCTGCAGGCTGTCTCAAATCTCAGCTTCAAACACAAGGAGACATAAATGGATGCTTTTTATCACATCTTACCTGTAACAAGCACACAAAAATAGGTGGGAAGAGTGGAGTCTCAGTTCCATCTCCTTCAGCATCAATTAACAATGGTCTATATTACATAAAAGGAGGTGGGTGTTGTTCTGTCCCATACAGAAGTAAAGTATTGCCTGTCTGCAGTGCATCCCAGGGACATGAGAGGGAGCTCACATGTGGCCCAGCACCCCTTATAGCACCTTCCAGCTTCACACAGCTTTCCCTCTCACCAAGGCCTATCTCACATTATGGCACAGTCAATCCCCAATTTATTTCTAAAGCTAATTAGGGGACCAGTACTGCCCACCAATTTAATGCCTATGAAGTGATGGACAGATTCCCACTCAATAGGAAAAACAGAGAGACAGACTATGACCCTGAAAAGCACCCTCCCTTCAGCCATTGCATCAGTTCAGCTTAGCTGTGATCCCAGGGAAGTAAATTGAAGTCATGTGACTCCTTATGAAAAATTAAAAGTATAAAAGGTGCATGACTGACTGACCACTAAGAGGAGCTTGAAAAAATCTTAAAAAGAAAAAAAGCCCAAACCTAAAACCTATTCTCCTGCTTTCAAACCACTTCCTCCTAGTTTTGGAGTCACATCCATTCATTTATTTTCCTCTTGAAAAGAAGGAAGGTGAAATATAAAGCTTTTCTGCTGTGGTTGAGTAGCTATCAAGGGCAGCAGACGTACCAAAAATTTGTCTGTGTTTTTGAACAGCACTTCCTCCATGGTAAGACTCTTTTTAACATTCATGTTGTTTAAAAAAAAAACAAAACACAAAAAAACCCCGAGTCTGGTGAAATTTCATTTTGTTCACATATCTTATGTAATAAAAAAATGAAAGTATAAGCAGCCCATATGCAGGTCTATGTTGCTAGTGGGAGCTGTGGTCATCCTAGTATCAGAAACAAAGGGCGGTTATGAATTATGATATATATTTATTTAAAAAAAAAAATCTACCACACTGACCTAGCTGCTTAATGGTAAAGGTTGCATGCTACTTTGCAGAAGATTGTTTGTTTTCTCCTCTGTGATTTTCACTTGCAAGCAATGCAGGTGTTTGACCAGATGTGAGGACAGGGAGATACCCAGTAGAACCCAAATATCTGTAAGCACGTGCAGACTGTTTTTCAAGGGAATCTCTTTCCATCTTCCTCAAACACACATCATGATTACCCCCAGCTGACTGAAATTTAAGTGGAATAAATGAGAGACAAAATGGGAGGTGGAATGGCATGCTGCCCTGTGTTTCTTAGAAGGCTTAAAAAAGATCTTGTTTGGAGATGAAATCTTGCTACAGACCTCAAGTTAAAGCATGAGTCCCTTAACATATGGGATCTTTAAATGTGTACTAAAGCCACCCCCCCACC
>JAOXJM010000001.1:18751264-18767732 GCA_026413425.1 Tringa solitaria | reverse complement strand
CACCTCTCACTAGAGCAGGTTGCTCAAAGCCCCATCCAGCCTGGCCTTGAACACCAGAAGTGCTGGCCTTTCAGTCACCAGAAAAAAAACAAACAAACAAAACAAAACAGTTCCAGAAAGCAATCCATCTTATTTTCAGATGAGCATCTGAGATAGCTCAGCACATTGCTAAGTGCTCATTTTCTGTGTAAAATACAGGTAGAGTCTAGGGTGGATATTTCAGACTTGTACATTTTTGATATCTGTAGTTAGAGAAATCAGGAAAAAAACAAATGTCCAATGCCAGTTAAAAAATGTACCCCTGTGCTCATCCTCCTCTCTTTTTACATAGACTTCATCACAGTATTGCAGAGTGGTTGAGTGAGGTTGGTGTGGACATTTGGAAATCCTTTGATCCAACACCTGTGCTCAGAACAGGGTCAGCCAGAGCAGGTTGCCCAGGGTTGTGTCTTCTTCGGGCATGAATGTCTTAAAGGATGGAGACTCCACAACTCCACTATGCTTGACCATCCTCAAAGTAAAAAAAAAAAATTTAAAAAAATTCTTATGTATAAGTGTAATTTCCTGTATTTCCACTTGTGCACATCATCTCCTCTCCTTTCACCACTAATAAAGAGCCTGACTCCCTCTTCTTTAAAACCCTCCCATCTAGTACTTATACACATGGACAACATCCATCTGAGCCTTCTCATCTCCAAGCTAAATAATGCCAAACTCTCTCAGCGTCTCCTCATGATCAATGCACCAAGCCCTTAACAATCTTTGTGGTCACTTGCTGTACTTGCCCTTCTAAGTCCATGTCTCTCCCGTAATGGGGAAGACCAGCACTAGACACAGCACTCCTGATGTCGTACCAGTGCTTACCAGAAAGGAAGTACTTCCCTCTTCCCTGCTGGTGACACTGTCTGATGTAGCCAAGGCTGCTTGTTGTTCTTCGCCACAAGGGAGCTCTGCTGGCTCATGCACAACTTGCTGGCCAGCAAGACTCCCGAGGTTTATTCTGCAAAGCTGTTTTCCAACCAGTCAGCCCCTGGGCTGTACTGGTGTATGGGACTATTGTTCTTTGGCTGCAAAACTCTGCACTTTCAATTGTTGAACTTCACAAGATTAAATCTTCAACTCATTATAGCCATTGAGAAGTCAATTACTCCAGTCCTTTAAGTTATCCCTACAATCAATTGGAAGAGTAAATCTTCTTCAAAGGGCAATTCATCCCTCTGTTCCACTGAATAATGTCTGAGAGAAGGGGACACATGTCTCTCCACATGTATGGTCAGTCACAGACTGGATAGTATTTGATGTTTTCTTTATGCTGAACATGTTCCGTTGCTTCACAAAAATTCACTCTTAATGCTTCCTGCTTTCTCATCTCAAGAGAATATGGATACTAAATATCTACTAAATATCTTGTGATGGTGCTCAGCTCTCCTTTGATCCCTAGTGTCCAAAATGCAAATACTCCTCCAAGTGGCAACCTTACCCCTCTCTAAGGCATGTCCTTTATTTGCTGTCTTATTTTAGTCTTTAGTTAGTTTACCCAACGTCTCAAGACGTTTTACCATTAGTCGTAATGTTTTAAAGGTATTTCTGGAATATTTTATAAATCCCATGTGGTAAATATTCACTACTCATACATCCAGTCAAAGTCACTACTTTTAATCTGCCTTGACTTTTTCACACACACCACATACATTGATTTTAAAGTTTGCTTCATACAAACTACTTTTTCCATCATCCTTTCAGCAGTTTTAAGAGTTCATGTAATGGCAGTTTTCAGCAAAGACAGAAGACAGAAAATTTAGAAAAAAAGAGTTACTTTTATCATATGCACAAGTCATTCAATAATTTTGTGTTGCCAGTGGCACTTTAAAGTAAAGTGACATATTTTACATGAAAGTTATAACATTAAACCCATTTGTAATTAAAGTATAGGTTCTGTTAAAAAATGGTATGACTTCTGGGGTCTTTTCCAAAAAATTTATGAATAAAGGTATAGCTATATTGGTTAAAGGAACAAATGGGCTAAGGGGAAATTTATATGCAAAAGAAAAAAGAACTATTCTTGCACCCAATAGGTCCCATAAATACTTACCACTCTAAAGTGGGAAATCTTCCACCGTTCATGAAAAGAAGTACTGTCTCAAGGTAGGATTTTATGATGGAATCCTATTATGTTTGACTCCTTTTGGAGCTCTTGGTCCCAAAAACTTTGTCATAAGAGTAATCGTCACACAGATTGTTCCGTTAGGACGGGTTCTGAAATTCTCATTCATTTTTCCATCTACTCAGCCAGTGGCCTTTAATAACCCTTTCAAAAAATGACATAGTTCCCCCTCTGGCATGCCCTCTCCAGACCTGTTACTCCCTTTGAAAAGAAGTCAGCTTGTGCAATATACACTATATAATGCCAAAAGCAGGATGTTGAGATAGACTAATCATTGTAAGTCATGCATGCTTTCCTCCACCTTTTTGTCACTGTTTCTTAATTTTTTAAGGCTGCTGAGAACCACGCTGGCCCCTGACATTAGTAAGGCATTCTTAGGAGTCACTTTGTTGGGCTTAATTCTTGCAGTGATGCAGAATGGCTATGCATTTGTGTTTTTATTTTTACTGTCCTTGGTAGACTGTTATTGAAGGACAAAGTAGACAATGTAATAAATGTCATAGTGTATTACAGAATTTGTATGAAGCCTTAAATGTGTTTTGGAAGCAACTTAAAAAAGGACTTTACACTTTAAAATGTAAGTCTCTAAGGAAAAAAGCCCAAACCCACCAAACCCTAACTAGAAGAAAAGGACTGTGAGGATCTTACTGGATATTCAATGATATTCCTGCTAAACCATATCCTGTATTCTCATATTAAAAAAAACCCCAAAATCAAAAAAAAAAAAAAACCAAAATAAAACAAACGCCCAAAAAACCCAACAAAACAAAATAAAACCAACCCAACCAACCAAGCAAGCAAAAAAAAACAGAACACAAAACCAAACACAAAAATCCCTGGTTTATATTCCAGTTTAAAAAGAGTTTAGGCACAAAAGAATTGGGTTGTACAGGTGTTTCCAAAAGCCTATCAACTTCCTCCTTGACTTCAAGACACTGCAATTCTTTTCAAAAATCACCATTAACATTTTCACTAAATTACTTTCTCCTATGATACATCCTTGCTTCCTTCATAGGTGTGAACTGTACACTATTTTCCTTACAAGCCCATCATCAAGCAATCCATGTAAGCACTTCCCTGTCCTTGTTTCCACCTGAACAGCACTGATCAGTTAAGTGCATTTTTACATTACTTGTTTACTTTCTATTTTTGAAATCATAGGAAGATAATTTTGTGCCACAGAGAAAGACTGTTGACATCTACTATTGCTACGCTCCTTTGATGAGAGAGCATAGGACAGTGTATCATCTCAATGGGACCAATCTAGAGTCAGATTAGGGTTTGCACTTTCATTGCTGACTAGTAAGTATAATGCGGCATGATGGCCAGATGCATCCTCAGGCTACCCATCTAGCACCCACACTCACAGCACTCACAACACTGTGGCTTACTTCGAAACAGCAACTCTTTTTCCAGCGTCCCTTTCTCTTCGTTTGAACTAGATATTGAACCATTAATAGCAAACCACCTTTGACTTGCATCTGGAAACCTACAGCTTTCTATAAGGGCTCTCTTCTCCTCTGTTTAACACAGATTTTCTTCAGCACTTCATCTTTTTCTCTGCTGTGAGCTTTTTTTTTGAAACCAAAGCTGCCACCAAAAAATGCAGGTTGTAAGAACATGAGCAAGAAGTTTTGATTAACTTTTATTTCTAATCTTCTAACTAGTGTCTGCCATAATCCTATATATAGTTTACCTATATCTACCTAATTGTAATGTAGCTTTCCATCAGACTCCTATTAACAAGTAATCATTTACAGGGATAACTCCAGTGTAACATTCACACTTCTCTATGAACTGTTTTTAGCTACTATTCTTTAAAAGAACATTTGAGGTTACCATCTCAGAGAGAGAGAGAAAAAAGTATATATTCTGGGTTTTCAGTCTTTATTTTCTGCATCCAACAGCTTCCTTCTGCATCCTTGTTTCGTTCTTTGTGCTTTCAGTTTAATCAGTCTGTGATTTGGTTTATCCAAGTCCATAAGGAAGGACAGTATAATAATATGTAGGAAAGTCTAAGTCAGTTAATGGTATTTTTCTCTTGAGACTACTATTATTAAGGCTTCACCAGATTCCTCTTTGTTAATCTACCAGAAAAACAGAAAGCCTGCTTTGCCATCAGTTTAATTTTCAGTTTGCACACTTTACTCTTAGTGAGGGCCAAAGATGTCCTGTTTTAATCATAAAGTGAAGAAAATGTTTCAGTTTATTTGAAAATATGTCGTAAGTGAGAAAATGGAGGAGGTTTTGTTTTTCTTTAAAGGTAATGACATTTTATCTCTGTTTCTTCACAAAGTGGGATCAGTTATTTCATCCTTGTGCTCATCAGCGTTCGAATCATTAAAGACAGTGAAATGCAGTTAAACTTTCTAACACCTAGGTATTGATCTAATTAAAAAAACCTCTTTTCAGATTTATTTTTCTTAGATTTCTCACTAAGAAAGGAAAAAAGTGCGGGAACTACACAACAGTCATCCCATTCTTTACAAAGGATGTCACTTCTGGGGCATGTTCTCCTCCTCCATCAAACCATGTCATTCAGGGATGTCATATTTATCCCATGTGGTTTGCCTATGCACACTCTGTGAGTTGTAGACTAAATATACCTATGCCGCACTGCATATATACTCTTTTTTTTCATCTAAGATGTTTTTGAGGGAATATGAGTGCCTTCTACATGATATATTCTGTTATATTTTACTAAAGTTAGACCTCACCTTACATATAAAATATTTATATCCTCAGATAGTCATGCTCAGGTTCTCTTTACAGCCAAAAACTTGCAGAAAACTATTAATTTACCCATATACACTAGATACTTTAAGGTTGAGAGAAATCACTGCCTGCTAGGGTCTGCTTACTCCATAGAATCTAAATGGGAGTCTCAATATCTACAATTCATGAGTCCCACTCCATGTCTGTCTTCTTCATCCACAACTCACCTAATGTGCAATTAAATCATGTCTTTATCACTCTACAGGAGTCTAGTCAACAACTGAAAACTAAACCCTCTTATCATATTTAATTAAGCAATTTAACCATGCTGATTTCAGAATTGCACTTCTTCCTGATTCACATTTGAAAACAAAACCCAGAATGTTTAGAAAGAAACTGTCACATTGAACGGCAGCTCACGGAGGTTTTCAAATCATATTATCAGTCTTTCCTGATATATCATCTCTTGAGGAGCCTTCTCCATGACTCTAGTAAGTTGAGGACCAAGCAGAGAAATTCTGATGTTGAAATCCAGGAATGCGTGGAACTGGATCTATACTATAAGCCAACAGCACTGAGAATTTAAAATGCTAATCTACTTCTCTTGCCTTTCCCATAGTAAAGGTGTTGGGGCCTGGTTTAGGCTGATTGTAAACAGATTTTTTTTAAGAATCGGTACTGAGACAGTATAATTTCAAGAAATAAGAAAAATCTTACATATGAGGTTTATTCAGCTTGCTGTTTAGAGTTGAATGAAGATCAAAGTCAGTATGTAGCCTTGCATTGTGTATGGATAACTGCGTGCTTCAGTGATCTTATCAGAAAACAAAAAGGCTGAAGTTCTATGAACACTCATGTCACAATGTTCTCAAAAATTATTTTCCAAATGAAAAATACTGAAAATATATGGCACCTTCTAACCTCTCGAGTCTGCTCTGTTCAGGAAGAAGAAAAAATGCAAAAGCAAAAATTCAGTGAAGCCAGGATAGATTTCTTGGAAACAATTTACATCAGTCTGTATCTGAGAGAAGGCATTGCTGGATGAATACTGATAAAGCAAACCTAGATATAATTCTCGATGTTCTTAAATAAAAAATGCTGTTCATTATCTAACACCAAACCTTCTTTTTCTGATGAGTCAAACTGTGAATTTACAAAGAGTTATTAATGGTATGCAGTTGGAATAAAAAACATTAATACATGCCATTAGGAGAAATGTAAGAAGTTCATTTATTTTTCCACCTTGCATATGAAAACCATAATTTGGGCATTTGGAAAGCCATCTAAGTAAATGCAGCCACCAAATAATTTTCTTTTCTTTAGGAGCTGTATGACTGACTGATTCTTAATAACTACAAAAATAGCTGTAGGCAAACAACAATACTAAGCTTGCAGTGCACAGAAGCGAGTGAAAAACAGATGCCAGCCCTCAGCTCTTCCTGTATAATTTGTACATGGTAAAGATAGTAAAGTGATTCCTTAAGCATATTTTCTAGCTTATTATTCACCACTATCTTATTTCATGTGGCACTTCAAAATGGTCTCTTATACCTGGGTTGCTAAAACAGGACATCAGCAGCTTTTTGCTAGTGTGTATAATTGAAAGGCTGTTACTTAAGGCAGACACCATTAAAAAATCTGAATTTGCCAACAGTTACAAACCAATTCTACACCTAGAATAGGAAAGTATTTATGGTATATGGCTGTATTTGAAAGTGTTGGCAAATCTTGATCTTTTAGAGGTGACTCCTGTTCACAATAAGAAGCCCATACCTTGAGGTTCTTTTTTTGGTCTATGTATACATATTATAACGGAAACAGTGCAAGTAGGTAAGGTAGAAAGAACTATTTTGTCAGGAATTATACAATTAACTTTCAAATGTCCTTTCAAAATTTTAAAAATTTTGTCAGTTCTGTTAATTTTAGTGGTGATGACTCAATTCACTTTCTAGAAATGAGACTAGAATCACATCTTTTGTTTCTCCTTTGTGAAAGAACTCCTGGTGTTAGACATGAAGTACTTAATACCACTCTTCAGCTTTAAAATGAACACCATTAAGAATTCCTGACTACACATTGCTCAAAGAGGATAAAATCAAGTGCCTTTGCTTTCTAATTTTGCCAGAATGAAATCCCACTGCCTCAGGTGAAATCAAAATAAATTCTCAGTACTGCAAAGAATATGTGTGTTCTACTATACAGATACGTGTTAATGGCACTTTATACAGTGCAGAAACTTAAATACACTTACTGGCTGAAAGCTTGCATATTATGTTAAAACAGGACATGTATATAATTCCTGATGTAGACTCAAAAGATTAAGAGGTTAAAATTATTAAGTGCAGCACCTTTTGTCACTGAAAATAGTCTTGAATGTGAAGGCACGTGTGAGCTGACTTGATTCCTATATTGTTGTACATAAGCTGGATTTGCACTAACAGTACAGTACTGATTAAACCTTCAAGCAAGATTTACTTTCCTGTAGAAGATCATCCCTCTATTTACTGAGCTAAGCACTTCATGCGCATTGCCTTGTCTAGCATAAAATAAAAGGCCTTGTATTTAAAAAGTCTGCCGGTGAATGAACAGTTATGTATGTCTTCATTAATTTCAATTATTTATCATTTATGCATTCAAAATTATTGTAAGAAATACTGTTTTAGGGAAAATTGATACAAATATTGTAAAATTGCTGTAAATAGCCTTTGGGAATGTAGTGGCAATGTTTTCCATCCCTGTATTACCCCGAATTGGAGCACGGAGGAATGTCAGCTTGATCCGCCACATTCAGGTGAGTTTTTTTCATACTGAAAGTTAAACTCTCTGGATTTTTTTAATACTCACAATTCTCAAAACTTATATTTTTATGTAAACAAAGAATGAAATTAACAAATTCATATAACCGTTGTTAATTCAAGGAACAAAAAACATTTCAAATAAAGCCACAACACCAACTTGGAAATGAAAGGTAATAATATTGTCCTTTATTCTCTTTACTAAAAGTGAGAAAACTAAATTGATGCCATAACAGAGTGTAAGGTCACTGGAGATTGACCCATTTGTTAACCCACTGCAGAGTTTTTTTAAATTGTTTTTTCTTTTATTGCTACAGCAGCCTGTCTGGTATGAGAACACTAATGTATTACTTCTTAAACGATTTGTTGTTAAATCACAATAATTATATTTCTTTTACTTTGTCAACACTATGTTTGTGTTTGAAATGCAGTTGAGGCCAGTTAAGGAGAGATAACTAATCCAAGACAAGAATTTTTTGAATTCAGGAAAAGTGTCTCCACATTAGTCTAAACAGAGCTCATTCTGCTCCCTTTTTAATGTAATTTCTGTTCTAGAAATTTAATACTGTGGAGTGACCAAGCTGGCACACAGAAGTGCCACTAGCAGCACAACTCTGGAGAGTACAACTCAGGCACCTTAAAAATGACATAAATTGTAAGAAAGAGAACCCAGGCTCATTTATTTGATTATGACAGATGAAACGAGGATCAGATTCCTAGGAACTGACTTCATTTTTACTTTGCCCTCATTCAGGCCAGTTCCCATGGGTAGTAGTACGAATTAAAACAAGACAAGACCTCACATTTGGCTTAGTAGTATTTGTAATGTTGTGTGCCATGGTCTGAGATGTCTATCTTTTTGAAGAATATCAGTCTCTCTACATGCTTTGGAATGCCCATGTTTCTGTTCAGTACCACAAATTTGCAAATTTGTAGTGACATTTTAAATGTTACTCGCTCTGTGAGAAAGAGGAGAAATCAAATGTACTTTGTACTTAAATGATGGCAGGAATGGTTGTTATTCTGGATATTTTGGGTCAAGGAACAGTATGGTGAATTTCACCTTCATGACTGACCTTAAGTGTAGAAATCCAATCCAGCATTCTTATGCACCTAAGTGAATTGCAAGAATGTTTGTGACTCTGTCCTTCATTGGCATAAATCTGAGTCTACACAGACAGGCAGATCTTGCAAATGTCACACTTTGGTGGTAAATGCTCTTAGTAGGGTGAGAGAAATTTTTCCTCCTGTTCATAACACTTTGCAAAAGTAAGACTGATCCCCACGAAATGTTGAGCCCCTTGATGAGGTCTTTCAACTCCTGATATCTTAACTGCAAGTTGAATATTTCACACAAGCTAACTTTCGATTTGGTAGATTAATTTACGTCTTGTATGGCCTTCCTCACAGTCACAGAAATAGACTTTCCTATAATAAAATGAGGATGGACAGGAGTAGGACTGTCAAGATTCCCTAAGTAGTCCTTAGGGATTCTGCATAGTTTTTTTTCCTAGTTTTATTGCAATATTTTAAGCATGTAGAAAATATCTCTTACAGACTAACACTTTACCAGTTTTTCTATTCTTTTCCACAAAAGAAAAGTACTCTGTTAAGTTGTAAATTTATGCTGAAGGCATGAGATACTCCAACAGCAAAACTAAATCTTAACTACCTTATCATTTTTAATGTAGAGGTCTACACTTCTGTTCTTTAAATGAAAAAAGAGAAAATCTAAACCTAGACTTTTAGTAAAGAATCCACTTGTAGAACCAGAATCTTCTTGTTATACAAAGCATCACCAAGCTTTTATACAAATCAATGATATCTAAAACCTCATGGAGAAATAACTAGCAGCCAGCATCCAATCATAATTATTCTCTCACATTCTTACTTAGTACAAGTCATACTATGATTTTAAATTTTTCAAAAGGAAGACGTTTCTCCCACCAGCTTCTAAAAAGTAGAAGATTTGAGAATTTCAATGTAGTATAAATAGAAAGCCCCACTTAATGATGTTTCTACCCAGACTACTGTTAAGCCTGAAGATCATAAAGAAAGATATATTTTACATGAACTTCTATTTCGTAGCATTTACATTTTCTCTGTGCATGCAAAGGAATTCCTGATTCAATCAAAATGCTCATAATCTTCAGTTTAGAAATTGTGCTTACTTGGAAGACTGGATTTTAAAAAGTAATAAAGATTAAAAACCAACAAATGAAAAGAAACTTATTAAAAGTAGCTAACTTGCTGCCTATCAAATTGCAAATATAAATGGAGCATCTTCATCGACTGTATATATAGAAAACTTAACTTTTTTCTCTTTCAAATAGGTCGCTTCTTGGTCCTATGATTTTTAATCTATATGTAAGTATCTTGCAACACAATGAACACTCTATATCACAGGTCAAATATACACAAACACAAATACCGTGAGCAGGTAAATGGGCAGGGCTGATCCCTGTGGGACTGTGACTGAGTTGAACATAACCCTCCTGTAAGTGACTTATCTAACGTGCATATAAAGGGAGGACCTTCACTACTGAGTCAGTAGAGCTCTGCTGTCCAAGATACAACCAATTTTGGAACAGTCTGTTCAGTTCTTCTATAACTGTCATCTAGGAGATCTCTGATAAAATGGAGGGGTTTCAAAGGACATTTGAGAAAATAATTAAAGGGATGAAAGCAGACCTTCTAAGCAATTCAGAGTCCAACATATCTTATCAAAGGAAAAGATTAATGGAGAAGTGACTCAGTCACAGCCTGTAAAATCCAGATAGTTTTATTGTGCATTTTCACATCCAGCAAACAAAAGTAAAATAAGATCCCGTGATTGGCAGTTGACGACAGACAAGTTTGCCCTAGGACTGTAATGAAATCTTCTAACTGAAGATTATTAGAAGCACTTATCTAGTATTGCTTTTCAGTCTCGCCACGATAGTTTAAAACCAAATTTTTAAATTTTTCCTAAAATTTGCTTTTTAGAACATTGTTTAATAACATGGTTATTTTCCAAACCAATAACCTACAGACAACTTAACTGATAACTATCCCTTCCAATATTACAGGGTAAATTAATTCAGTGAATACTTCAGAGAAAATATAAGGATAATTCACCAATACCTTAAGTGAAAAAGATCAGCATTATAAACCTCTATTTCATGAACAGTTTTGTGATTTAAACACATTTTTGCAAAACCTCCTAAATGAAGATTAATTTCTTTTTTGTCAAGAAGTGTATTTTTTTATTCATGAGTCCACACTTCTTTAAAAAATAGCATCCATTTTCATTTCATCAATTGGGAAGGCAATATTTTGAGTTAAAATCCTGCCTATTCAGGTTTTATTTTTGTTTAAATGTAGTAGGTTGTGGACTACAGATAATTTGAACAATAAAATATTCTATCCTTTGGCAAGCATGCATTCACTTTTAAACTCCAGGGGTCTGTGTTTGAGCACTAAAGCAGCATAATTAAAACATGGAATGCTAGATATATTTAACAGGTTCAATTCTGTTTGCTGGTTAAAGACTGAGAGGCCAAAAGATGGAGCCTATTAACAATACTGTACGAAGAAAGAGAAATCGCTGCAGACTGAAGTAAGTCCCACTGGGGGCCTAACAAGCACCTGCCATTTCCATGCGGTGAGAGATCAATCAGGCTCTGTATGCAGCAAGCCGACCTGCCAGAAGCTGAACCACAAGGGGGAGAGAAGAAAAATGATCAATTCCCCAAATTCTGTGCTCTGCAGTAACAAAGTGCTGTGCTCTAAACATTTGCACTGTCTTTGCAATTGTGATATCTTAGTCAAGTTCAAAATCTGCAGTGAAACTACAATCAGAACATATATATACAGATATACAGAAAAAAAGGTATCCAAAGCATATTAGAAAACAAATTCTCTACATTGTTACTGAATAAGTTCAGTTGCATTACAAGGAAAGTAAGCTTTGGGGGTTGCAGTTGTGAAGAACAAACAGCCAAGATTTTGTTCTAATGTACAATACTGCAGTTTAAATTTTGTGGACTTCAATTCATTGCTTACTTGACTTCTGCTTGCAGTGAGCACTGAGTTAGCCAATAGAATAGTAACACATACTAAATATGTACCAAACAATAGTGGCAACTGGAAATGAAAACAAGAGAATTGGAACTCGGTATTTGCCTGCTTGCTAGAAAGTGTAGTTATCAACACCCCTATTATCAAGCAGAAGAATAATAAAATAATCAAATAATATTGCACATATTTCTAGGTCCTAGAAAAACTCCAGGCTGTTTTTGGCTTGGGTCAGTGCTTGGGCACATGGATACAGTTACAGGTTAAGGTAAGAAAACCAATCTCAATTTGCAAAGATCGGAAGCCACGAATGAAATCTCTAGACGTAACTATTCTTTCCTAGGTAATCCAGTACTCAAATACATCTTAAAAGGTGACATGATAAAAAAAAAAAAAAAATTGTCTGGAATTCTGTGGAAAGCACTGAGATCATGCCCTTCTTATGTGATTAGCCTGGATTTTTTAATATTTTTGTGTTCTCTCTCAAGTGTTCTTAAAGCCGCTTTCCCACAATATGAAGTGTGATTTTTCATTTCCTGTGATAAAGAAGACAGCTGTGGAGCAGTGGTACAGCAGTAAATAATACAGGATGGGAATCTCTTTGGTACACAGTAAAATATCAGAGAGCTTTATTAGAGTTATTCATTTGCATTTACCCTTCACTACTGTTATGAAGAATGATGATTATTAATGAAAAACCTCAATTAAAACAGTCCAAAGCTGTCTTTTGATGTAATGACAGAAGTCCAGACAGGCAAAAATTAAAAATAAAGACAACAGTCAAAAAATTCAAAATAATACTGTATTCTTCATTAGTTGAGTAGAAAAATACTTTTGTTTGAAACAAAAAATTGGAAACAAATGGTTTTTTCTCATTCACTTGAGAAATTGTTCCAGAACAGTTCATTCTTGCATAAATATTACCTTTGAAATATTATCAAAGTCAGTGTCTGCAGAGGTTATTTGCTAAGTAAGTGCCTGTAGTTTTAGCTCAAGAGAGATCCAAAGATGGCTATAACTTTCCCATTAAACTTACAGACGGAAAAACATGAGTTCTATGCAGTCAAACTTTTAAATAGCTTGTTCAGTTCTGCCAGTTCCTGCTTTAGTCTGTTCTCTGGGACTGCATTTAGGTTTCAACAAATCCATCTCCCCATTAGTTTTGCTCCTCCAATACCCATGTTGCTATATTTAATTTTAATATTACACCTTCAGTTGCCTCACAGAGGCAAATATCACATGACACCATTTGGATTGTGCTGCTCTTCAAACTGCTGCAGTCTTTAGTAATTGCTTCTTTTTCAAAAACTGATTTCAGGATGACATAAACAACTTATTAGCAAGTTCAGTACATGAATTCTGTGTCACTTGGGCTTACTGTGATACAATGCCTATGGAAGAGACTCAAAGGTAGAGCTGTGCAATAATACTCAGAATAAAGACTGAATTATTTCTCTTTCTAAGTATCACTACAATCACAGTAATAGCAGAATAAATTAAATTATTCCTAAAGTAATATTTAGATACCTTACATCAAGACAGCATTTTTACATTATCTAATATCCAGTTTTACCTAGTTCTGAAAGCACTTATGCTCTCTACCTATTTCTTAGTTTGATCTCAAATATTCTTGTGGTTTTTATTAAATATCAGTGTGTGTGCGTGCATACTGATACACAGGGAAGCATGTGTTCTGGGGAGAATCCTGCCTTTTTTTCTGCCTAAGCTTCTCTATCTTCTATTGTGCCTAACCTAAATTTCACCTAACTCCTTAGAAAACCCACAAAAGTTTTTACAGTTCAGCCACAATCTGGAAAGCAATGGAAAACACGGTGTTTAGCTCCTAGGTAGCAACCTAAAGGCTATCATACGTATACCTTGCAATACATCTATAAAACTTTACATTCACAGCCTGAAACATATTGAAAAGTTTCAAAGAGCTCAGCTTAGAAGTTTGAATAAAAATTTATCAATATTAATTCTCAGGTACTTTTAAAGCATATTAATAAATTTTTCCTGGATCATCAGCAGACTGCCCAGTTTATGTTGAAAAGACTTCTGCTATAAGTGTAGAAGAAATATTTTAAAACACTACTTTGCTAAATAAATTAGAAGGACTCTTCTGAGTATTCATAATACATGTTTATGAACTATTTTAATTAAAACACATATCTCTGTAGTTAACTTGAAACCTATATTTCAATCCGGCTGCTTTATTATGATTTTCAAGTTTCCTGTATCACACACACATACATTTTGAAAAACAAATATAAATAAAATATGACAGAATAAACACTGATTAGAACATTTTGGAACATCATTAACATACCCAATTTACATGGCGTAAATCTACTAACATCTGCAGTGATATAAAATCTCCCAACATCTTTCACATCATGAATATGAAAGCAGCCTTTTTTTTTTTTCTTTTCTTCATTTGGTACAATAAATAAAACAGTGTATTTCTTCTATTTCACATGTAACAAGAAGCCAGTGAGTGTCATTCCAGCACGTGAGCATAGAACATTAAAAGGGAGAAGATGGAAATATAACGCCGAACAGTTAAAGTAATCTGTTAGCCCAGAACCTAGAACAAGAAATTACCTCCATCAGGCAGTAACTCACTGTTCTGTGGGGCTTCAGGACAAATAACCTGAACTACAGCATCACCTCCCTTGGCCTTCTTCACATTTCTTGATTTCCATCACGGAAACCGAACAGTGGAAATTTAAACAAGGAACAATATATTAAATCTGAGGAAAAACATGCACTTACGCACATTTACAATGCAGAATGTTCTGAAACCATCACTGTTCATTATTCGTGATCCATATTAAATCCTGGTTTGCTTAGATGGACATTGTTGTTTGGTTATTTTTTAACTAGGAAATTTTTTTTGAATTCTAAGAAGAACAGCAATAAAAATTTGCCAAAAATTTACATTTATTCTGAAGTTTCGCAAATGTTGGTGTAAATTCCATTCTATTACAGTTATATTCACAGTTTGCTTGCACAAAGGTGGAATAAGCCTCATCCATTTTAGCTCATTCAGAGACCAAAAATGAAAGCCCAGCCTAATATACAACTGCCATATTTTTGCTTCAGTCAAACTGTTTTACTCAATGTCCATTTGTATGAATAAAATTAATACTAAAGTATTTATTCAGGCTGAAAAAGCACCCATAGTCTTCCTCTACTGAGAATGGAGTGTCCAAATTATCTAATAGTAACTGATTTATGTTTTGAAATTATAGTATGTCAATCTGAAGAATAGACAACTCAGATCCACTTCACTTCTATAAAGGCTCATCCAGCAAAATGTTAAGTCTTTAAAAATCACCCTGCTCTCCAAAGTCCTGGAGACAAATGCCTGCTGACAAGCCCTTTAATTTGCAGTTCTTTATTTACATAGACCTATGATGGCATCAAGCTATCACCCACAAGGTTTTTTGCCTCTTTGCTTTTTTTACCTTGCCCACATCCTTTGTCCCAGGCATCCCTCTGCTTCACAAAGAGCTAAGGAAATTCCTGTTTGTATTTCAGAAAACCCAAATGCAAAAAATTATGCATCTGCAAGCTTCCAAAACCAACAAAGGCACTGTACCAAAAATGAGCAGTCAGATTCAGGAATCTGGAGATAAATCACTAAGACCTTCATTTCCTAACTTTTGCAAACTATTTTTGAAACAAAAAAGATGAGAGACACTTTGTACCAAACCACTTTTCCCTGGGCTGCTGCAGGTATCAGCAGTGCAGTGGTAGCCACAGGACTGTAGAGCAGATACTGGCTTCTCTGTTGCACTGTCTCTCCACCTTCCTCTTCCACCCAGCTGAAACCATCTCATCATGCTCCCTCCCCCGCCATCACCTCTGTCCTAGCCATCTCCTTTCCTTTCCAAATGCATATTCCATACCCTACTAGATGTGGGATCCCACACCCTATCCCACACATTTCTCAGGTGAAGAACTATTACTACACATTATGGTTACCTACAAAGTAAATATCTAATCCTCAGATCAGTCTGAAAACCAGCCTATTACTGGCCAAAAACAAGGTCTTTTTGACCACATATCCTTTGTAACTCAGGGCTTTCTCTCTAGAAGACAAATTTTAAAATCGTGTTTCAGATACATCACCTACTTTACCATGGACAACAATGAAGCATATGCAAGAACTAATTTTAATGTGAAGGTATAATTCCTCATGTAAATTAATGTGAGACCTAATCCTAGGCTCCTCAAATACTTGCTTGATAAGGGGGATCTACAGCAACACCTTCACTGAAGCAAAACTAGACCTGTGTCTGTGAGCCAGTAACCATCTCACCTGAAACCTGTCTGAAAGATGGCAGATGATACTGCAGGGTTTACATCACTTCAAGGCAGCAGTAAGCCAATCTAAGATTTTCCAGAAAACTGTCACAAGATTTTTCAAGAAAACTTTTAGGAGGGCTTTGGCACATATATAGTTATATTAATACTTTTTGTATTAATGTATTAATACTTTTTGCCCCTTTCCAAACCCTCAGTTCAGTTCCTACTCCTGTCACCTGCACCATGGAGTCCCCTCTAGGGGTCAGATGCAGGAATGGATATAATCTCATGGTAGCAATTATATCATAAGAGCTACAGGTCAGTCAGTCTCACCTCTGTGCCTGGCAAGATTATGGAGCATATCCTCCAGGAATCTCTGCTAAGGCACATGGAAAATAAGGAGGTGATTGGAGACAGCCAACAT
>JAOXJM010000001.1:18725647-18751164 GCA_026413425.1 Tringa solitaria | reverse complement strand
GGGGTTGGAACTAGATGATCTTTAAGGTTCCTTCCAACCCAAACCATTCTATGATTTTATGATTCTATGGGAAGATTCCTAGAGCTGAGGCACAGTTGGACCAAAATATTCTACTGAAACATATACTATAAAACTACAAACACAGACATAAGCTCTATTTTAGGGGGCTAATCTTTGCTGTGGTTATCTTATTCTTTCATCTTTTTCTCTTTATTGTCTCCTAAGGGAATACCATTTTTAAAGGAGATTGTTCCAGAATTCATAGTGCCCAAAGATAGTATCAGGGAATTAAGAAATATAACCTATTAGTTTCTTTCTGCACTGATATTAGAACACTTAAGAATAAACCACTTGGAAATAACTTGTGAGCAATATTATCTCTATCTTATGGGCTTTTACAGAACTCAGTTTTATTTTAATGGATGTTGTTCATTTACAGAAAAGGTTAAAGATCTTATAAAGTGTTTGATTATTCATCAAAACCAGAAATTTTTTACACAGGTATACAAAAGATGCCTTCATGCCCAGAACTATTAGATTACAGACAAGGTCTATATTCCTGATGTATCCTACAAAAAGGTTTATTTGGGAACATTCTCCTCTCTGAATATGAAATTAGGGAGCTATTCTTGAACTAATATATAGAGAATTCAATGCAATTTTATTAATGCAGCATGCTGACAACTTAGAACTTGTACCAACAATTCATAGTTGATGCTGTAGTCAATACAGCACAGTATGTCTTCAGTCCTGTTGATGCTAGCAAAAATTTCACAACCTGTACATTATTTGTCAATAGGTCTGTGCCTGCACCAAGGTCTCATTAAAAATGAAAAAAAAAAAAAAGCAACAGAAAATCCCCCAGAGTAGGAATTATTCATAGTCCTCTTGGGAGCACCATTATATTTTTCAAGTGCATCATTTTGTCAGCAAAGCTGTGACAACTATGGAGTTTAGAAACATGTGATACATACAAAATCAGTCAATAAAAATCAGTTTGAAAATATCAACAATAACACAATAACTTTATTACTTAGCACTCCTAACCGGGTTGCTGATCGTGAGGTTTAATCATCCCTTCTCAAACATTAACTTTTGAGTCTGTAGACCACTTTCAACTCAATTTGATAGAGATCTCAAAAAACACTAATTCCCTGAACGTTTCAAAGGTTGGCTACAGGACAGAGGGAAAAAATTACTAATGACAAACTAATGCTTATTGATGCTCTTGGTGTGGGAAGGACTGCAGCTGGATGGCCAGTCAGCACAAACAGCCTCTTCTTACTGCCAGAAGGCCAAAAACGATAGGTATGGTATGCAAGATTTCGTAGGTGGGAAGGAGCACAGGACATATTAGGGAGGGGATGCAGGAGACATAGAAGAGAACTGGAGGCATTTGCAGGTTCTGAGAAGGGCTGGGGGTCTTGGAGTATTAGGTAACATGAAAGAAAACTAGTCAGGATTGCAAGGAATAAAGACTACAGCTTCATTAGTCCCAGAGTTCACAGGACAACTAAAACACCACACACTTGAATTTGCAATTTAACATATATTTTAAAAAAGATTTTATTTTTTTTTTACATCTGGTAACTGCAAGTAAGTGTTTTTGAAGATTTTGTTGAAAAGTCATATAAACCCTACTGTGCAGATATTTCACTTTTTACAACCCAGCTACAATACTCCTCTAAGATACGGTGCCAAATTTTTATGCAATGCTTGGTTTCATGGCAGAATTCTATGTATGAATACAGACATTCATATGGCAGATGTTTTGTGCGTGTCTATTTTTTGTTTTCCTTTCAAAAATTGTGTTATGTCTATGCAAATTCCCTGTACTTCAATAATTTTGTTAAGAGCTGGCAAATATGCTCAGTACTCTATCTTCCAAAAGGGATAACACTCAAATATAGACTGCCTTGTCAGCAACTTCTGCACCATGTTGGGAGACACTCCAAAATTTTTTGTGGCATTTTAAAGTTCATTAATTGGACACATTTAAAATATATATGCATTATAAAATCCTGCCTTTCTAGCTTCCATTAAAATGTCTACATTGCAGAGAATGCGATTTTGTCAGTGCCTTTTATTTCTTTCAAGTTCACTATTAAAGACACAGCATATCTATTCTTTTATTAGAGTTAGAGTTTTATTTCATATGTTGAATCAAAAACAAATAAAAGCTTGCCACAAAACCTATGGTAAGAGGATGTTTTGGCCCAGTTTTCTTTTGATTTTCCTTAATGAAAAATAAAATATTACTTCTAGGGCATGGAATGGGAGTGGATTTCTGCATTACTAAGTATATATATTGATCTCATAATACTCAGATGACAACCCGTCAGAACAGTGTATTTCAGTAATGCAGGTAGAGACGTTTTCACACTCGCTTGAGCAGAACAGCTGCACAGTATGCTACTAAAGTACTCTTGACTTGACTTACTAATACAACTTTAAACATCTGCCTGTGGTCTTATATTTCTTATCAGTTATTAAGAAGGATGAAGAAATACTGATGAAACAGCCATTTGACAAAGCATTCATATTGTAATTAGAGGACCTACTATCTAGCGTTATTATATAAACACGTACATTTATTCTTGATGTAATACCATTGATTTCAGTAGAGTTAGTTACATCAAGAGTAAGAAGAAAGAGAAGAAAGAGAAGAAAGAAGTTCACAAAGGAAAAACAGAGATGAAAGGCATTGTATTTAGTGTAACACAGCCTACTGAAAAATGGGATGGCTGCTATACCTGAAAAGTGCCAGTACACACTTAATCTTCCTTCCCAAACAACAAATGAAATGGAGGTGAAGGCAAAGCTGTCCTCCTCCAGGTTAAATTGTTTCCTGGAATGAGGCCCTCAGGGGAAGATTTGACTTAAAAATAAAGACATAAAATGTGACTATAAAAATAAAGCTAGGCATCAAACTTAAAATTTTGGAATCTGCCTCCCTCAAATGCATTTTGCATCACTCCCCCAGCCTCCACTCAACATGCTTACTCTGGTGCTAGATGGGTAAATCTGATCCTCTGGATTGCCTGCAGCAGCCCATATATACCACAGCCTGGTTCAGATTTCCTAATGGCTCCAAGTTCTTCTTCTTCCATAAACAACAACTTACTATTGAAAAACTTCAAAAGTCTGAGTAAATAACTCTGCTCTGATCACTTGAGAAGTAACATGAAAGGATAAGACAAGCCATCTAAAACTTTAGGTTAAATCATAAAACTCTAAACCTGCCAAACCTGATCTAATTTGCATGTCTTTTGGAATTTATATTTATTAGATATCTCTGAAATCGGAATGAAATTTACTTTTTAATGAAATTCAAAATTTTCATTGGTAACGTATACTTAGAAGTGTGTATTTTGAGGAGACGGATATCTGTCTTTCTAAACTAAGGCCCCTCTTCTCTCCTCCAGATTTAGGCAGGTAAGAATATAATGTCTGGCGAAACCCCCAGCAGGAATCAGGAAAGACATGGCTGTACCTCAACTGTAGTCAACTAGGATGTTGACTACGGGGATCTTTTGCATGTCAGTCTAGTAGTTAGACCATCCATCTAGGATGAATCTAGGCCTGTTTATCACAGAAGGGGATTGAATCCCCAGGAAAACACCATGATCACCAGGCAAATACCTCAAATCAGCCTATTTTTCACTCTTCTTCCAAAAGCTAAACCCCTGTTCAGCAAATCTTGAAGTCCCATGGAGAAGAGACAGGATAATCTGTCCAAGCCCAGTAGTTGACACTCATCAGGGAACAGAATAGAGGATATGACCTCTCTCAATGAAATATATATGCATTTTTCTATTGACACTGGATAAAAAGAAACAGCCTGAAGAAATTTTAATTATTTTCTGGAGATACTTAACCTGTCTACATAACCAAAGAGAACAGAAAATTCAATGTCCTGGTGGACATCCAGATAGGCACGTACTCCTCTGGCTGGATAGTAAAGCTCAGACACCTAGGCTGTGCCTTGCTATGAATTAAATTCAAAATTTGCATTTCTCAGAAAGAAATTTCATCATATAATTGGTGTCATAGTCTAAGTCCCAGGTGTGTCATCTTTCAGCCAAAGTAAAAAACTCATATAATTGGCTTGTACCTCATCTTTCTCACATTATAGCTGTGTATCAAACGTCTAGAGGATTTTACAGTAGGAGGATGTGCCCTCTCCACCCAAAGCAGCCCTGCACACTTCTCTGCTACAGTGATCTATATACCTTAAGGATTGTACCATTCCTTAAGACAACACCTAGACCACTAAATGCACCTTCAGTTGTATGACTCACTTCACATAGAAGACAAGAATTTACTTCAGAAGTCTGCAAAATACCATCATTCATTAAAATATATCAGTGATTAGGCGTAATAAACATCACCATTCAACCTCACCCCATCTAGTCTCAAGTGTCTTTCAAATGGGTGATGAAACTCCTTAAAGGGCTATCTAGAGGGAAAAGTATTCAGAAGGCTACCTCTACTGTTATAAGAACTAAGTATCAGTGTTCACATAACTCTGACACTTTTTGTTTCTTTTTACATATATGACATTGTCACACCACATAATGTATAATTGTGTCTGGAACAATTATAAGAATTTTTCTGTAAGAAAAAAAATCACTCTCAGAAGAGATTCTCAGGTCTTCATGGAGAAAAGGAAAAGAGGTAGGAAGAAAAAGGAAAAGAATAACAACAAGAAGCCCTCAGGAAAACTGGCCTATGTGGAGTTTTACTGATTCTCACTTTATTTTATAATAATTAATTGGTCATTTTATTATTCTTAATGATTTCAAGGATATGGGAAGTGAGTTCACTCTAATTCAGGCTACAGAATGCATAAGACTGATGTAGTGCTGAAAAAATCCCTACCATCCATCCATACCCTTTCAGTCACCGGAAAGAAGATGGAATATTACTTCACAGCACAATTCAATAAGTTTCTGTGACCAGTGTCTGTCTGTCTGAACAGAAAAATTTTTCTGTCAGAAAAAGCAAATCTGTCTGATGACTCAAAGCAATCTCAGAGTATCACAATCTTCCCCTCATAGGGTTTATGAGTTATTCCACTATGGCTTTTATAAAGATGGTTAAAAAATAATCAGAACATTAGAGCTTGTGAAGACCAAACAGTTAATATGTTTCATATCCTACCAATACAAGATTGATCCCCCCAGTACTCTTTCTAGGTCTTTGTCCAAGCAAGCTTTGAACTCAACAACTGTCAGAGTTTCCAGCTCTGAGAAACTATTTCATAGCCTAATAGACTGAACTGCTAATTTTTTTTCTTCTAAATTTTTCTCTATCCATACTTTTGTCTCTGCAGGCCACCTTATATGCTTCCTCTTCCTCTATGATTTTACAATGTAGAATTAGTCATGGATTGTTACTGGCTTCATCTCTGTCTCCCCTATTAGCCACCACTTCAGTCAGTTCAACAAATTTTTATGCTTTATGTAACTCTACACAGACAATTCTACAAGTATTTGGTTGTTCTTTGATTTTCCTGTTGGATTACGGTGAGTTTTACCTACATTTTCACAGGAGCTATCATCAGTGACATTTTAGCTCTTTCAGGGAGTTGTGCATTATCTTTCCATTTTTATGGGTATCCTTCTTTGAAATTCCATTTAAGTCTTAACCTAGGCAGCCTTTACTTGCCAAGCTTCCACCCAAGGCAAATTGAAGGAAAATAATTTTGGGGGCAGACAGAACAGGACACAAAGAGAAGTTCCAGAGGTATTCATAAATACCTTGGTTTGAGAAGCAAAGCAAATAAGCTCTAACACTGTCTGAAATGAGTGTTTCAGCACCTAAAATATGCCCAAGTCCCTAAAGGACTTCTAATCTGCTACCAGTGCTCAAACTATGCCTAAATCACCTGCACAGCTCTGAATCCAGCACAAAAGCATGACCTCAAGTCATGCACATATTCAATGAAAAAAGCACACAAAAAAGCAGTAGTAGGCAGTGCTTCTTGCTCAGAGGAGTCCCCTTCTTACCAGGTCACAAACTTAAGTTTCTTTTTACTTATTTTCACCATCTCGACCCATGAGTCTTGAATTGCTTTCTGCACAAGAGTTTCTAAAAGGACTACAAAGGGGCCTTACCTGGGATATGCCTCAGTCTGGCAGGCAGTATGATCTGAGGAGTGGTGTGTCAACCTACTCTATATACTCTGTAGATACTACGTGAATGTCCTTGTTTCCTTGATCTCTGCTAGGTTGATATGGATCTCAGGTAATAAAAGAAACACCACACTGGGCCTACATGCTTCCCTTCTTAAGTGCATTACTTTCCTGAGTTTGGCCCTTATGACAAGATTTAGGGTCTTAATTATTATTTGCATTTGGTCTCCAAAATTTACAACACACTTAACCCTGCAGATCTCAGCCAACATTTTTAACTACTCACAGAGATTAAATACTTAATTTTTACTGATAGCTTGCTTTCCTCTTCCTCCCTCTCCTTTTTAGTTTTATGACTCAATGGTCAGAACTGGCTCCTTGCAAACTGTTTTTGGCTGCATTATCATGCATCTATTGAGTAATCTGGTCACGTGGAAGGTGTCCCTGCCCATGGCAGGGGGGCTAGAACCAGATGATTTTTAAGGTCCCTTCCAATTCAAACTATTCTATGATCCTATGATGACTCTATATCCAGCTAGGTCCCAGCAACGTTCCTTCAAAACAGTTTCTCCACACCAAAATCCTGCTTCTTTTCCAACCACCAAAATTATTTCATTAAAGGAGTATCTTTCAGTCTTAAGTGAAATCCAGATTTCATTACTGTACCAAGAGATGTCCAATATCCATCAGTAGGGATAAATATTTATTTATAAATCAATCTGTCACCACATTATTCACATAGGGACGGCATGCAAATTTAGAATTGCAATGTATGTCCTTACGAATGCTTTAATGGAAATGGGGAAGTTTATAAAAGAGTAGAGAGGTTACCTTTAAAATCCCCACTCCACACAAGTACGGCATCCTCCACAGTTTAGGACATGGGCTTTCAAATATTTTCTCCCCTTCGTGTAGGGTAAACCAGTGTATTTCACATGAGGGATGTATTTCATATGCTTTGTCTGCACCTCAGAGGCAACTTTTAGAATTCTTTCATAAGTGCAAATGGGGAAGAATAGCAATGTTAGCTGAAAAAAAATAACTAGGTATCCAGCAGCACTTGTTGATGACCCAACAGGCACTGGAACAATAATAAAGGCATACCCCACAGGTTTTTGCCCAGAATAATTTAAACTGCTCTGTATCTGTATTATTCTGGGTTAATCTGCATTATTGTAATCAGAAGCTGATGTGGCTGAAAACTAACCTGGCAAAAAGTGATGCCTGTTTGGCATCCCAGACATTTCCACAAGCACTTAGAGCCTGCCCAACACAGAGGTCAGGCATATACAGCCAGAGGGGGGTGGGAGAATGGAACTGGGGCAGTCTGGATTTAGATTGTTTTAGGCTACCACAAAGCTGCATTGTCAGTTGAAAGAAAAGGTCCTATCCTTCTATATTTTGCTGTTTGATTTTACTGTCCCACCCTTGCCTGGTTTAATTTGGGTCAAGGATGAGCCAGTTTTGTTCACTTCCAACCTCCTGTTTCAGGCATGTAATGAGACTGTTTCTAGTGAAAGAGAGGAACAGCCCAAGGTTTACTGTGATAGCATGGTCACAGGCAAGTGAACCGGAGGACCTGGTGAGAAAAAAGTCTCACAGGCAGGAGTTAGTTAACTAGATGAAAAAGAGGCAACCCTTATCCTTTAGGTCTGCAATCAAGGCAAAAAAAGTTGGGTGCAGACAATGCTACTAAGTATCGGAGCTCTATTCTGGATGTTTAAGGAAATATAGCAGGGGAGTATCAGAAAACGTAAGTGTCTGTTATGTGCCTGCCTTCCACAGATTTTCAATAACACTTAAGAGCTTAACATCTTTTATGCTTTTGAAACCATTCTTAATAAAATAACATTAGATGTTTCACAAATCTGTCACTCCTGGGCCACCTTGACCTAGATCAATACGCGCCTGTTAACTGTTATTATGTGCTGTTCACAGGTCCTTCATCAGTACCTTGTGGAAATGGCAGTTTTCAATGTGATAGGCCTTTCTGAATTAATTTTCAAGTATGATTTTAAGAAATAATGTGTCAAATGTATTATAAAAATCCCTGTACTATAACACATATTTCATTTTCTTTATTGACTGCTTGTTTTGTTCAGTCCAAGAATTCTAGCTTGGTTTGCATGATTTAACAGAAATCTTTGGTGGTATTCTTAAAAAAGTAATGTTCCAAAACGGACATACATGTGCAACAGCTTCATCTTCTAATACTTGTACCATGAAGATTCCCACTGTGTGAAATGGGTGTGTAATAATTTTAGCATCATTTAAATTCTTGATGTTGATGTGACATAAGAGTTCCCATCCTTCATAGTTTTCCATTACACACCCACAAGAAACGTGATTTAAACTATATAATCAAGTTTTGTGTTGTCTTTTCCAGCTTTCTTCCTCATTTGCATTATCAAATCATTTTTTCTTCCACATGTACAATATATCCTATAGTCCCCCTTCAGTTCAACCACACGGCATGTAGCATGTATTGAATCACTTCTTATGCATGTCGTGCTACTTATAATGAATCAAGAAATTGCACAGGTAATGTTCAGAGCTGTTTCCTCAGATAGTCTCTCTTTGCAATTACTTATTAAATGAAAATTGATTTTCTTATATTGATGCAAAAAATCAGAACCTTCAGACAACGTCAATCTATCATGAGGCATAAACAGTAGGAGTGGGCAGCAGTGTATCATATTGTCTGGTTTAGCAAATGAGGAATGAGGTTGAGTTCCTTAACACAGACAGGTAGGTAGTGAACCAGCGTCTCCTGCATGGCTTCCAGCCATCACCCCGCAATGGCCCAAGTCTACAGGTTCTATGTCAATTATGCATGACCCTATGCAAGATGTCCTCAATACCATTACATGTCTGAATGCAATAAAATAATAATCTGAGCATACTAAATCCCATTTAGAAAGTTTATCTGTTATGCTAAGAATTGTCAAAACCCAACATTACCATTACTAATACGAATGGGGTTTAGCTCTTCTTGTTCCCTTTTTGTCAATCTCTGTTTAATAATGTACTAATTCTTAACATGTTAATTTCTTAGTCCAGTTGCAATGCTATTTTGGTATTTGGAAAGGCGTACATAAATGTAAATGGTGACTAAGGTGCTAAACAACTGTAATTAAATCTAGTATCAGCCTCTTCAAATCCACTCTTTGATAGGTCTGCAATTTTCCCACACAGAGACCTGAATCATCTATTGTACATCTCAATTTTCTATGCCCTGGGCATTCCATATTTAAAAGTCAAGGTTTTTTTTTTTTTCCTTTTTGAGAAGATTGAGGAGAAACCTACTCCTGTATAAAAATACAATTTTTACTGACATACTGCAAAATTATGGGATCTGGAAAGAATTTAAAATTAAAGTTTTGGGTTTTTTTGTTTGTTTGTTTTTTATCAAGAACAACTTATTAAATTAGGCATTCTTTTAAATGCAGCTTTTAAAGTTTTGTATACACAGTTTTGTATACACTTGAACAGTTTTAGATGTCCACAATTTATTGGGTGGGTTCATACTGTGACATAGTAGTCAATGAGCTCCTGAAGTTACAGATGTGGTTTCATTTATATTTCAGAATTCTGGCTTCAAAGCATAGAAAAAATAAAAACAACCCATGTAGTTTTTGGTTGGTCTTTTTTTTACTGAAAACAAACTTTATTCCACAAAACCAGCAAACAGATGATTTGAAACATTATTACTGCCTGGGGTAGAATCTGCTTTCGTTTACTTACTCAAAGCAAACCAAATAGCTACAGTTCACACCTCAAATGGATCAGAATGTAGCTCATTTTAGACTGAACTAACTGGTTTTAAATACAAATTAACCAATATCATACACAGACACACAAATTCCTAAGCTTTAATCAATAAAACTATTTTACCTCACTGAGGCTAAATCTGTCATGTCCCGAATTTAGCACAGTAAGATGGGACTGAATGCTAGAAGCAACCCCTCAATATGAATATGAGCTAAGAAAAAGGAATCCTGAAAGAAAAGTTATTTCTTGAAATCTATCTGAAAAATTTAGTTTATTTATTTGCACAGGAATTGTGATATGTTTTAAAGAGCCCATGCAGAAATGCGTATTTATATTTTCCGTAACTTTATAAAGCACAATGAAATGTGAGGCTATTATAATTCCCCACTAAAATCTGAAAACATATGTTCCCTTGTCTCCCTATGGTTTCCTATTTACTTCCATGGAACTATTTGAGATGTTAACAAATCATGATTTCAACTTAAACATTTTATTCCAAGTTATTCTTGGCGTAATCTGTGGTGTCTTTTCAGGCTGTGTGAAACACTGAACATCAGTAGAATCAGTATTTAGCATTCAGGACAGAGGAAGGCACCAAATCTCTTTCAGGTAGTTCTTCAAGATTCTGCCAGCTCCTTTCAACATGAAGTCCACAAAAATCACAAACCGTTTGCTAGTATTTCAGATTTAGAACTTAATATCATTTATTTGCCACAAAGATGTGTATTTTGATAAGGATGATGGAGAACAGAATGGGTTGGTTTCAATACATTGGTACCACACAGAAGTGCACACCTTTAAAAAGACTGTACCATTTGAAGCATTAGTAACATGCATGAGAACTTGCATATTACATAGCAATAGCCTGCCCCCCCTATATTGAGGTTCTTGAGCTTCATGAGGATTTTATTTCCATTTAGCTTCCTCAGTGCATGAAGGACTTAAGACATGGGGCCATGGAGACTATCCCACCACTTGTAAGCTTGTCTTGAGCCACTGTTCTTTTCTGACAAGAATTAGAAACATGACATTTAACCTCTCTGAGGCTTAAGACATTCAAGTCACATGTTGACTTGATTGGAAATTAACAGGAAGGAATCTAGTTCCAGTACTGCAGTGATGACCTATTTGGAAATTATGATAACTTTTGTAAACAATTAGAGCAGTGGAAACTCAGTTCAGAGCACAAAAATCTCTTGAAAGCCGTGGACACAAACAACAGGTTGAATCTAAGTCCTGGGGTACAAATCTACAGAGTGTACACTGAAGCACACAGTTACGACATGTCAAGAATTGGTATTTTCTCTCATAATTACTCATGGGAAGAATATCAAATGAATAAAAAAATATTAGAAAGCTCAGTTAAAGCACTGGACCATAACTAGGACTGATCCTGAAGGTATGCAGTTTCATTAGAATGAGATGTTAATTATGAATAACCTAGTTCTGGTAGTTCATATGTACAGTGACACATCTAAATATCATGACTTTTTGATCTTAACAATACCTGCAGAAGATATTCTGCAGAAGGTGTTCATATTCTACCCTTTCTCAACTTGGTATATAAATATAAAGGGTAGTACATACAAACATTTTAACACACGAAAGGTGTTTCAGGCTAGCCTCCAATTATGTAGTAGAGGTCTCAGAAAACTTCATTCAAATAGCAATTTCAGGATCACTCTACTGAGACAGGAGTTAGTTTTAGAGGACTTTGTGATGCATAATGCTTGCTGAAGCAATGGTCTCAGAGCTCATGAAGGTCTAACTGGCTGACAGCAGGAGTTAAGAATACAGATGGTTCCTAGTGAAACTAAGGATAGTGATTTTCTTAAATCAGATTTCTAGAAATCCAACAAGAAATTTAGAGTGAACATGGCTGAGGATGATCTGCAAGAGAATCAGTCTGGGTTTGTGAGAGCCCTTTCTGCTGCTGTTAAAATCTCTCACAAGCAGTGGTAAGCATGCCTCTTCATGAGAAGAGGGCCACACACAAAAAGAGAAGACAGACAAGACACTGGGACTCACAACTGTGAATGTATATGGACCTTGAAGCAAGGATGTACTCCTGGTCCCATAACTTAAATATAGCCAAAGATTCTGATTCACCGACAGCCTGAGCTACGAATGACAGAAAATTCAGGATCATTACTTCCTGTTTGTTTCTAAAACATATGCTTTGGACTGGGATAAGGGGATACACCAGTCCCCTGAGAAAATAGACTCTGTAATCTTGGTCTGAATGTAGGGTTCCAGCTACAGTCAGGACAGTGAGGGAACTTGGTAGATGAACTGCTGACAAGTACATTTAATGTATCTGTTTCATAAATTGACCACTTCTGACAAAGCGGAAGAGGAAACTTAATTTGGCATGGCATGCATGCCAGCATCATTCCACTGCTCTAATCTGGTGTTGCCTGAAAGCTTATTTTGGTGGGTATTGTGTCCTGGAATGACACAGAACTAGAACTGGCGGGATGTCAAAAACCCTCCAAAAATAGCTTAACCAAATAAAATCAGCTGAGCTGTGGAGGTATGAAATGCACATTTAGAAACACTCAGAGCTGGAATGTAGGTGACGCTAAGTACAGGAATGCAGGGTTATGTGAATATCTAACAACAACATGAATATCACCAATAAGGACATTTAAAAATAACAGTATTTTTATTTTTAGGTTACTATGAATTTCTAAACCTCTTAAAATATTAGCTTAGGACTCCAAATTCACTACGGTAGGTAGCTAAGGATTGCTAATCTTATTTTTACTGCTGGGGAAACTGAGGCAGAGAGGTTCAGTGACTTACCCAAGGCCACAGAGGGAGTCACTGTCAGAGCCGGGATTAGAGCTCAGGAGTTTCTGGCTCCCAGTCCCAAGCTCAGACCACTAGACCATGGCCTCAGGACATTTCCAGCTGGTCTTCAGTCTAAAAAAAAGTAAATTCTCAAGTATGTTACAAATATGTAACATATATATATCTCTTTTTACTTTGAATGTCATGGTATGAATAGAACACATTGCTCTTAAGTCAATGATGAAAAGCAAAAAAAAATCTTGATTTAAATTGCAGCCAATACAAACAGCTATTGTATTTTTCAGGGTAAGGAACAAGTCGCCTTTCCAACCCAGCCAGCATGTCATTTATATTAATGGTAAGGAATGCTAAGTTGCTCTGTGTGTAAGTAAACTCTATTAAGAAAGTCACGTCCCTTGGTGAAGCTAGATCTTTAGTAAATTTTACTAGCTAAGCATTGAGATCCATGTCAGAGTAATTACACCTTTTATCCACTGTGAGCTCTCTCTTAGCTTCTTCATACTGCTTAATTTCCCACTTCAGCTAATTTAGCAGTAAAATCGCAAAGGTTTTAAAAGGTTAGTTATGGAGGCACTAGCGCATAAATGTTCTATTAAGCTCCATGCATTGAAATCACATGTGTAGAAGAAGGAATTAATTAAGTAACAATTAGGTAGTGATGGATCAATGACAACATATATGCATTTTGGTGCTAAAATTAATCTCCCCTGTAAATCCAATACATTGTGTATCTTCTCAGCTATACACTAGCAAGTTTTATACTTGAAATATAAAATGTACAGGCCCTTCAGCAACATGTTAATAAAAGGCTTATCTTCTGGCACTATTAAACTACACACTATTTAAAAAAAAATCATATAGCTTCATTTTTTGGGGTTTTGTTTGTTTGTTTGTTTGTTTGTTTTTTAGGAATTGAAAGAATGATAAGAATAGCAAAAGGAGAATAAATTTTTAGGACAGGTGATTTTAAAGTGACTGTAAGGACATTTGTTATATGAAAGTACTTAGTATGTTGAAAGTGCTAACAATTGTGTAGTATTCTCTTGCTATCTACTTTTACAAGTTGCCATATTGTTTCCTTGTATTGACAGTCAGCTGCTTAATACATAGACTGGCAGTTAGCCCGGTCAATCCTTAATTCTAAAAGCCTCTTAGCAGATGAAAAATCTTTGGTTCATTCACACCTTGTAGAAAGGATGACAGGGCAGAAGTGACATCCAGATCCATTTAGAGTATACTTTGAGTCTGATTTTCCTTTGCCTTGCACCTTGTGTTGTCATTTATAGCTGTGCAAAGTGAGCACAAAATGGATATAAAACACTGCTACCCATGTGAGGAGAGAATTCTGATTTGGTTGCATTATTTCCAGAGGTGATCACAAGAAGTGCCAGGCAGTGAAAAAATCTGGCTCTGCATAGAAAATCTAAACAATTTTGACACAATACATAAAGCATCAGCAGTGCTTTCCAAACAATTTACAGAAATTGCACTTTTGCTTTGGAGCAATGGGTATTTTCATTTACTGTTTGCTTGGTATTTTCATAGGAAAAATACTAAATGTTCAAGTCATCTACAAAAAAAAAAATCCTATTTCTTCCTTTTTTTTTTTTCTTTTGTAATGAATGTATTTGACTGTGAATCCTAATGTATATTCTCATGTAAAAAGGTCCTATATAACATCTCCACCGGTTCTACCTTTCCATGTGCTACTTCTAAACCCAGTACTTGGAAAGTTACACTTCCACACATCCTCCTGGAATCAGTGCTAAAGCCGGCATTATCACAACAGCTGGTCTCACTCCACCAGAGTTCAATACTGTTCTGGCTTTTGTATGGGTGGCAAATTATTGTCTCAGCATTTACCAAACAGTGATAGCTCTGCTATATGACCTACCACTGCTATGATAATGTAAGACCTACTGCCAGTATCTCCAAGATACAAACTAACATTAGCAGGAAAGGCCTGCAAATATTAGATTAACAAATGTGTGTTAACAAAATTGACAGTTAACAAATTAAGGACCTAATCTGGCTGTCTCTGGAGATGTGGTCAAGAATTCTTTCTACTTAATAACAGACATTTAATGTACAATAATTGATTCGATATGTTTGGACATTTATTTCCCCATACTACTTGGTGGCTATTTTTCTGACCCTTCCCAGCCAGAAATCCTACCTGTTGCACTTAGATGCCATGATTGGCCTGGCAGCTCAGGTGTGTTGATTAAGACCAGAAATAGAAATTACTTGACTGCATCAGCAGCTGCTGACCTAAGAGTACTGCTACAGTAAATAATGTTTCTTGGCATTTCTGTTAGAAAACTTCTTTTAATCACAGTCATGCACTTCACAGTCATCCTAAAACATACTTCCTAAACCTATTACCATTGTCCAAATCTTACCCTTCAAGCAAGAGGCTAAAGAACAAATGTACTTTTTTTTTTATTCTTCATATTTTGGTAATACTGGTTTATAGATTGGGAGGTTCTTAGGCTTTTTTTTTGTCCCTTTTTTTTTTTTTTCCTTTTCCTTCCCCCCCTGCCCCACCTTCCCCTTCTGGATTCAGTGCTTCTTATAAGTATTCTGAGTTGCTAGTCTGGCTTGACTGAAAAGTACTGTGTGTTTTTTGTGTGTCTGCATGTATGACACCAACTGTTGAAGACTGCTTGATGTTAGATGAGGGCTTACACTCAGAGCCGTTCTACAGTTGGCTCTCTGGCAGAATCTATCCTCACCAATGACAATGACGTCTTTGTGTGTGGGAGAATCTGTTTTATAATATTACACTTGCCATGGCCTTAATTTTACTGATGGGGAATGATTATGATTTCATTTACATTAATCAAAATCATGAGTCATTCCATTCATGTCAGTAGCATTAAAGAGCTATACAGACAATTAAGAGTTCAGAATCAGGCTTGTGGTGTTTAGTCTGAAAAGATATCTGAAAAACTTCATTAAAGATAGATAGTGAAGGATAGATCCTCTGCTTACTTTGCATTACTCAGTCATGCCATTAGCATAAAACACCAAATCAAGAACTATAATGACAGCTGGTGATGTGTCACAGTACAGGGGTTTTGCGTTTACCTCAGGTACAGAAAATACCCCTGTATTAACAACATTTAAGATAATATTTCAAGTATGACAAAGTTACTGTATTAGGTCTCCTTGCACTTGGAAGCTGGCATCAATGTTTCAAAAATTTATTTCCTTCATTTTTTATGTCACTCATTCATAACTGATGCAAAAGATCTAGAGGCAAACAATGTTTAAGTAAGACCTCAGAGACTGAGTTAAGTTTTATATCCCTGTCCATAATGAATATTACGTCTGGTAGATACAGGATCATCAAAACAGTGATCACAATTCATAAAAGTTGTTCTATAAGTATCTTATAAAGCCTTATCAAATTTTCCTTCTTTTTGAAGAAGTTAAAAACTTGTTAATTTTCTAAAATATCGTCATTCTAAAACAATAAAAGGTTTTGTACTGGTGTCTGTCTCCTGCTCAGACAGAGAAATTGTGCAGAGGATGATGGGCCTTAATTTAGTTCTCACTGATAAGTACTTTTAAGACTAAATATTCTTGAAATTGCACTTACTTAAATTACACTCAAGCTCCATGTAAATCTAAAAAAAAAAAGATTATAGGGGGGGAAAATCATTTCAAGAGGTCTAGCAAGCTAACAGAATATCGTTCTATTATACCTCTTCAGATTTTTTCCATTTCTGAAGTCAGAGAATTATTGGCATTTGAGAACATTTTCTAGAAGTCTGTTTGATATATTACAGGCCCTAGAAACTATTACTGTCATATATACTCTCGGCTTCACTACAAGCACATGTCCCAAGACACCAAATCAGAGAGCTGAGGGTTTTATCAACAATGAGGACCAAACAGAAGCTCAGAGAAGGGGTCTTTTAGCATGTTTTATCTCACTGATTGTCTCACTGAAAACTAGACATCTATCTCTCCATCTTGCTTTTCCAGTACAGTGGGAATAGCAAAAATATTTTCTCCCCGATTCCCAATGATTGCTTTCTTTTCACCCTGCTAGATCATGGGTTCAGTTTTATACCCTACACTTCCTCAGCGTAAGAAAATTCTTGTACAGTGAAGCAATAAGATACTGTCTTCAGGCTGAATACAAATGTTAGTTAAAGTAACGGTGCCTTTTAAGAAAACCTTGATATAATTTCCATTCTTAGTGACTGTGGGAATTACACATTTTTCTTGTCTTTGTGATAACATTGCTGTGTATTTCAGTAAGAACATTTGGGCACGTAGATTTATTAGAGGGCAACAAACTTTACATATCTGTGCCAAAAAACAAATAGAAATCTCACTCTTTGTTTTTCAATAAACTAAAGTGAATGAGAAACTGAAGAAATAAAAAACAGAGAAGTGACCTACCGTGGTTGTCTTTATCCGACCTCCTGGTTGTGTACAGGTCCAGCCTGATTTATTGATTAGCAAATCACAGCCTTCTCCTTCTAAACATGGAAGCATTTCACACCACTGTTTTGTTTTGATAATTCGTGCTATGGAACAGAAAAAAAGAAACAAACAACCAAAACAATTGGCAGGAGAATTCACATTTCACTTATCTCTAAACACTTTCTCATTTGAGTTGTCTATTTTCATCATCTGATAATGCAGCCATAGGTTATGATGTAGACAGCCCTAGGCAATTTACAAAATTATTTACAACACCCGCTGTGCCAACAAATTTTATAATACAAATAAAACTTAAAAAACAACAGTAAAACAAAAGATAGCTCTGCTGTAAATTGAAAGAACATAAAAGTTAGCTAATTTTCTAATTACATGCTCCTTACAGTAAAGGAAATATTGTTGAAGGGGGGCTAACAACTGAAGACTTACTATCCTAACTAAGAATTATGGTAGCCTAAAATTGAGCTATGACTGGGATCCATTGTGCTACACCCTCTATAAACCTGAGCAGACGCTCCTTATCCTGAAGTGCTTACAGTGTAAATAGACAAGATGCAAAGTGGAGAGATAAAAGCTATAATAAGCAGGTAGAGGGGTCAACATAATGACAGCAATTGGGAAACTGTGATACTTGCAATGGTAGGGGGATAGTTAGGGGCAGGAACTCAGAACATAAGAAGGACAGGTGCTGAGTGAAATAAAGGTATAGAAATCATATGATAAGCAGAGATGATAAGCAGAGGGGAAAGACTAGAACAAACACCTTATTACCCTATTACTACAAGGGAAAGGAAGTCTAGTGAGGAAGGGCCCTAACTGACTGAAAGGTGCTGTGTTGTGTGCTTTGTGGCTCCTCTTAGTGCTTGCATCTCTGGTAAGCTGGTTCTGCAAAATTTCCTCAAGGTCACACACAGCAAGTAGTCTTGGAACAACAGAGCTCTGAATGCATTAGAGGCAGAGGAGATGTAGGGAGAACTTTTTCTTCAGGGCAGGGACAAAAGGGGCTTTAATTCCTGTAGACTTCTTTCTGGATTATAACACTACTTCTTTTGAGTTCACCTCTGTAGTACCTGGGTTCCTTTTCACAGAATATTAAGCACTATGACTAATATCTAATATCTAATATCTCATTATTCTTTCACTTTCCCCCTGAAGGTGAAATTGTAGGGTGGAGTATTTGTTTGGGATACTTTTTTATAAAAATACATATGCAGAGATGCACTAACTTGCATGGTGCCATATACTCATGCTGAACAAGGTAAGGGCCCCCAAACAATCTATCTTTTGCTTAGACTGTAAGGCTTGCAGTCCATAGAAAATGGTCCTCATTTCCTTCACAGGTCATCTCAGCAATCCTGCGCTCGGCTATAAAAAAGCTTCACCAGCTCAATTTGTATGTAAGCATCTTAGGATTCAAGGGCAGAAAAAGTTTGACATAGAAGGACACAAATCACATCCTCCTTTCTGTTGATGTGTGACACGCAATATATTTTCTACAGTCATGAGCCCGACGAAAAGAGAACTACAGGATAAATACTTAGTGAGATATGCATGCAAGAGGCTTATGATGCTCCAAACTAATTTTGGGTCCAAGGAGCTTAGAAGCGGGCATTTATACCCAGTGGCAGTTTTAGCTCTTCATGCTCACCTGAACATGTGATACAGCCTCCCTACACCCCTGAATTCCTCTGTCTGGAACTACTTAAGAATATGATTCCCAATGCCGCTGGATCATGGCAAGAAATAGAATTGTAATTTAAAGTCTTTTAATAAAATCCTTTCCAATATTTTGACATGAAACAAGTTGTGTCCTCAGTCCCGGTACAATTGTTGGTAAGCTCTAGCAATATAATGAACACTGATTTCTTTCAGTGGAAGCTCAATCTGAAAATTCATATTAAGATTTTCATTATAAAAAACATTTTAGCTCCCAAACGTCTACACAGGAATTTGCACTGTTCATTAGGCAATATATATATAATGCTGGAGGAATGATTCCTAAACAATTTTCATAACTACAATTATTTGAGGCAAATCCACTAAGTTTTTATAGCACATAATATACAGAAATCTGGATTGTGCTTGGGGTTTGTAGGTACTGCTCTACTGAGAACTGAATCATATCAGCTTTCGAGGCAAGCATCTCCTGTGTAACAGATAACGGCCTCATCCTTTCTGAGAGAAGGCATGCATCCAGTTGCAGGTTTTACAGAAAAAGCTCAGTAAAATGTTAACACCAAACCTCACCCATTTGCATGCATATATTTTGCAATTCACATATGGAAATGGTTGTTTCTATCAATGTTTCAACAATATGAAGGATCACTGAAAGACTGAATAGTCAGTTAAACTCAAAAATATGTACTAGATTGCCTCTTCTCTCTCAGGTGGGAGGTTTTCCTGGAAGCATAATTTGAACTATTCTTTAAAAAAAATAATTCTCTCCTCTGTGAATTACTCCTAGTGTTTGCTTGCTTGCTATCTCAGAATACACCTATCGGTAATATCACGTATATATGGAGTCCTTGCTCTGGGTATGGCTATAACTACACAAATTTAGAACACAGAAAGAGTATTTTACAGAACATAAAGTCTAAAACATTTCTGTGTTAAGTGTATAGACTAGCTTATGCATTTAGCCCTTGAGAATCAGAATCAATGTCTTTTGTGGGGAAAAGCTACTCAGCTCATATGGTTTAAAGCAAATCAGTATCACAAGAGTTTATTAATTTATTAATGACACACAATCAGCAGCAACACAGGACCAATACCAGTCATACAAAAAAGTAAACCATAGTACTAGACACGAAATGTTCATAAATACTTGGGAATTCCTAAACAGCCCCTCGGAACTGATCCCAACCAGAGTGACAGGCACTTCACTCTCCACATCCCCTCCTGGCCATGCAGGTACATCCCGCACCCCCTGGGCAGAGGCAGGGGCTCCGGCCCCAGGGCCGCCCCGTTTGCCAAATGCAGGCCAGGTGGGCACCCTCATGCTTGGGTATAAATTAAAGCCTGTACAGACACACCGTCCCGTTTAACACATGCAGTCACAGTTGCAAAAGGGAGGCCATATTCCTGTCTGTGGGGTCACATCTATTTTTGCATTTTCACTTTTCAGTTTCCCATTGTAACAGAGTATCGCAGTGAAGCTAAATACATTATACAGGGAGCAAAATATACACTGATTTTATCAGCAGAATATCAAGAATTTCTATCAGTAATTGAAACTGAGTTACACTAGTGAAAGCAAAGGAATACAATGTATTTCCTGAGGCAGTATGGTTGCCTTTTTACTGCTATATTCATCAGGGGTGAAACTCAGCCCTCCGCAGACAAGACAGCAAAAAGCCTATCAGATTCTTCAAATCCACTCCAAGCTCCATTATAAAGAATTAAGTGGCACTTAAATGATACATAGGCTTTGTGCAGACCTTCTGCAAAGAACCGAATTTCATCTTAAGAATCTGAGCTGACACGACTTTGCATTTCCTCAGAAGGGCTGTGCCCCTTCACTTAGACTGAAACTAATAGGAACTGACGGTGCTCAGCCCATGGTAGAATTGCTTTCCTGGGTAATACCATTTGAACTGGAGAACAAATGGAGTCTACCCAAGAGGATTTTTGTACAAACAGTTCTGAGGTGTCTGAGGCAGGCAGAGGTTATATCAACATGATGCCAAGCTACCCACCAAAGTGTTCTCAACTCTTTGGCAAAATAGAACAATTTGCAATGGATTTCCAGTTATTAGTACAAAATACATAAAAGTCTCTATTCATGATCAGTATTCTCCAATTTAAGACAGACCACTAAATACTGCAACTGGATATGTTTTGTCACTCAGCTTCTCACCTGGTTTAACATTATATATATATACTCTCCTATAGAAAATCAGCTTTATTTTCTATACCTTCTTTTCACACATTCACTCTACATTCAGGCAGTTATCAATTGCCGCATCTCCAGTTAATCTCATACTTGAAAATCATGAACTTTTTGTGATAGCAAAAAAGTAAGATAAATCTTGTTCAGCAGCAGTAAACGCAAAACGTTACAGCGATCTAATATGTGTTAGATTAAAACACTCAGGTTGCTACAGTTTGTTTTCTCATCCTTTTTAATGTTGGAGAATGAATTTTGCAATAAAATTATATTTTTTTCATCAGATAAGAATATTGATTAAAACAGCATTTGGATATTGAGACTTTCAAAATACATCATGCTTCTATGCACAAAAGGTGGTATGAGAAATGAATATTTACAAATCATAATGAAAACCATGGTACAAGTACCTAAATAAAATTAAAAAAAAAAAAAAAAAAGTTGGCTTAGTTGATGTTTCTCAGTCAATTCCGGATGCCTGAAGTAGTGAATGGAAGATTCTTTGTAGTGAGGTGTAGGGAAAATTTCTCCTAAGCCAAAGCAAAATATACAATTCTGAAACATGCTTCTTAAATGAGAGCTTAGCTTACCTATACTTCTTACAGAATGATATTCTCCTTAATGTTATTTTTTTCAATGATAACTTGTAGCACTTACTGCGAGATATAAAGTATGTATTGGAGAACATATTTCCTTTTTGATTTTCTTACATTTTTTACTCTTGTGAACTTTGAAGAAAGCTGATTGGCATAGCTGATTCCCAAAGTTCAGAAATGCGTTTGGATTCATGAGTTTAGATGAAGCCAGACAAACACATTTATCCTAGGCTTCCTCTCTTGCTGTATTAACTCTGAAAAAGACCCACATCTTTTATTATTAATCACCTCCAACCGATCCCAACTGTTCCCATCATCCCACTCCCATCCCAATCTCTCTGTTCTCTTTACCTCACCTTTTTCCTTTTTCCTTCTTCCATTTTTTCAGCTGTAGCCCTTTGCTCCAACCATTTCTCTCCCTGATTCAGTACATACACACCATCTACCTGTCAAAGATCCGAAAACACTTTGCAGAACTTACTATGTTTAGCTATTTTTACCTATGACTGTTAAATGCTGTTCATTGTCCCCATTTTGTACAGAGGTTAATCAACTTGACCAAGATCACACAAGAAATTTGTTGCAGACCTGCAAACAAATCCTCTGAATTCTTTGTGGTTGCTAGCCTAGAGACCTTTCTCTGTCCCATTCTCCTTCAGAAAGAGAGTGTGCTTTAATACATATATATAAGAAATTAAACAACAACAAAAAATAATATGCAAAGTAATAGGCTTTTAAAAACATATATCAGTTAAATTGCAGCAGCAGGAAAGAGGCCAGCAAAAACACAGACTGAATCACAGCGCTGTAATAAGACATTGCAATCATGAACTGTCTTTAGAGCAGCAATTTGACTGTAATAGTGTATAAGCCCCAAACGTTAATCTATTTTACTATACAACAAGGAAACATCACAAACCTTGGATACCTTTTACAGCAGCCATTCTGCTCCACTTAAAAAATTGGAAGCAGTGCTCATTCACAAAGAGTTAGCTCGTCTCAATTATTTATAGGGCATCTAGACCAAAGACTATTTAGTTCTAAGAACAGCAATATAGCAATGTCTAGACACCCATTTTATCATTTAGCTCTTGCTGTCAAGATTGGGAGGGGTACTTGAGCTGAAGTTGAGAAATGCATGGAAAAAAGTCATCTCCTGCAGGCTACAGAGAGGCTACAAATTGAGACCAGGTAACTAGATGAAGAGTAAAAGACTGAATTACAGGGCAGAGGCTTTTCCTGCAGCTCACCCCAATCATAGTTCCAGTAAGGGAGAAATCTTATTGCAACCCCAGGGTTGAGAAGAGACCTTCGATATTGACCTGTTCCCAGAAAAAGAATGAAAATCTTGGTTTACCTTAAGCAGTGCAGATTGTACCATGCACAACATGTATTTGGGAGGAGCAGGATAATATACAGAAGATGATCTCCAATTTATGCACTCATAAATGGTTGCTGGATTAAGTATACAAACTTACATAATAAATCACAGTGGCATAAGTTTAACTTTAAAACTACTGCATTTAGCAAGGCATCCAGGCATCTGTTTAATTATTAGAAGGTATGTAATGTTTTACTGAATCTTCAGAAGAGTCTATAAAATAAATGTATACTGACAGCCTAGGAGGGAGAAAGTCCAAAGGTATTACACAAATTAGAAATTATTACTAATACATAATAAATCCCCAGAACACAAGAGAAAGGATAAAAACACAAACAAAAAAACCCACCACAATTAAGCGAACAAATCTGAAGTTGAATCCAGATTCTAGGAGCAGTCTCATGAATTTCAACAGTTCCTATCTTCTTTCCTGTTTGTGTCTCCAAATAGCAGAATTTCCTTATTGTGATGCCCCAAACAATAAATAAATAAACAATGAAAAGAAACCTATGAAAGTAAATGCTCAGGATGACAAGATATCTGATCTTCTTGTAGTGTACAAACAAGCATGTATTACCTGGTCTATCTCTTTTCAGTCCTTTGAAAACCTTAATCCTGTGTGACTCTGGGATCTAGTGATAGGTATCTTAGATTTGTCTACATCCAGATGTTCAAACATTTGTATGACAGAAGCACTATCCTAAAATGGAAAGTGTCCTACAAATCAGCTTCATAGTCAACTTACATCTGTTTCCATTTTAACTTTCAAAGGACAGTTTTCTTCTATTTATAATTGCTCTCATTTGAGATTGCAAGATATCTCTGCATTTGTTCTTAACTCCTTAGCCTTTCACTGGCAATTATTACAATTGCTTACATGGAAAAGTAATATATGAAACAGAACACGTATTTTTCTTCTTCTTACAAAGCAATCTGACAGAAACAGAAAAAAATAATAATCCAGTATAATTTACCAAATCACACGGAGTCACAAGCAGCACCTTGACAGTCATAATTGATAATAAATACAGATAAAATCTACATGTTGAATTTTATTTAGATACAATACATGTGCTCCCAGCCTCTTTGAAGTTGGTGGTTTCTAACTCCATAGTAAAATGCCAATGCTTTAGGCAACCTGGCCCACAACTTTGCCCAGGATTTCAGCCCTTGCCTGAATAACCACAGATGTACATATTCACTGATTTTCAATCTGTGAATGATCTAGTGCTTCATTGTCTGTGGGTAGTTAGCGTTTGCTGTCTAATAAGAGATGCTAATTGAACATCTACCCCTAGAGAAAGCCTTTGTCAGGACTCAGTGTCTTCTGTTTCTGTCCCCTGCTGTTCTGCTCTGCTGTATTCAATTAGCGTGCTGGAAGCAAAGTAAAAATTACTAAAAATCTGATCTGTGATGTGCCAGCAAAGAAGCCTTCAGAGATCAGGTTTTCATCACATTTCACTTTGCTGCCAGCACACTGAGAACTGCAAATTTAACTGGAGAGGGACAGCAATTTCAGACCGAAAGAAGGCAACTGTAAAGGACAGAGTCAAGGGAGGGATATAACGGAAAGTAACAAAACAGCTAATAGAAAAAAAAATAAAATAAAGAATAAGGCAAGAAAGGAAGGAAGGAAAAAGAGGACAAAGTTCAGCTATACGTAGTAGCTACAGAAGCAGATGGGAAAGGTCAAAAACTTCTGCAACTTATTCAGTGGAGTGAATAAGACAATGTGGGTAAGCGAAGGCTAAACATCAGAACTATTTGCGTTGGTTTTTTTTCTCTTAAGTGCCCCAGTTTCAGTCCTCCTGATATGAGCAGAGTACTGCAGTGGAAGTGTGTTTAAAAGAAGTCCGTGAAAGAACTGAGCAGATATTCATGACCATCCCTATGTTATGCAGGGAAGGCTGGGCAGCTGTGGAAGAGGGAAAAGGACCCCAAGAACTTCTGACTATGAAGCATGTGTACATATCAACTTAACCACTGAGTAGACAGAAAAGCAAGAATTTAAAGGAGGAAGCCACAGTAGTATAAAATACGCTCTAGGTTACACGTTAGAGAGTGATTAGTGCCATGGAAAGAAGCTGGAAATAAAAGATTATGAGGCTGGTAGTAAAAGAGAGTGCAGGAAGGGTGGCAGGAAGGTTATAAATCAACCTTAAAACAAGTATCTGAAAACAGACTGAGCCTCAGAGTGTAGATACCCATGGGCACAAAGGATTTCTGGACACCTCACCCTATCTGCAGCTTCATATTGACTGCACAATATCTGCTTCTGTACTCATAAAACACACTAAAATGATGGCCAAGTATTAAGGTCATAGAATCATAGAACGGTCCAGGCCAGAAGGGACCTCCAAAGGTCATCTAATATGGCCTCCCAACAGTCAGCAGGGACACCCCTAAGTAAACAAGGTTACCCAGGGCCTCGTCGAGCCTCACCTTGAATGTCTCCAGGGAAGGGGCCTCAACCA
>JAOXJM010000001.1:18699529-18711372 GCA_026413425.1 Tringa solitaria | reverse complement strand
TGATAATATTAAGTAGCTGAATACCATTGTTTACATACCCACAAAGGAAACTATCTTATCTGTCATTCATTGCTGTGACACATGCAAGCAATATAATTCAAAGCAACAGACACAAACACATAAAAATGCCTTCCATCTCACTTAACAGGTGCCTTTAAATAGAAGATTCTATAAACAAAAATAAATTTGTTTTACATAGACTCACTCAAACAGATCAGTCAGTGCAATTTTTCTCAAGCAGCCTCTGAAAATAAACCTTTGAGAAAATCTCAGATTACCAAAAGGATTTGATTTCATTATTGTTCAATATAATTTTACTTTCAAATTAGGCAACACATTCTTTTTTAAAACTAGTGAAGTAATAATTTATCTCATCATCTGACATCAAAACAAAGCTCTGGGGAAGTTGTTTACGAAGAGATACATAATCTTTAGCAAAGCAAGATCATATCAGCTTAAAAAACAAAACACTAACAAGAAAACAAGGAAAGAAGGCTAAAACTCAAGTTCCCATGAAGCTAATATCCATTATGTATTTTTTTTATTTATTTTGTTAAAAAAAATGAGTAAAAACTTTAAAATAGTGGTAATAACTTGGAACACAAAAATATCATTGACCTACTGCATCATTGACCTACTACTGAGAGACTGGAATATTGATGAAATATTGAAGCCTATTTAGATAAACAGAATGTACTTGTATGTTTGAGGCAGCTAAATTGTTATCAGGATTCTTTCCCCACTGACTGCTGAAGTCTGTTTACCAGTTATGAATTACACTGGCAGACCAGCAATTTTACTCCATTCACAGCTCCGTTTAAAGGACTGAGCAGTAACGTAATATTCTAGAATGCATTTTACCATTTGTCTTTGCTATACTAGGACTTCATACCCACACAGCCTCAGTTAACTCCACTCAAATCAATGCTTTAACTTTTGATCAATGTAGAAAGTAAATCAGAGCAAAAAGTGCCATTTGGCTTGGGTAACAGTGTTGTACAGTCACAGCGTGGCTCCAGGATTTCATGACCTGCACAACTTCCACTTTGTTTTTAACTTAAAGGGAGTTTTGATCCAAAGAGACTCCAAATGTGCTACGTTCCACCTACTTGAAATGATAGCACAGCTAGTATCAACAGAGAGGCTTAACCTAAATTCCTCCCACTTTAAAGAAATCTGAGTGTCAATACATTGCTTTTTACAGGAAGTTTCTGCTCTATGGGACCCAAATCAACCAGACCCTTGAAGTAAAATTACCTTTGTCTCCCTTGTCTTGTTGAAGTCAGCACATCAAATGATACTTGGCTTTCATTCCCTTAAGGTATGTTTTACTAGAATAATAAAAACTCCAGAACAAAATAACTCTTAAAACATAGAAATGTCTGAACTCCTGGGTGAAACTAGAGATGCTTGTAAATAAATCTATCCCTGCTTACTCTTCTTAGAGTGCACTGACCTTTCTTCCAGCTCTCCTTTCCAGGGCAATAACTTTAGTGAGTTTTTACCCTGACAGGCTGGAGAAATAGGCTTATAGGAACTTCATGAAGCTCAACAAAAGGAAGTGCAGAGTCCTGCACCTGGGGAAGAACAACCCCATCCATTAGTACATGCTGGGGGCCAACCAGCTGGAGAGCAGCTGGGAGAAAAAGGAGTCCAGATAGACAATAACCTGACCATGAGCCAGCCGTGTGTCCTTGTGGCCAAGAGAGCTAATGGTTTCCTGGGCTGCATTAGGAGGAGCTTTGCCAGCAGGTTGAGGGACATGATGCTTTCCCCCTACTCAGCACTGGTGAAGCCATACCTAGAGTACTGTGCCCAGTTCTGGGCTCCCTAGTACAAGACATGGACTAACTGGAGAGAGTCCAGCAAAGAGAATGAAGATGACTTAGAGACTGGAGCACATCTCATATGAGGGAAGGCTGAGAGACTTGGGACTGTCCAGCTTGGAGAAGAAAATGCTCAGGGTGATCTCATCAATGTGTATTGAATACCTGAAGGAAGAGTGCAAAGAGGATGCCCAGTGACAGGACAAGAGGCAATGGGCATAAACTGAAACACAGGAGGTTTATTTTTGCATGCTGCTCTAGAAAACAGCATTAGTTAGGAGATCTGTATTGCGGAGTGAAGTGCGGTGCTTATGAATATTGACTTTGGCTGACTATTTGCTTAAGCGGCTATTTCAGCTTGCTAGTTTTTAATGCCAATCGTGTTTGGAGTCTTGAACAGGTCCTTCTTTTTATTAGTATTGCAGACACCTAGACAGATTTTCTAGAGAAACCCGAGTCTGCATGCAGTTCATACATTGGCACCAACTGGCGTGGCATACGTTCCTCCTCACTTGATGGGTCACAGAACTCCTGGGCAGGCAGAGGCTGTATCTGTGTAAGGTAGTCAAAATTTTATTTTCTGGTTTCTAATCTCATTTAAATTACAACACAGATTCCATGGACAGAGGATAAGTACAACTCTTTTTTACCTACTGTAGAACTTGCTACGTTGTTTGCTTAATTCATTCTGGAAAGAGCACATCTACTACCCTGTTAATTTACTGTCTTATTTCATTGCATTTTCACTTCCTCAGTCCTTTACTACCGAACATGTTCGAAATGGATATATTCTGCCAACCATGCCTTAACGTAGGGGTGGAAACAGCAGATTCTTCTCGCTCCATGTTTACACATCTGTAACATTGATAAAATCATAACATAATTTCTCTGAAATTATTATGTTATTACATAGCAGTAGTGTAATTACCATCACCACATAGCAATGGTGTAAATTACACTACTACTACTACTACAATAAACCAACATGCACAGTATTTCAGTGCTGTAAGAGCTAAAGGAAGCCTCACTTCCAGTGAGTGGAAGATACAGATTTAGCATTTAATCTTTTGCTCCTGAGGGAAATGTCAACTTTCCTGCCTTAATTCTTTTTGGCACGAAACATTCTCTGGAAATACACCTGGTTCAACAGAGAATGCTACAATTAAATACTGAATTCTGCTCTAAAATAAGCAGTTCAATTTAAATACTGAATGTCTCTTGCATATTTTTTCTATCATTTTTAATTATTATAATACACACAATTACCAGTATGCAGTACTTTTCAGCTTTAGAATCCCATAGCCAAAATTAGATCATAATAAAATATTTCTTTGGAACTTTTTTAATTTCAATAAAAGGTTCTCTTTCACTCCTTTTTAATGGGAATGTTCATTTTAAAGGCATCCAATTTAAACACTATAGCACTATGACAGTGCATTACAATAAAACATAAAACTGTCAGAATTAATTAATGAACAGTAATTACCATAATTTACAGCAATTCTGTCTGACAGCATCTAATTACCAACAGAGCATCCCTTTGACTATAAAGGTAAGCATTTTATTGCTTCTCATTTTTTAATAGGGAAATTGAGGCAGAAATGTTAATTAAGCCCAGAATACTGAAAAATTAGATGTCCAGAATTCAGTCTGGTACATATCTGTGCTTAGATTTAAAGCTTCTCTCTTTTTATAGGAATGGTTCATTACTCTCTAGATCCTTCTATTACTTCAGCATATTTTCAGAAAGCTAACAGTCTGACTGGGAGGTGTAAGAAAATTTTGCACATGATATATTTTGCTAGGGCTTTAATTTTTCATAAGGGGCAAAATCCCAAATATGTAAGTGGATCTACTAGATTTTAGATCAGCTTGGAGGGATTAATTATCAGCACTTTAAGTATAACAGCTTTCAGGCTATTTTTTTAGATTACTCCTCCTTCAAAAAAAATCTACACTGCTCTTTGGATACTGTTTCCTGAAAAAGTTATCACAGGAAATAAGGATGAGGATTTGCAGCATATTAAATTACATGTGCCTTTATTATGGAGTAGGCTAACACCATGCAAATCTACTCCTTCGTTTCCCCATGATAATTAGAGGACATGTTACCTTCAGTAAAAGCAGGCTGAGCAGACACAAAGCTAATCACCTCAGAGTAGTTACTACAGTCTCAAACTAAATCTGTCTCATGTCATTAGTTGCTTATGATTCTTACCTTCAATCTCATATTTTATATTGTGATCATATATCAACAAATGACACTATCTAGAAGTAATCCAGGATGCTTAACTGGCTGCAGAGAAGGGTATGCAGAAGACCATTCATGAGCCCATCTACCCCAGATATGGTTGTTTCCATCATATTCAGGAAGAAAACAGGCAAGCATGTGAGTGCAGGTGAGAACTAAAATCAGGTAGTTGCTAATCATGTGCTCTTTGCCAACCCATTTATTATAGGTAGGGGAAAAAACCCACAACAAAATGAAATGTTCAGGCTTATGTACTACTTGTATAATTACCTCACCTCTAATCTGCTCCTCTCCCTTAGAGTATTGGTTTATCCACAGTTTATCTTTTCCCGTCCCAGCTTCATCTTTCCGTACCGGACACGTTTCCCACTACAGTTCCCATATTATACCATACTTCATACATATATCATATGCAAACATATAACACATTCTTGCTTCATACTTCTATCAATACTATCCTTCCAAGTGCTACTAAGTCTCTCAATCTACACTACATTGACAGAAGGATAAATTAGTACAAGTCCATAGAGTTCTGTAATACGTGTTTGAGCACATGGCACAATACACTTCTCACAAATACATTCCTTGGGCACAGACATGCCATGGAAGAAATTCTAAGGATTATATTTCCATGTCCTGGTACTTTTACTCTCCATGATGGTACACATTCCTGCATCACAGGCCGAGGCTGCTACTGTGTTCCTCTTCAGTTCTCTATTTACATAAGAGCCGTACTGTTCTCTGCTCTTTAAAATTACCAGAACACAATGTAACAAGAAAACAAGCACATTAAATAAACATGTCGGAAATACAGTATTGACATAAATACTCCTGAACTGGAAAATTTATGTCTTTTAAAGTAACACCATATTTCATCATGCTATGCAAATTGAACCTATTTCCTTGGAGTTTATTGTTTCTTGGTTTCTGTTAACACATGAATCTGCTTACTTTAACCAACAGCTGGAAAAGATGAATCATCTAGAATAAGACCTGTGGGATTGCACTGGAGTTCTGCACATACCATTGCATGGTCTTAAATTCATATATGCCATAAATGGCAAAACGGTCGGCATTTTTCTGAAAAACATGGAAAATTTGCACACATTGCTAAAAATGTATCTATTTCACCTAGCGTTGCCAAGCAGTACAGCCTATGAAGTCAACCCTGCTATTTGTTTTTCTTCTCCTCAGAAAAGGCCAGGAAGTCAATATAGAAAGTTCACTTTCCATTTTCCAGGACAGGGACAGTACACAAACGTACAAAATCACCCCTGATTTGTGTCTGACAAAGAAGAGAGAAAACTGAGACAGCACAGACAAGATAGAAGTTTCAGTGGTCTCTAGGTTTAGGCATAAAAGACATTTGTCAGGCTTTCTCATTGCCTTTGTTACATAATCTATTTACAGTTATAATCAGCGGTAATTAATAGATTACCTATAGTCTCTCCTGCATCTTCTTTCCCCTTTGGTTCATTAGTAGATGTGTTACATATACATGCTGATATTCAAACACCCCTGTAAATGTAGAGAACTGCTGAAATTCTTACAATTCCTGCTGTTTGTGCTGATACTGTATCTGAACATGCAAACAAAACGATGACACAAAATGGCATCAGGATTTGGCATGAATTATGTGCTCACCTGCATGCACCTTTAGTGCAGCCTCTTTCTTAGTCAAGTGCAAATTCTGCAGGATTTCCTTTTCATTTGAAAAAAACCCAGGCATTCTGGGCCTCTTTTGTAGCATCAGCCACCCAAACGTGAACTGACTGTAAATGGATGTAGCTGGGACTCTGTAATCCTCACAACAGCCAGCTCTAGTGCCTCTGCCACTATTCCGAGCTTCACTAAGCCGCAGAAGAATAAAACCTGACTTGAATTTTATCATGTTTACTTGCAGATACTGTGAGCATTATGGACAATACAGTCACCCAAGAAAAGCGTGGTAAAGGCACCTGAAAGCCATGATTTGGCTGCTTACACGCTACAGGTATAATATTTTGTAAAATACAGACTTGGTTATCAGCAGCCCAACTACTTAACTGTGCCTGTTTGATGGAGAACCCTATCAGCCTCTGCATAAATAAGCCAGCAATAAAAGAACACATCTTTGAAAAGTCTAACAGCTGGTGCAAATTACAGTGGTTCCCTTGTATCACAAGATTATTCCCCATATCTATGCAGAAGAAGGTCACTCCATTTCATGGGGGAATTTAATATTCCAAAATCTAATTTCAATCTGATTAAGAACAACAACAACAACAAAATTCAAATACTGAAATGCTCAGTTAAAGGGGACGCATTTATTGGATGTTAAAGCCCTGGAGCAGTTTGCATAAAAGATCCTGGTTACAAGGTCAGCTCCTGAAAGGCTGCAGCCTCAGAAAGCCCAGATTTCCTGCAGCTAAGAGGCTGTCTTGGCACTTTGCCACTATAATTTGTTCTTGATATTTTGTCCAAATTGGACCATTGCTATGAAACATTCCTGTTTAACTATTCACTACATTCCAATGACATACGCTGAATTTTATTACTTCTTACTTTTTCTCAACATTGCTGAGCTCTTCAATTTCACTGAACTCAGGAACCACTCAGCTGCTTATGGACAAAGGGGTCTGCCTGGAATGGCATATAACACTTAAACAAAGCAAGCTTGGTAGTGAGAAGCAATATATTCTATTAGCTCTACTGATCAAACTTATCTAGATAAACTAGCAGACTCAAAACCTCCTCTTTGGGACAATAGGGGACCACAAAAAATTACTAATTTGAATTCAACCGGCATTTACGATAGGGCCTCACTGTATCAATCTTCTAAGAGGTAGCAGCCTTGGAATGCAGTTCATGCAGCCTTGCAGTAGCTTCATGCTGGGGCAGCTGCAAAAGAGCTGCAGTGCAAATAAAAATCAGGATTTTCTTTTTCTCACCATTGCAAGGATTGATTTCAAATCAAGTCTACCTGTGAAATCAAGAACTTGAAAGCAAAGCAGCAAAGTACAGTGGCCTTCTGAGGCTGACTCTCTTCTTTTTACCTGCTTTTATAGGTTTTATAAAATAATACAGCATAAAGCCTTGAAGAATTTTGTGAAAATATATTCTGCAGTGATATAGAAGAGCTGCATAATAAAATACAACACACTCATTGCTCAGCAATAACCGATATTTCCTCCAGTGAGGGGTGGATATAACGTGGGTCAGGCCACAGATTTCATCTGGTAGCTGCCAATTTAAGCAAAAACATAAGGAATAAAGGATAAAAAAATCTTGGCTTACAAGCAACTTGCTAAAGCACAGCACTTCAAACCTGCATCTTAGATGTCATTTCACTGGCTTTTTTATCCCCTGTAATCCATCAATATAATATGGCACATCAAAGCTAGACTCTAATCTTTTAAATTAATATTTTAAAAAGATTGCAAGTGTTTTGGTTTGGCTCCTTGGAAATGCTTTTTATTTTAACGAATGGAAGGCAGAGCATAAGATGCATGTTTATAATTTTATTGGTGCACTGCTGACATTGCTTTCTTGACTTAACAAAACCAAGATACGGCAATTGCAGTTAGGATTTTATTTCTCTTATCGCTTACTGGCTATCAGTAAATCTCAGATAAGGCTTCTCTGGATTAAAAACTGTCACCAGTGAAGTCCCAATAGCAGTATTCATAAAAAATTATTTTAGTAAATTTTTATTCTGTTTGGAGCATTCTTAAAAGCATTCTCAACTTATGGGATAAAAGCACAGTTTTTTTCTCTTCATACAGTTCAACAGCGTTCGAAAAACAGGCCACAGAAATTTTGCCATTCTCTGATTTGTGACTGCTTCATAAAATATTTTGAAATGAGGAGGAAGATATATAGAAAATAATGAATGCAGAGCATTACAAATTCCTTATTTTGTGTTTTGTGGCAAGAAGATTATTACTTAGGGGAATTTGCGAAGACTGAAAGTTCAAACTCCCCTGCTAAAGGAGAGATGTAGTTCAGTTCAGGTAAGACATGGTCCTTGGGAGCACACAGAGGCTGTATCTGTATAGAAAATTCAGTAAGACTCATGGGATCAATGCTGCAGAGTAAGACACTTGGCGCCAAGAACCCAGTATCAACCATATATGGATTTCATGGGTTTACTCCAGACTAGATCTAACCCGCCTCAGCACACTGAGCATCCACTCATAACTGGACCACACTAGGTGCAACCATGGAACACATCTTTCAGCTGAGTGTCACCCAAAAAGAATTTAGCTTGTAAGCTCTCAGACTGGCCTGCAATGTAAAGCAAATCACGGTAAATGGGGATGACTGGGTGCTTTGCTCTGAAAATGCTTTAGGCCACTATACATCTTATCTGTGCTTGTTCTGGATGCAAATACTCAAAAAATATCTTGATCCTATGATGCTTGCTTGTATTCAGTGATAGGAGGAATGATCCATAGGAGATGTAAGGTTTCTAGACCCACTGAATTTCCATTCCAGTAGGTACAAACCTGACCTGTCTCTGCTCCCTCTCTGGTATTTATGACAGCACAGCAGCTGAGTTTCATAGGGTACAAATAGTTAATGTTTTTACCATACCACAATGCCTTATAAATTTATGAATAGTGCTTTCTATTCTGACATTGATTCAAAACTCTTCGGGCTGAAAAAGACTCCAATTCTCCCCCATTTCTTAGATTAGTGCTCCAACTACTATTAAGTGAATAGTGGGTAAACAGTGACACTGCCTTATTTTGTAAAAGATCTGATCTTGATATGTTGGGCCTTCATTCATCATAGAGATAACATTTCCAGAGGACTGAAATTTCTGTCACTGGTTTCTCATACTGTACAGTGTTCAACTTAGCTAGACAGGTTCACTGGCTGAACACATTAAAATTCTCTTCTTCTACTGGCCTTAAAGAGAATATACAACATTTATTGTACAAGAACTGAATACAGAGGCTTGACTTAGATACCCTGGGGTTCTCACCTCTGAGGGTTAGTAACTAAAATATAGTGTGCCTTCCTAGATTTATACTAGAAAGACTTGTCTGCTGTTATTCTTTTCATTAAATACATAACATTTTTTCCTTCTTTGGCAAAAATCAAAGAAATTTTTTGGGGAAGGGTTCGATAAAAACAAGACAGATATGTGATTGAGAAAAGGCATGATGTTGGTAAGTATTGACTTTAATATCTTATAAATTCAGCTTTCACCTAGTCCTCCTTGAGTTCTTCAGGATAGATTTTTCTTTGGTTTGTTTTATAATAAATAAACTTTATTCTTCATTTGTCCGATAATATAGTTTTAGATCTATGCATATTTTGAAGACAAAGTACACCCTCTTTCTATTCAGAGAAAGATTCCTGGAAAAGACAGGTTGAAGAGGAATCATCAGTTCTTATTGTGTAGCTGGAAAATGTTATAAATCTAAATCACCAATTATGATTTATAACTTTTCTACTGCTGGCTCATTAGTTGCATCCATATCTTTTCCCACTAAAGGTCCCGTAAAATGGTTTCTAATTTGTTGGTAGAGTTTCACCACTAGCTGTGGGGGAGAGAGGAAATCTTTTCCTACCTGCAGTTGTGTTACATCAGCTTGTCTTCGGAAATGGCCAAAAATAAATCAATCATAGTTTGCACTACATAAAGAGAGAAATCATTTTAATCAAAGTGGTGATTTACCAAACTACAAGCTAGTGAGTTGTTTTGTGGTTGTTTTTTTCTTTCATTAGACTAACTAAAAATTTTTGTTCTTTTAATCGTCATTCATTATGTCATAGAATCCTATGCAGCACTAGAATAAATAACAACTTATTCCTTACATTGTTTAACAAAACTAGAATACTGCCCATCTCATAAGCTCTTATAAGCCTTCTAATCAAAGAATAACTTAGGGAAAAAACCCCCCAAGCTACCAAGTTATTTTATTTTGAAACAGAAGAAGATAGAGCAGATAGGACTACTCCAAAGAAGTGACATTTAGTGATGTTCCACAGCAGTTTTAAGAAACCCCCAAACACATTCATCTGTTTGTCTATCAATGCTTAAATAAAAGAAATAGGAAGCAGATTTTTTTTTTTTTTGCAAAACATTTTCATTCATCAAAGTCATAATGTTTCAGTGGTGATGTCAGCATTTAAGTTACGTTAAAGTAGTGAGAAATTTTCCAAACAAGCTTATATGACAGCAAGGTCATTGTGAAGGAGATGATGCTTTCCTGTTGGAAATGAGTTTATGTATATGCTGGTTATTGCATTGACTTACATTGTTTGATTAGGATCTGATTATGCTTGATTACACTACTTAAAATTTCCTTACCAACAATTGCTTTTTTGCAGTTTTGCAGTGTGTTTATTTGCATCTTGATTCTATTTGCAACAGCTTAAAGAAAAACCAAGATTATATCATATCAAAGGTAAACAGATAATACAGCCTCAATACTTTTTCAAATACAATTTACTTGAAAGTAGGAAGAATGCTGCTGCACACAGCTAAGGTCACTGGATAATTTATGATCTTTTGCAAAAACCAGGTGCACTTTTATCTGCAAAGGAAATTATTCTAGTGTGGATAATACACAAATCTACAAAGACATTTACTAATCACCTTTAGTCTTTTGTGATGGCTATTTATGATCAAAAAAAAATCTAATTCATAATTACAAAATTTTTAATTAAATGATAATAAATTCATAATGGGATGCCAATCTTACTAGTAATGCTATAAGGATCCATCAAAAACATACTTTAACTATTGCTTCCCAGAATTTATGAACATTTTCCAAAGCAGCAAGCAAAAGCATTCCTCTTAAATTTTTTGTCTGTTTTTCATAGAGTTTAATCCCATTTGAAGATGGTGCCAAAAAGCCTGTTTACTTAAGTGCATAAAACGTTTTAACCAGCAAGTAATAAACAAACAACTCCACATTATCTTGAAATTTCACATTTAAAATGAGAATTACTGCTGTCTGATCCCAGGCTTCGATATGAAAGTATGCTGCTGTTACTGGATAAAACAAACTCCAAGTTCAAGCGACTGCCCATTACATCGTTTGGACAATGTATCCTTAAAAATAAAGGCAAAAAATTTTCAAGCCCTTGAAACCACAAATATTAAAGGAAAGAAGTTCAAAGAAACTGTAATAATGTGAAAACTTAATGGGCCACATTCCCTGGAAACACCGCTCTAGGGCAGCTTCTGCAGAAGTGAATTCAGCCCATTTCTTCGTGTTCATGACTTCTATTGAAACATGACTAGAATGCCAAGGAAGTGCAGAAAATTAATGTCTCTAATATCAGGCAGATAACAATAACAAGGAAATTTTAAACCATCTTTATGTACAAGTAACAGCCATTTCCATTTGATCTTCCATCCTACAAACACTTCTCTCCATATACACTGGTAGTTTCACTCATGTCAATGAGATTGCAAATGTCAAAACCAGAGACTTAAGTCTTGCCTATGCCAGATGACATTTTTGTTTATAAATATATTGGTATATTTAAATCAATCAATATTTTAAATAGTGGTGCTATTACAGTATGCTTTTACCCATCTAGCATATACACGGGAGGTCTGTACAAGCTGTGACTGGCATAAATTATATCAGTAAAACCAGATGTACATACAACTTTGTCTGCAGTGTCAGGTGAAAAATAGAAAGTACATCCCTAACTAACTCAATTATGCTGGAAAATCACAAGTACATTTGGACTTATTTCTACTTGTTAAGCATTACACAAATATTTACAAATGAGAATATATGCTCCCAGAGAAAAAA
>JAOXJM010000001.1:18638202-18648607 GCA_026413425.1 Tringa solitaria | reverse complement strand
GCCATGGGCAGGGACACTTCCCACTAGACCAGGTTGCTCAAAGCCCCATCCAGCCAGGCTTTGAACACTTCCAAGGATGGGGCACCCACAACTTCCCCGGGAAACCTGTTCCAGTGTATCACCACTCTCACAGTAAAGAATTTCTTCATAATATCTAATCTAAATTTTCTCTCTTTCAGTTTAAAACTGCTATTACTCGTGTTATTGCTGCATGAGAGCCCTTCCCCATCTCTCCTGTAGGCCCCCTTTTGCTACTGGGAGGCTGCTATAAGGTCTCCCTGGTGCCTTCTCTTCTCCAGGCTGAACAACCCCAACTCTCACAGCTTGTCTATGCGTCTCAGAAGATTTTTTTTTTCTGTTTTCCATTTAGAATCATAGAAATTTCAATTGAAAGGGATCTCTTAAGGTCATATGATTCTATCTTCTGTTTCAAGGAGGACTATCTTCAATCCCAGATGAGATCAGCAGTGGCTTTATTTTAAAGTCTTGAAAACATGTAAGGATAGGTAACCTGTTCCAGCTTCAATCTACCATGACTGAGCTAAGTTTCATTATGTCATCTCTGTAACTCTCCTTTGAGTACTTATACTCTCCTTTCCATGAGATCACATTGCTCCTTAGCCTCAAACTCTCTTTATAAGTCATGCACTATGTCTCTAATCATCTTGGTATGAAGTTTTCTGCCAGTTTTCTATAAAAATAATTAATATTATATTAATAAAAGCAGAAGTTAATGTTAGTAGTAATAGAAATGGTTCTGGAGACTTAAAAGCTGTCACTCACAGAACTCTAGCTTGTTCAGTGTCAGCCTGCTGTGGCAAGTATACTTTATAGAGGTAGGTCTGTCACAGGTAAAATTTACCTCATCAGTAAGACTTCACTCTTATTTTTTCCCTTTCTTCATTCTACCTTACTTCCAAACTTTGGAATATACCACATTAATATTATAAATATTTCATAAATTATAAATACTATTCTAATATTTAAATGTGAAATCATAAAACAGAAAAGTTGTTTGGGATTTACACAGAAACACACTCGTGTCCAAATGATTGCTCTAATGCTTTTATGGACTTCAGTGTTTTCTTTCATCTCCTCTCTGTGGCACGTAGAGTGGTGATTTGATCAAAACCTCTTACAGCTTGATCCCTTATAAAGACAGATGAAGGCAATGTCTTTGAGAGAGACAGAGTGAAGACATATCGAAGACAGGGAAAACAAACAAAGACAGTTAACTGCTTTACTAATAAGAAAACCCTGAATTCTCTTTTTAGGCATGCTTAAGTCTTTTATGTTGTTTTAGTTGATAATCTGTAGAACTACTTCATTACAGACAATTAAAAAAGAAAATCTCACACAGGTTTCAAATAAACCTTGCTGCTTTATGATTTGTAAATCTTAAGTAGAAAGTGATTGGGAACCTGCCAGTAGCTTATGAATTCATTTTTAATGAAGTCTTTAAAAACTATGAAAGTTGGAAACAGAGTCTCTTATCTATATTCTGTTCTGCATATAAGAATGGATAAGCTTCTTCAGTCCACTTAATACCATAACTCCGCAGGTGTCCTGAATGCACCTATGAAGTAAATCAGCTTGGTTTTTAGCTGGGATTTTGGCTGTCTTGCCAAAAGTCTGCCAGTTTTACTGAATAATTCATGATGCTTTATGATCTGGAGTACTGTCCACAAGAGAGACAAGCAGAGTCATTTTTCTTATGTCTTGAAACTGGACTCAAAATGTGAGTCAAAGGAGAGAGGGAAATATGCTTTTATTCCTCATTTAAAAAAACTTCTCACCTTGTAAGGAATAGACTATATTGCTACCAGTGAGTAATTTACTATAGTAAAATTGCTCTGATGAAGATGGTGAGGAGCTTGTAGTTTTCTGAGGAAGATTTACTTAAAACCCGGGAGGTAAAGGTAAAAGTTACAGAAAGCAGACCAACTTTTATAACTCACTATATTTGGAATACTGCTATCCCACTTAATGGTTATAATGGTTTTATATTAAGCATTACTTGTGTCCCTCAAACCTTTCTGCAGGATTGAACCAAGTGCAAAGATTGATTACAGGCCAAAAGAACGTAACAATGACATTTCTTGTGTGACAATCTGATTCTCAGTAATTATTACTTTTAAATTCCATGGAAATTTGTTTTATCAAATGACATATTTTTTGTGTCAGGTATTTGTGACCTTTTACACACGAATGCACTCAGTATGGAATTATTTTGATAAGAGAATTTTAATATAGTGTCAGCACCATCAATGTTTTCATCTCTGAAGCGCTCCCATCAGAGATGTGGGGTGACTGGTATAATCTCATTACTAGAAAATAATTTCAAAGATGTCTATAGCACTAATCCACTCAATTCACAGTGAATTTCACTGGGCTAAACCTTCCGAAACTCTAACATTGAACTGTATGTAGATGGAAAGTAATAGGAGAAGTAACATTTCTATTTATAAACATCGTATATTTGATACTTATTAACTATTCTGTACATAAGCCTGAGGCAGGTATCCCTTTGCTATTTTTTCGTCATTTCTGAGGTCTCTCTTCCCATAACTCAGAAACCTTTGCTTTCTACCACTTCCTCTCTGTGTCCCAAATTTCTAGTTTAACGCTCTCTTCACCAGATTGACCAGACTGTTGGCAAGGATGTTCTTGCCCCACTTCATCAGGTGGATCCTGCCTCTCTCTAGGAGTCCTCAGTCCTCAAAGTGAATCCTATGGTCATAAAAGTCAAGTCCATCTCGATGACACCAGTTGTTAAACTAGATGTTATCCAGTAAGATTAATCTGCTCCCACCTAAGCTTTTCCCTTTAAACAGCAGGATTGATGAGTTAACATCTGGGACCCCATGTCCTTTAACCCTAGAGCCCAGTAGTCACTCTTGGTATGCTCTAGCCCTTCACTGGCAAGGAATTTTAGACAGCTAAATTTAGATGGTTTCCATACTAGCCATTTTCACCTCCGGCTTCTAATGGACAGTGATATCCGAGACATTCATTAGGAAGTGAATTTACTATGCAGGTTTTTTCCCTTGTCTTCTCCATTTTCTTTCTAGTTTGACTTCGTTGGAATTACTCAAGCTGATCATAAATTACGAGGCTGTTCAGGAAATACTGCTCCCACATACACAAAGTCATAAAACAAAAGCTGATTAAGGTCAGCCTGGTTTGCTGAAGTGAACATTACTTAAATGCATACTTTCCCCAAGAATCTCAGTCTGAGTCACCACCCAGCTATGAGTATATTGCAATGATTTAATCCAATAGTGAATTTCTGTTCACATCATGGAGTGTGATTCCATGGAGAACATATTAATACAATTATGCTAAGAGGCTATTTCATTCCTTTTTGGAGGTATGAAATTCAAAATAAATTACTATAATAAAACCTGGCTCTCTGCAACTTGTCTGTAAGAATCTGGTTAAGAAACCAGTGATATTATGGTATATACAGTTGTTTCTCTGGACAATATGTGAAAAGAACCTGAATAATACATATCTCATTGTATGCTAAGACATAAATGGTAAGAAAGATAAAAAAAATAATAATAATAAGCTCATCTGTCTTCCTATAAACACCCTGGATGAAAATTACCTGTTTCACTTTCATTGCATTGGACATGGAAGGAAATATTTTTTTCATTCTTATAACAGGTATTCCTAATTTAACTGAATGCTATATCTGATGATGACTCTGAATAGTTGTAATATTATCAATACCATATTATGTTAGAAAATTGTTCAGATATTTTAGTTTTCAATCAGAAGTTGCAGATTTTATGAATAAGCATTAAACTAAATAGACTCAATATTAAAATGAGTAAAGATAGTGCTGCATCAAGTCCAATGAAATTGCTGTTTTCTCATGTAATCTATAGTAATCCTACTCTCATTTAGAAGCACAGTAATTTTTGCATTCATGCCTTGTAGCAAATGCCATCAGTGCTGTGTAGAAATAATAACATTTCTGTAGACTTCAGAAATAAATTGTTTAAATAGGATTTTGCCATTCCTCTTGTTCTTCCCAATTGTGTTCTGTTTATGGGGCACCTCTGGCAAAGGTTAGATGAGATGCAAATTTGATTAAATAGCTCCAGCTGCCTTGCTGACTTTGTGTTGCGGTCCATGGCAGAAGAAGCAGCAGGGTGCACTCTACTGCATTCAAGCAGCATAGGAGGCGAGGTGTGTCCTGGGCTGGACAATGCCAGGGAAGGCAACATCACGCTGCCCCAAGGGACTTCCTTATGCTGCATTTACTGCAACTTCACTTGCCCCTTCCCCCAAACTCCCTTGACTCCTTCTTAAAAAACCTGAGCAACACTTCTGAGAATGAATGAAATTTAAGAGTGACATTTCAATCTAAGTGATGATTCAGTTGACTAACAGCATTCTCCCTATGCCGCCTAACAAAATATAGTTCTATTTGTAAATGCATTTAACTTAAGGAGACTTTTTTAATCACTCATGACAAGCTGTGACAATTAAAAAAAAATCATTGCCCTTGGTGCCACCTGTTTTCAAACATACACTAAATGTTGATACTCCATTTGGACATTAAAGAGCTAAAACAGGATGGTGGGACACAGAACAGAGCTACTACTTTTTGAGTTACAAAAGTAAATTGTGCAGGCAGAGCATGTTCTATGACAGTGCGGCCACCATTGCTGCATATATTGCTACTGCAGATAGGTGTTCTTGTCTTTCTTCTACACTGACAGTAAGATTTGCTAGATATAGTTTTTATTCCTTCATTCTTGTTTGTAACAACTCTTTAGATAAATGGAAATGGAATACATGGCTTATGCCAAGTGTTTTGATTTGCTGTTCATTCCACCTCCTGCTCCAGAAGTGAGGTATCTGCTGATGTCAAATACCAGTAACCTCAGAAGAGCAATGTCTGCTACAAGACACCCAGACTCATGTCAACTACCGTCATCTCAACTGTTGCAAGGAACTAACAGAAAAAGAAATTATCATGTTCTGTACTCTCATGTCCTATAAACTGTCAAATTCTAAAATGTTGACTTCTAAATAAAAATATAGCAGCATGAATAAAGGCGGTAAGAGATGCATATGTACAGATTTAATTTGTATGTAAAGCATTTGAGCACAAAGTTGGCAAATATACCTACTGTATCCAAAGAAACAAATGTTAGATGTGACTGTCCTCTGTTGGGGTGTTAAGCTTGGTTCTCTGTTACAGAGTGTTACACTTCAGTATGCACTCTGGAGCGAACCATAATTAATCTGTTACATAAAAAAATCTCAAATGTTAAGTCCCTAAAAGAAGGAGAAAATATGAAAAACATGAAAGTAACTGTAGCTTTTAAATTAAGCTAGTATAGCCTTACCCACACAAAGCTCTCGTTCATTTTGACTGAATCCTCATAACTCATTGACAAATTGTTATGGTCTCCCAAACAGTGAAACGTGGTAATGGGAATACAGCAATCAATATTATTGGCAAATCACAATCTCAGATAGTTACACTGCGTTAAGATTTAAGGGAATATGATAACACCCCTGCAGCTGACAGCCATACGGATCTTTCAATTTTTCAAAGGATACACCATTTATCCTTCATATAAAAACATTATAGCTCTCTTTTCAATCAGGAAAGTCCTACAAAATGAGTAAAATTTGGAGAAACCTCAAATCTTTAAATGCTATATTTTTGTATTATTTAGAATTTCTGATACCTTTTTTTAGCCTATTTTTCATGAAATAGAAACGAGTGATCTTGTAGAATACAATCAACAATCACCAGTCTGATATTAGAACCACAGCCCAAATAATTTCAGGAATCAGTTTAAAAAGAAGAAAATAAGTAGGGATCAGAAAAGAAGTCCCCATTATTCCCACACCTGAATTTTAGATCCCACAGGTATAAGAAAAGACTGAGATGTTCTATTGCTCAGGAAATGGGATTTACACATAGAAGACCTCTTAATTACATACATAGGAGAAGCTTTTCTGGAGTTTAAGGCCTGCCCTATCTTTGAAACCTTTAGTAATAAAGTTCCAGTCCATAAGGAAGTCTTATTGTATACTTAGGAAGACAGTACACATTAATTTCATCATCCATTATTTTCAAAGATCAAAGTTATTAACTTACAGAAACAGACTAATATTTTCAAGTCAGCATGTCAGCTCTGTCTCCTTCAAGTGACAGAACTGGTAGAAGTATCACTGAAAAAAATGATTTTATTTAAGGAACAAATGCCATGAGCTTCCTCAGACAACGGTTCCCTGTAACAAAGAGTCTCACAGAATTGGACTTCTACTGCTAAAGAGATTTGCCATCCAATTTTCTGGTTCTGAAGAAGTTACAGGATTTTTTAAGGAAATGAAACTAGGGAAATCTTTAGAATCTATTTATAAATTTTTAAAAATAATATGAAGAATGTTTTTCCTCTGAGAACTAAAAATATATTAAAAAAAAGTCTCCTCTCTTCACAAGGAAACTCAAAAGTAGTAATTTAGGTTGAGAACATTACTAGGTCTTAAATCATGTGACAAATAAGGAATTAATTGGGAGGAAACTGCTGTACCACTGCACGAAGCTGGGGATACTGACTGTTGATCTTCAAGTGAGATTTTACCAAAGAGCAGTCATGCATGGGTCATGAAAACATCACACAGAAGAAACTGCAGTCTTGGTCAATAATCCAGAAAATCACAAAACGGTTGTGATTGACCTTTAGTGGCACACATTCTGGAGTTCAAGCTGTGGTTGATGCTTAAAGGAGACCGTGCAGATCATGGGTCTCGGATCTGGGACGCAGGCTTGGGACAGAAGCCAGAGAAACAGGGATGGAACCAGCTCTTTGAAGAACACTGACTGCACAGGGGACTTGTATGTCACAAAGATGATATTTGGAAAATCTACATGCAGAACAAGAAGTGCTAAGAGATATTATATAATGAAATACTGAAAGAAAAGATGAAAATAACTGCACTACCACTCCTTCAGGTCAGGCTTTAAAATTCATATGTTTTTCATTCACAGCAAAAGAATACTGGTGTTCACCTTATGCTTTTACCTCTAATGCATCATCAATCCATGTCTTATTTGCATACTCATTTTGCTCATATGCATCTAAGGGAAGCTATCAGGAATACTCTGGAAAGAACAGGCCCAGTGTATTACACAGAATTTATGTATGTGATTCCCTACATATCATTTTTTTGAAGATCATCATTTATATTTATTGACTTAACTATATTTAAAACAAACCACTGCATCTTTTTCCTGCTTTTTTTTTCTCATGCTGTATTTCGTTTTCTTTCTGTTTCTAACTTACATCCTCCTCGGAACACAGCATTCTCTAACATTATGCTGTCTACCTCTTCCTCTGCTAATCTCTTTTTTTCTTTCTCTAAAATTGACTCCAAATCCCTACTCCTCCCTAATACTTTTTGTAAAATTTACTTCTTCTACCTTTACTGCTTTTCCTGTACCTCCCTCAGCAGACATTCATCATTTATTTATAATCTTATAAACAGGACCTAGAAATACCATTAGTCACTTAAAAGACAAAAGAAATATATTTGCTAGTCAAAGAGTTCCTTGAAAACCAGACTAATAATGTTCAGGCAGAAACCTAACTGACTCCTGTCCAGATCATCCCCACTGCTGGAAAATGGGATTGTGAAGGGATTTCTACCAGGACACAATACTTGGAAGGAAATCCAGGAGACTAATATTTCTTATCAGCTATAAAAAGTAAGCTATTTAAGTAATGCTTTAAGAGACTCATATTTTCTAACATCATATGTAAAATTAAGATAAGCTCATAGGGTTATGTGACTATGTTACTTTGTTAATATGTATAGCAAACATAAAGCTAACCGTTGAGAAATTAAATCCCTTGGAAATACTTTAGAGATCTACTTCTCTAAATTTCTTTCAAGAGTAGCTTAAACAGAACCAAAAGAAAGTATTTGCATGTGCTGATTGACATAAGGATGGTCCTGGAGGAGTTTGTACTTGAGCATACAAACGTGAAATAAAATCAAATTAGCATGCTAAGGAAATTAACACTAATATAAATACATTCCTGAATAGTCCCAGATAGCTAATCCCTGGAAAGAATAACTTAAATTCTGTTTTTATTTATGAAAATGGATTCTATTAGAATTCCACTTGCTAAATATGCTCTAAGCCTTAGGCTATGCCTAAAGGCAGAGACATTATATGTGCTGTAAATGCCAAGTATTTCAAGTATTTCTTCTTAAAGTTAACCTAAATGTGGCAAAATTATAATACCATTTAATGATTTTGACATTCAATTACATTAATAGTATACATATATATGAACTAATTTCCTGTTTGAATTATTTGATAGATCTAATTAAACTATAATTTAAAATACTATTAATCTTTGTTAATCAGCAGCAGTGAATGAAGATACCCCAAATGTAATAGGTCTTATATTCTCTTTCAAAGCTTTAAACAAAGCTAAAATAAATAGTTGTAACACTAATTCAGTAATGAACATAAAAGCATTTAGTATCTAAACATATGAAAAAGAAGTGCAAAAATTCCATTAATAGTGAAGAACGAAACACCTGCAATATATCTACAAAACTTGCCTTTTTAATCTAATAAAATTAAAATAATAATCTTCTACAATACAGAGGTAAGGACATATAATCTAGATTTAAAAAAAAATACAAAAAATAAGTAACAATAAAACAAAAACATTTTAGGATGTCAAGGAAGGAAGATGTTTTGAAAAATGAATTCCCAAACTTAACTTTTCTTTTATTGCTTATCCCAGGATATGTTTTAATGTTTTACTAATCCAAAAGCTTTATTTATTTTCTGTACAGGTGATCTCCAGAGAGTTGTTTTAAACTGTCACACACAAAACCCAAAGTAAACAAACTGACAACATAACTCTTTATTCTCATCAGCTTGTTTCAAATGTGACAACACACCATTTTAGAGATACGAGGTGAGAAGTCATTTTGGATAGAAGCTCAGGTTTACAGAGTCAATTATTTTACATGGGCACTAAATAGATTGTGAGATTATTTATAACTTTGGTGATGGTAAAAAATCCTACTGTTTCAGTGTATTTTGATTTAACAGAAAAGAAACAATCTTGATTTGTAAGGTTTAGAACTAGGATTCATGCTGTAGCTAATGAATTACCAGGTATAGAATTTTTATTAAATGTTAAGGATTCTTGTAAACAAGCAGTGCACATTTTTTGTTTGAATTTGCATGAACTAATATTATATGTTATAAGCAGCTTCAACTATATTTCCAGCCACTTGATAATCATAATAACTTTTCAGTTTGCAATAAATTAAAGGGTTCATTACAGAAAAACAACAAGGAAAAGGGAAAGAGAAAGGTGGAAAAGACAAAAGAGAATAAGAATAAAATTTTAAAGTGGACAGCAATCAGATTAAATCCTGGTCAGCATAGTCAACTGATAAAGAGAAATTTTTCAACAGCAACAGACTACTGACAACAGACTGGAAAAAAGACCTGATTCTGGAGCCCTGAGGCTGATATACTGACAAGAATTCCCAACCCAGCTCAGAAATCACCCTTTTCAAACAACAGGGGGTGATATTCTTTCTGTATGTTAAATTAACTAGCTTATTAACAGGTATGTTCCATCTGCTTTTAGCATCCTTGCCCTGCAAAGGAACATGGAGATGAGAAAAAGTAAATTAAAAAAAGCCAAGGATTACCTGAAATCTAATAATCTTTCTCATACTGAGACAATAGCAAAATTGTAAAGCTTATTTAGTATTAAGTTTGCTAATAAACAGGGCAAAATACAGAGAAACAGGAATCAGAATGTCCAACAGCAAGGAAGCTGTGATGCTGCAGCTTTTACTGAGCTGGAACTGTGAGGTGCTTTTGCTGATGGAAAGACATTATTCTGAGTGGTAGAGAGAAAATTGTGAAAGCTACAAAGATATCTCATGCTGCTGTGAAACCAGATGATAAAATGGCAGCTGAAATCCAATGTCAATAAAAGCAAAGTAATGCACATAGAAAAAACCCAGCTCTAACTATAGATGTACAGGAATGTGCTCTAAATTAGCTATTATCATCTCAGAGAGAGATCTGGGAATCAAACTCGAAATGTTTCAAAAGAAACATCAACCCAGTGCTCAGTAGCTGTCAGAATTGGAAGCAGAATGATACAAGTTACTAAGAAAAGAACAGAGAACAAAACAGAAATAAAAGCCCACCATTACGAAGCTACATAACCCATAGTACCCAGGCAGTTTTAAAACTGAAAAGAAACAGTTGAACTAGAAAGGTTCAAAGAAAGGAACAAAGAGAGTCAAATCACTGCAACACCTGATGAGGACAAATTAAAGAGGCTAATCTACTGCAAGATTACATATATATGTGCCC
>JAOXJM010000001.1:18610989-18622326 GCA_026413425.1 Tringa solitaria | reverse complement strand
CTCTCCTCTGGACATGCTCCAGCACTTCAATGTCCTTCCTGTAGTGAGGGGCCCAAAACTGTACACAGTACTCAAGGTAAGGCCTCACCAGAGGAGTCTGCCGAGTACAGACTTCAATTACCTGAGAATACAATTACCTGAGCTCCAGTTATTCCAAATTTAAGAATTTTTGATATCAGGATCAATGTCCTGGGATTTCTCATAGCATTTTGTGGACATAAAAGTAGCCAGAACTCAAATCCAGAGCATGAGAATCTTCTAATCACAGAATTCAGGTAAGCACATTAAAGATTACCATCCTAATTTTCTCAAGCAATTAAACTACTTCTCTCATACCACTTTTCCTCTCATCAACTGTTTCTATTTTCTAGAGAAAATTGCTGTTTATTTTTTGAGCTATAAATATATATTGGACAGAATTACTGGAATCTATTGAACATTTAAATGTTCATCACACTCTTCCCAGTTAATATACTTTTATTCTATGAAACGCTTCAGCATCACAAATTTTATTTTCAGATAGATACACTTCTTGTGAAAGAACTCAAACCAACGATGCATGTGTACACACACTGCTATCAAAGACTTTTTGTTACTTGCTTTAAAACAAATTTAAATTAGCAAAGGTACTGGACAAAAATAGAGAATAATTGCTATCTTTCAGTCTCTAGCAAGCTCCAGTTTAAAAACTGATGAAACTTGACTGACACACAGGGAAATTACTCTGGTGATAAACCAGATGCTATGTTGAAATATAATATCAAAGTCATGCAACTGAGGTCATTGCTATGGAATTTGAGCTCAAAAAAGGGACTTGGGAATGCTAGTTGTAAATAATAATAATATAACTTAAATGCAGGCAAACTACTGTTATGGTATCACAAAACCTACATTCATGAATAAAAATTACATCATAACCAAACATACCAAACGTACATTATGACTCTGTAGGTCTAGGAATGAAGCAATCAACACTAAATCAAGCTTGAAATCAGGATGAATATTGCTGCTATTTTTTCAGATTACATTACAAATCTCCCATACCTAAAGACTGCTGGAAAAAAAATAATGAATAAATCAGCACTCTCTATCATAGGAAAACATTTCAAGAAAATCTCTGCTCTTCATGCTCTGCTCAGACCAAGCCCTAAATGCTGCATTTTCATTTTTGAGAATTCCGGTTTTATCTATCTGACATATACTGTCTTTCATTTCTTAGGAAAAGACCTTAGCTGATGTAGCAGTATAAATCGGAGTGGATTTTGGTAATCAACTTAGGACTTAGAGTAAGAGCTACGTTGGCAAGTGGAATCTCAGACAATGCTTGTGAGGTTTAAGAGCCCTTAAATTACTTACTCTTTTTGCTGCAATAATTGACACTTGCATTTCAGAGCTCCAGGAAATACACAGCATAAATGAATATATTCTAAGGCAGTTCTCTCCATTAAAGAATGAACAAAAGGTAGGCAGGTAGAACATGATGCATTTTAAGGTTGTAAAAATTACAGGCTTCGGTACCGAATCTTCAAAACACTCTCTTGACAGACGCTGTAACACAACTGTTAGCTAATGTTTTCTTGGTAGTAGGTTAGCAGGTCATGCTTACTATGCCTGCTTCCTTCACAAATGACTTCACATTAATTATAAAAGGTCTAAGGTCTAATTCTGCTACCTTTACTTCAAAAATAATCTCATTAAAATAAAAACAAGAATAAAACTAAAAGAATCAAATCTTTAGAAAGCAAACTGGCCCAGAAAAAACAGTGCCTAATGAGATTTTTTTTTGGTAGCAGAAATGAAATCTCGAATAGCAATTACATCACCTACAATATAACTAAAGAAAATTTGCAGAAGCACACTCTATAACCTATTTCAGAAAGCTCAGAGAAAGATTTGTTTGTTTTTCTGGAAAATGGATATACAAGAAAAAAGTGAATGGAATGTCTGCTAGATGTAAGATTTTCCGTAAGTGAAAATACCCTTATTTATTGGGGGGGGGGGGGTTGGCGGGGGGAAGTTTGATTGTAACATTCCTAAACCAGCAGTATTTGACTTAGTATCAGAGATAATTTTATGCAGATTTCATGTCCATAAGAAAGCATTTAATAGCTGTGTTTGAAATACTTTATTCTAGAAAAGAATATAAACAGTACGGAAAAATTCAGTTATTCAGTATGCATACTTTAAGCTATGAGCCTGGTAAATTCACAGATGGATACTTATTAGACAATGATCAGTTATCTGCCAGCTTTATTTGCAAGCAGAAGATTAGAGACAAGATAAAATACCCATTTATTCTTTCCAATATAATTTTGTTTATGGTATGTAAAACCATTTTTTTAAACTTAATTCAAGAATAAAACCTACAGATCTAAGGTTTGGCTTGTGCCTTCTTTTTAATGGGAACTCCATATACGGTTTAGGCATTGTTAACCTTTTTGAGCTTTGATTACAAAATATCCCTAACAGTGTCCAGGAGAGCAAGGTAGCATCTCCTATGTGTCTTGTAGTTATCATTCCTAGCAAAGGAGTCTATAAACATTTCAAAAAAATAATAATTGTGTAAAAAATAAAGATGTGTTACTACATCTTATTAGAATTACATAAAGAAATTTTTAAAAATTAACAATAATACTTTGACACATAAGTTAAAAGCAAGCTCTATTTTTCAACTGTTGAACTTCCCACTTATTTTTCAAATGTGGAGTATTACATAAAGAACTGTCTCTGATAACACAATACCTAACCATAGATCCTGTCATCAAGTTCTGTTTTCATAAAATTATGATCAATCATATTGAAAGCAAAAGCAGAATTTGAAGTAGCCCTTGTTTGTGAGTGCCCAATAACACAAATAAACAAACAAACACATAAACATATTTTCAAATGTTAAATGATCTCAGACCTTCAATACTTGAAAACTAAGCTAACATAGCAATTGGAGGATGAGGTGTAGTCATGTCTTCTTACTGACATGTACACTCTAGCTATCTAAAGTCTCATCACCACAGGTGTCTTAAGGCAAGGCAGAGAAACAGTGAGTACCAGAGAGTGATATATCTAATTTATCTTAGGAACTTAGGATAAGATAAATTATTCTGAGATGTCTTTTGCTCTCCATTTGGTTTAAGAAAAACTGGGGTTACTAGGTTAGACAACTAGCTTTGGATACCCAAATTACAGCAAACGAATCTCACCACAGGCCATAACTGACTGAGGAAAAATTGTGTTTAGTTCCCATCAGATGATGCAAAACTAGTATTTTCCCCCAGAACTTTGCTTTTTTAAAATGAGAAACATGATTTTTTTGATTGTTAACAAACAAATATTTTTGCTAAAGTTGCAACTATAAATGACACAATAACATAATTCCTTTCTTAAGCAGTTAAGTCTTATGATCTTAAAACAAAAGAGGAAAGAAGAGAATTACTGGATATAGTATTACATTACGAAAGACACATCTAAGAAACTGTCTTACAGAGTACCAAAAACAGTGAAAGGAAAATGCAAAAATAGAATGTGCATGATGTTCTATATTTAGCTTTGTGGGTAGGCTCTGGAACCTTTGAGCTGTCCTCTTTGATAATGACTGGTTAGACTAAATTTTGAGGAAACAGTAGGGTGTTCTCAACAATATTTTTATTTGAGGACTCAAACCAGTCAGTATTCAAAGACAGGCTGTGAATTTATTATAGTTCTATACATAAGCATCTTTTTATTTTGTTAGATGAACCTAGAATAAAACATAATATTTCGCATCAACTATTTTCAATGTCTCGATTTTTTTTTATATGAGTGCTTGCTAATAGCCTTGCACTGATAGACCCGTCTTGAAGTGTCCCATTGTTAACGTCTTTTTAGCTGTAATACATTCATTTGCCTCAAAAAATGATTTCAAAGTGAAATATTTTCATACCTCCCTGTATGTCAGCAGTTTTCCAGCTGCATGCTATCACTGCATCTGCAGTGAATCATACAGAATCATCATTTTAAGAAGAGAAGTAATGCTGCACACGCGAGGTATATTCAGATTATATATTCCAACTATAGTATCAGTGTTTTCTTTAACAACATTATCCATCACACAGGAACAGTCACATTAGCTTCCAGTGGCATAAAACCTTTGAGGCGCTTTTGCAGTGTTTTGGTGGTTTTTTTATGTTATATGGAATAAAAAGTAGGGGGAAAAGAATGTCATTTCACTGCTGATGTTGTCATCACATGCACCATGCCCTTAACAGTCAACTGCATATCAAGCTAAAACAAAAGTGTATATTCCAATTAAAAAATTGTAACCGAAATATCTATACTATCTGCAATACCCTTTTGAGTAATTTCAATGGTATTGCCATTGTTAGTTGGGACACAATAAGATCTCTTCTATAGAGCATTTCTTTTTCTATGAGACACTACCAGTTTACACCACTCTTTATTGGCAGAAACTGATTGAATAGATCTTTGCTTCTTACCATCAACACAGGCTGGCCTTGCTCTTGTTGTACCGGCAATCTGTCCTTTTTTACATGCACAGCGAGCTGTTTGTCGGGCTATAGTCCTTCGGGGCTGACTGCTATCTCTGTCCAAAGTAACAATCTCACATGTACCTGCAGCCAGTTGACCTGGAAAAAGAACCAGCAACAGGTACCAGAGTCACTGAATGCACTACAGGCAATCTATTACAGCCGAAAGAGTCACAGCCCTATGTCATAGCAGACACTCCACAACAAATGGGCAGCCAGCTGATGGATAGAATAAAACCGAGATGACATACAATTTTTCTTTGCAGTGGACATATAAAAACCCTGCAAACTGGTTCTGTCAGAAAATGGTTATTGTTCCATAAAAGCCAGAGAGCTGAGGTCACACAGGTTACTTTTACTTATGTCGGCTAAGTAAGGGAACAATCTGCTTTTACAGTAACACAATTTAAATGACTGGCTCTTTACGTACTTTCAGAAAACAAATGACAAAGTATATGGAAGACAAAAACTTCCCCACATGTCCATGAATATAATGAAGTCTTAACTGCTTTGCATGTTGCTTTTGAAAGAAAAAGTATTTCAAAATATGCCCATTTTGATCAGATTGTCAGTCCTTCAGCTCTTTCTTCATCTGAACTGAACAGTAATTCATTCTCTACCTCACTCATATTTGAAGTAGGTGGTCTTTTTTCTTTTACTAAATTTACTATGTAACCACCCTGAAAATGACAGTAAAATGACACTGCCCTGTTAGCTCAGAAACATTGTTTGCTTTTTATTGACTTCTCCAGTATATGTAGCTTTCCCCAAACACTAAGGAAATGTACAACCCTGAATTCTGAATTGTGACTATGCTATGAGAAGCAAAACAAAAAGTTGCAAAAAATTATTTTATGAAGAATATTAGTCTGAAGTAAATGTTACACATTTAAAAGGATGCAATTCCTTTGGTACAACCAATAGTAGGCTACGAGTATACTAAAACACTACATTTTACAAGCAAGTAAGTTACATTATTGAATTTCAATGTGTTGTAAGACTGAAAAAAATCCCAGCTATCCCTTTGTATTACATATATTTTCTGGATTTTATGTAGTAAATTATGTAGCTTTTATCTTTGTAGACAATCCATTAGAAATCTTCAAATATGCAAAAATATACCTGCAAATCACAAGCTTACTATATTTTGTTTTCATAAAAAAAATAAGATTGGAATAAATCTAATACTGTATTTATAAAAAAAGTTACACAGTTTAAATAATATTCACAGTAAATTATTTTTTGCCATTGAAATATTGAAAAAGAACAATGAGGAAAAAAACCCAGAAATTTTAAACCTATATTAACATCAAAATTAAAAAAAATAAACAACAAACCAAAACAAAGAAACACAGAAAAAAATCTGAAACATATATGAATGGGAATGAAAAGTGTAATGATATTTCCAATACTGCATTTTTTCCATTCAGAATACAAGTTTATCCAGTATATTCTTCTAAGAACCAGCTTACAACACTTCCTATTTTGCTTATACTGTTTTGAAACTGTCAGAACGGCAAAATATTGTAGGCTGTCAACAGCATCATGACTGGTTCACTGCTAAACCACCTAAATTTTATTTTGCTGTGACTCCTACGTGGCAGTGAATTACAACATGGCAAAATTGAGGATCTCAAAGATGAATATGGAACAAGGTACTCTAAAACTTCATGCAAATATATGACATATATGTAAGTAATATACATAAGACATTAATATAAATACAGATATGATACCCACGACAGTGAACACTATCAGTATAGTGTTTAATGGCTGTTGGCAAAGAAACTTATGAGCTACAGTCAGTCTTAGGTTTCTGCTCTTTTCCACCTCTTCTGTCTACAAAAACATCTCGGATAAACATGATGAGAGGATTTTTACTCTATTATATGCTGGTTTTTTCTTTGTTTTCTCTAAAATCTTGAATTAAAAAGCAAAGGTTTGGCAAGAAAGAGAGCGGCACATGATTTTCCAGATAAGGACAAGGGAAATCCAGCTACAGTAAAACATCTTGAAATGAAAAAACACATTCTTTTTTCCCCCATCACTAATATATTTCATTCTGGGTTGCAGGATATGTATTGCTCCCAAGGAATACAGCTGTCTTAGTAGATCATGTAAAAAAGAGATAATCAGAGGTGTATTTAGATCTTGACCCCTTAGGCATCTGAACATCATGATTATGGTCCTGCATTGAGAATAGAAATTGAATGGAAACCAAAGAAAAAGTGGAAGCATAAATATGATATGTATAAGTGTTCCTGAGAGTATGGGTTGCCATATTCTCCACTATCCGTAACTCTTTATACTATTGTTACTTGCATTAAAAGACATGGTAAATCATATAATCTTGGTGGATCATTATATAAAACCCCATTTCAGAGAAAAGGAACCAGTTTTACAGCATAATGAAGGTGAATAAGGACTATATTCAGAGAAAATGAACAATGAAGCTTTATGTCAAGATAATTTGTGAAACAAAAAGCTTTCAAGGGTATGCAAGCACTGGCTATCGATGAGGACACAATTTGGACCTATTCAGTTTTAGTTCTGCATAGATTCATTTTGAGCCAGCTGGGTTATTTGGTTTTTTTATGCTTGTTTTCAGTTGTTTATTTTGTTTAGAGATGCTAATTTATTCCAGGCATAGTGACCTCTTTTTTTTTTTTTTTTATGAACTTCAAAAACTGAGATACCTAAATCAGAGCAATTGCTATATAAAGATAATGTCACACTGCCTTTCAAGGAATTTTGTGCAGCTATTTAAAATAAGGGAAAAATTGAAGGATTTTTAAAACATTTCATAGATATTTTTTAAAGATCATTTCTCTGTTGCCATTCTTGCTTTTGTAGCAGAAGAAAATTAATATGTATTGTAGAACTGCAGCAGGTCTTCCCGCATATATGACATAAATACTTCCTTGTGTCACAGGGTGCAAAGACTGCAAGTATATTGAGCACTGCAACATCGTGTGCATCCACTGTTACTGGGCTTTAGGTGGCTGTAAAGCAGCAAAAGTATTAGTTAAGGTTATGGAGGCTCATCGCCAGAGACAGAGTCATCGTCTTGTAAAGCATGTCCTCTCTGTTTCTCATTGAGGGTAAGTCTATAGGAGTACCTTAGATGACATGTATGCTACATTTGCTTTTTAACCATTTAGTCTAGAAATGTAAGGTACAAAATGATGGAACAAAAGGAATGTACTTCTTGTAAGCACAGCATATCAAGAATTAGGGTACCTTTCATTTTCAGGGAAGCTGATACAGTGAGCTCTTTCAAAGATATTAGTGAAAAAAGGACATTCATCTGGGAACGTCTGAATACTCTCCATTCCTAAACACAGCAAAAAAATCTCAAGGCAGCAACAAGTGAAGTTTCACTGGAGCTTTTCCAGTTGAGAGATTAAGAACCACAATCCATGGAACAGTCATAAAAACTCCATATTTTCAGTAGATTGTATTTATGTACTTGCAGTATAGAAAGCAATTCACCACCTTCCAACCAGAATGAAATAATCTTGGGGGGAAAAAAAGGCAAGCAACATCACAGGACACTGATTCATTCCAGCCTTTTCTGAAAGTCTTTCTTCCAAGAAAAAAAAAGAAGTCTTTTTGTATTATTTTACAGACCAAGCATAAAGTATATTTCAGAGTTATTATCATCCAGTTTTCAAAGTAAATGAGTGGGTATTTCTTTATTGCTGTTATTGTTTTAATATTTCTTTTATATATAAAATATTTTACATTTCATAAATATTTATTTTATATATTTATTTCAGTTATTACAACCTCACTGGAAATTATTTGATTTTTGTGTTGCCACCATCTAGTTACTAAACAGAGTAAAGGTTCAGGTTCTTCAATGCTCTTCTATAATGTTATACCTCATTAATAAATGCCAATTGATATGTCCTCTCTCTCTCCCACCAGAAGCACTCATGTTCTATATGGAATTCTTTCAGGAAAAAGGAAAAGTACAGGATGATAAATTTAAAAATAAGTTAAACTAAACCAAAACAAAAAAAAAGCCCACAACCATTAAATTCCAAATACAACAGGATTAGGCTTTTGGCTTCTAGCTTGCACCCATGGACTTGTTCACAGTAATTGCTGTACTCAGCACCTATTTTGCTATTTTCTGAATGAAGTCCCATCATGATCAGGTCTGAAACTGCTCTCTCTGAGATTTTCATGAAAGTCTGTAGGAATCAGTGAGTTTAGGTATAAATATTTTGAAAATGGCACAGGAAATACCTCAAGGTAAAATTATATTTTAAACAGTTCTTTTGTACTCACATTCTTGAAATAAAAGAGTTTGTTATTGAAAAGAGTAAAAGTTAATGGCATTTTTGTGTGCATTATTAAGAGTCCTCTGTCAACTATATACCATTGCTGAAAGGAATATCAAGAAGGATTACAGAGCCCTGGGAGACGCAGTAAAACTCTGGAGCACAGGTATTTCTTTCATCAATTCTCCTGGTCTAAGGGAGGGGATTTGAAAAGGCCAGTCAAATTTATTGAGTCAAGAAATGGCTAAAGACTGGTGCCACAGCCAGGGGTTCGACTACTTAGACCTCGGGACTTGCTTTGAAAAAGAAGATCCACTTGGGGCTGATGGGGTCCATCTGTCAGAGAAAGGGAAGAGCATCTTTGTCCTCTAGGCTTGGAAGCTCATGAAGAGGGCTTTAAACTAGAGTTGCTGGGGAAGTTGAACCTTAATCTATCCCATTCCTACCAATATGATGCTAATAGATGCCCAGGGCCTGGAAAAGGGCCACAGGTCATCAGGAGAGCACCTGGAGTACAGCATAATAGAATTCTGGCCACTCCAGATAGCAAGTCAGCTCCATCAGGGGCCCAACTTAAATGCCTCTATACAGACACAGGTAGCATGGGGAACAAACAAGAGGAGTTAGAGATCTGCACATGCCTGCAGGGCTATGATCTTCCCAGCATCATGGAGGCATGGTAGGATGGTTCCTATGGCTGCAGTGTTGGAATGGAAGGATATATGCTTTTCTGGAATGACAGGCAGGGGACAGGATGAGGGGGTGTTGCCCTCTATGTCAATGAATAGCTGGAATGCATGGACCTCCACTAGGAGACAGATGAGCTGTCCAAGAATTAATGGGTCAAGATCAAAGGGAGGGCAGGGACATTACAGTGAGTGTTTGTTACAGGCCACCAGACCGGGAAGACTAAGTGGATAAGGCCCTCTATAGACAGATAGGAACAGCCTCACATTCACAGGCCCTGGTTCTCATGGGGAACTTCAACCACCCCAATATCTGTTGGAGGGAAAACAGAGCAGAAGGTTCCTGGAATGCATTGATAACTTCCTTCTCCAAGTGATAGAGGAGCTAATGAGGAGAGGTGCTATGCTGGACCTTGTTCTCACCAAAAAGGAGGAGTTGGTGGGGAATGTGAAGCTCAAGGGCAGCCTTGGCTGTAGTGACCATGAAATGGCAGAGTTCAAGATCCTTAGGGCAGCAAGGAGGGCGCACAGCAGGCTCACTACCCTGCACTTCAGAAGAGCAGGCTTTGGCATCTTCAGGGATCTGCTTGGCAGAGTACCATGAGATAAAGTCCTGGAGGGAAGAGGGACCCAAGAAAGCTGGTTTGTATTCAGGGATAGCCTCCTCCAAGTTCAGGAGAGATGCATCCCAACAAAGAGGAAGTCGGACAAAAACACCAGCAGGCCTGAATGGATGACCAAGGAGCTCCTGGACAATCTCAAACAGAAAAAGGAACCCTACAGAGGGTGGATGCAAGGATGGGTAGCCTGGGTGGAATGCAGAGAAATTGTCTGAGCATCCAGGGATGAGGTTAGGAAAAGTAAAGCCCAGATAGAGTTAAATGTGGCCAGGGATGTCAAGGGCAACAAGAAAATCTTCTACAGGTACATCAGCGATAAAAGGAAGACTAAGGAAAATATGGGCCATCTCCAGAAGGAAATGGGAGACATGGTTAGCTGAGATATGGAGCAGGCTGAGGTGATCAGTGACTTTCTTGCCCCAGTGTTCACTGGCAAGTGCTCTAGCCACTTCTCCCAAGTCACAGAAGGCAAAGGCAGAGACTGGGAGAATGAGGTACTGCTTACTGTCGGAGAAGACCAGGTTTGAGACCATTTGAGGAACTAGAATGTGCACAAATCCATAGGACCTGAGGTTCCATGGGTCCTGAGGGAACTGGTGGATGAAGCTGCTGAGCCACTATAATTCATATTTGAGAAGTTGTGGCAGTCTGGTGAAGTTCCTGCTGACTGGAAAAGGGGAAACATAACCCCATTTTTAACAAGGGTAAAAGGAAATCTGGGGAACCACAGGCCAGTCAGTCTCACTTCTGTGCCCAGCAAGATCCTCCTGAAAACCGTATTAAGGTACATGGAAAATAAGGAGGTGATCAGTGACAGCCAACTAAAGGCAAATCTTGTCTGACATTTATAGGCCTTACAGAAGCCTTCCAGTATTTTAAAAAAAGTTTACATGACAGATGGGGAAAGACTCTTTATCTATACTATAGTATCTATTTCTATAGTAATAGGAGAAGGTGTAATGAATTTAAACTGAAAGAGTGTAGATTTAGATGAGCTATTAGGAAGAAATTCTTTATTGTGAGGGTGGTGAGACACTGGCCCAGGTTGCCCAGAGAACCTGTGGATGCCCCATCCCTAGAGGTGTTCAAGGCCAGGATGGATGGGGATTTGAGTAACCTTGTCTGGTGAAGGTGTCCCTGGCGATGGCGGGGCAGAAGGGTGGAATGAGATCATAGAATCATAGAATGGTTAGAGTTGGAAAGGACCTTAAAGATCATCTAG
>JAOXJM010000001.1:18574752-18590786 GCA_026413425.1 Tringa solitaria | reverse complement strand
TTCATTCATCTTGAACATTTTCAAATGATGGAATCATATTTTCTTAAACATGTATTATTTCATAACATTTTAAGTATTACTTTGGGCTTTAACTATTATTATGCATAGCCTAGGCAAGCAAAAGAGTGAAAGGAAAGATTTTGACTATAGATTTAGAAGTAAGACAATCTGCACATCTACACAGTTACATATATAGGACTACACAGCAAGTAATTGAGCTAATGCTCAGGTAAAGATGCTGTGAACAATATCAACTAGAACAATAAATAAATAGAAATTAACTTATACATAACTGTCTAACTTTAGGAACTTTGCTTTCAGAGCTTTGAAATGTAAGGCTATTGCTGAACATGAGCTTAGTTCAGTAGGAAACATGCCTTCAGGCCAGTAAGTGCTCTAAGGTCTCCCATTTGAATCTGTCCTTGTCTTACTGAAGCTAAAAATAAATGGGAAAAGAAGAAAAGAAAAAGAAAAATAGCCTTCAGTCCAAGAATGCTATGAATCTCAGGCTCCTCTCCCAGTGACATAAGTAAAAAAAAGGCATTACATTTTCATAACTCAATTAAGATCTACTCTATACTATATTTTATACAGTTCTGGGGTTTTTGTTACTTGTACAAAAGAAAATGTTATGGTGAAAGACAAACTTTTCTTCCTCAAACCAAAGATTAAAGTATTGTATCTACACATAATTGTTTACAAAACAAACATAATGTTTGTAGATATTAAGGTTATATGTGTACCCATAACATCATAAGTTACTTTAGTTTAAGTAAAGATTCAAATGAATTCTGTTTGTTCTTTAATACAAAATTCAATATGTGCTCTCTATGTTATGGAAGCAATTAAAGGGATTTATGAGGAGGAGAGCAATCTTGCCCTTGTCACTTGCCTTTAAATAGTCTATTTTGAAAGAAATAAATTATTTAGGACACAACATTAAACTGTGAACCAAAGCGTAATTAATCTGGATCCTGATTTTACTGAGCTGTAGGAAGGAAAAGGAATTGTTTAAACACATATTATGAACTGTGTCAGAGCACACATCGCCTACAGAGAAACTCAGAGAGTGCATCTTTGAGATATCAAAGTATCTTATAACAGCATTATAAGACCTCTACTGACAACCATGATTAGTTGGAGCATATGCTGACCTCTTTCAGTTAACATCACTCCATTCTGCTGGTACACATGAGATGAGATAAACTGAACAGCCCAGAGGATCTCTTCTAACTTTGGATGAATATGCATATTCCCTTTCTTCCTCATTTGTAATCATGCAGCAAAGTACAAGAAAGGTTATTCACTCTGAAATTCCTGCTTCAAAATATTTTTTATATGGGCCCAAATGCCCATGTTGCTTCAGAAATACATATGGCAAATGAGTACCAGTCCCCCACCTCTCCACGGCACTGGTAATAAATCAGAACTCCACCCAGGTCTTAGGTTTAAACTGATCAAGGGAAAGAAGGAAAAATTGTGAATTTACAATCAGCTAAATCACCTGAGGAAGGACTGCTAGAGAGAAGTGATCTTTCTTTCTCTCATGACTTTCTGTTACACAGCAGTGGCTCTAAGCAGTAGTCCCCACAAAACATCATATATTTGCATAGCAGTCTCAAGATCCAAAATTAAATAAGGACTGAAAAAGGTCTCCTACAAAAGCAGAGTCACACCAGCAGGTCTGTAAGGTTTGGTGGATTTCAGAATGAAGCTCTAGGTGGCAGCTAGATGTGCAGCCTCCATATGCTTGGGATGGAGGCATTCTGAAGAAAAGACGACAGCTATGTTAATCTAAGGTGGCTCCAGTTCAGCAGACAAACTGCTTCCCACACAGTTAGCTATCCAGTAAGGCAATCTGTTGAAACAGCTGATTTCTAGCTCACTTTATTGTCATACGGACAAACAAGGATTCTTCCTGAAAGGCCTCATCCTGGCAATGTAAGGAGAGACAGCTTGCCTGGGAAAAAGTGTAAGAAGAACTAGCACATACATTGGGGCAAAGATAGGCAGCCTTGGCTTAAATAAAATCCAGTGTCTTTGAAAATAAAGGGTGTTTTCTGAGGATAACTTATCACAGAAAAATGTGGGAGTGGAGGGTGTAAATATGTATATACATCATATTCATATATAAAGAATCAGCCACAAGGATCCAGATTCCTCCCCCTTTCTATTTTGGAAAGGAATATCCTTAAGGAAAGATGACAGAGGCTAAGGTTGTCTGAAGGCTCACAGGGCTGGCCCAACACTAATCTAACAATTAAGTTAAGGTGTGGAGTATGTTATCATGATGGACGAAATATTATTAGTTTCTCCAACTGCAGATTCACATGTATGTTTTGCAGGACCCCTGAAACTGGTCTGGCTCTGTCATTTCCTTTTGATATTCCAGCCAAAAATACCGATTTCAGGATGCTCCTCCTCCTTCTTCACCTTCCATTTACATTCCTGTTCGCAATGGCTCACACAGTTTAAAATTACTTAACTGTCATTACAAGGGTAATGCCCTGATTAATTTACTTGGAGACTGAAATCTGCTAGTAGTTCGTAGTGAGCCACACAACCAGAAAGATTTTCATGTTATTTTCCTTCCTCTAGTACAAGTGGCAAAGTATGCATTAGGTGTACATTACTTGTAGCTGAGGTCCTTTCTACACATGGACAGAGAGCCTGACACATCTCATTAGTGTGAGCTCCAAGACAGTGATGTATATGCTGAACTTCAAGGTCAACTACAAACTCTGATCTCTGAGATCACTGAAGTGAAATACCCATCCAAGGAAAGAGGAATTTATCACTATTAACTTTTAAAAAGTAATTGGACCTGAGAACAGATTCCTATATCCACTATGTGCTACCCACAGGGAGATCTTGCAGGGCTCTTCACTACCCCATCAGGGAAAGATGATTAGTCGAATAAACCATTAGGAGCTAAATACATACATACTATATAGGTAACAGTCCACTGTTGTAGAAGACAAGCCCTATAAACAAAACCAGCAAAAACCCCCCAGTTAATTTTATAGCAAGTTCAGTTGTTTCAGCATTCAGAAATATGCAACTAAACAGAACAGAGGCTCTGACAAAAGAAAGCTGAGGAAAGACCATGTTCATTCAAACTGTAGTCAAAATTAGAAGGATATTCAGTCTATTCACCTGGAACCGCAGTGAACTGAAGAAAGGCTGAGAGTTGGGGTTGTTCAGGCTGGAGAAGGCTCTGGGGAAACCTTATAGCAGCCTTCCAGTATTTAAAGGGGGCTTATAAGATGGGGACAAAGTTTTCGGCAGGGCCTGTTGCAATAGGACAGGGTGTAATGGTTTTAAACTAAAAGAGGGTAGATTTAGACAGATAGAAGGAAGACCTTTTTTATGATTAGGGTGGTGAGGCACTGGAACAAGTTGCCCAGGGACGTGGTAGATGCCCCATTGCAGGAAACATTCCAGGTCAGGCTGGAGAAGGCTCTGAGCAACCTGATCTAGTTGAAGATGTTCCTGCTCATTGCAGTGGCATTTGGACCTGATGAACTTTAAAGGTCTCTTCCAACCCAAACCACTCTATGTTTCTACAAAATGTACATTAACATCTGGGCCAGGGTATCAGGACACTTTTTTTTTTCTTTTTTCTTTTTTTTTTTTTAAAGACATTTGCTGCCAGAGAGACTCCAGTGTTTATATCTTGTACTGACATGGTAAAGTCTTCAAAGAGGTAATTAATCTCTGCAGAAAAAAAAGATCCTCTCAGTCCAAAACTGTGATCGAGACCTTGAAGCAAGCTGGTCCAAGCAAGTGCTGGTCAAGACGCACAGAGCAATGAATCCTTTTAAAGCTGCAGCCTGTCGACATCACTGTTCTGAACTAGAATTTCTGAGATTCAAAATAGGTCTTCAGCCTCTTCAATAGCAGGAATAGCTTACTGTAAAAAACCCCAGCTTGGACCAATTCTATTACTCCCTTGTCCAATAATTATTTGTACCTTGTCAGAGCAGTCCCTCATGGACAAGGTCTCCAAAACAAGGGAAAATGGTCAGGTGAAGAAAAGTTGAAAAATGAGTAAAATACTAATGGGATTAAATATGAAGCCTGAAAACTCCAGAGTTTTAGACTTTCATGACAGATAAAATATAAAGAAGGTGGAACTAAATTAAAAAAAAAAAAAAAAAAAAAAAAACCAACAGGTTAAGCACATTCATGTTTCTTTCAAAATCTGCTTATATATGGGAAAGGGCAGGACTGAAGACAGTTCATGACTGGGTCAATGATACATCTCTAGGGTTCCTGGTATTTGAAATACTTTGAAGTAGGGTATAGAGACAATCCTTATTTTAGATTTTTAAATTTATTGGCATAGAAAAGGCATATCACAATCTGCCAAAGCTGGGGTACAATAATAACAGGTGCAGTTCATGGCATCCAGGACAACAATTCCCAGTGAAAGTGCTGAGGTGCCAACTATTTGAATATGTTTCCACTTGAGCTGTAATGAGCCCAGTGGCAGGATCCTAATAACACTCTCACAAAACTGTATCAGGAACCTGTGGGGAGCAGGATCCCTATACATTTGACCAGTGATTTTGGGAGCATTTTCCCCTCATAGCACATTCTTGGAGACACTGCTTATCTGAAGACTTCTTGTAAGATCTCGGAACTGAAGCAGAACTTCACTAATTACTAAATTCCATCACATTTGTTTGCATGTTTTCTCAGTAGATAGTCTTGGTATCCGTACTCCCAAAATTCAAATCCAGACTAAATGGTGTGATTCATTCAAATATGATTTCTGCTAAGGCAGAATAAGCCACTACTCTGAAAACAACATTTTGAGGAGCAGTGGAAGAAGCAGTAGATTAAGTCTGTATTACTAGTACTTTACATTCTGCACAATCTTAAGGTATTTGAAAAGAACTGAGGATGTGGTATGCACCATTCATTGCCACTAATGGGTACAAGACACTAGTGTACAGGACTTAAAATGCAGGCTCTCCAGGTATTTCTGAGGCAAAAAGAAGCCTGGAATGCTTGCTAGAAAAGCTTTTAAGCTATGTTTTCCATGATGACTTCATCTCCCATTGGAAACTGCGAATAGCACCCATCACCAATGACTAATTATTGAAATAAAATTATTGTGAAGTATCACTGTCATCAAGCAACTATTTATTATTAATAAATACATTTTTGCAACATTTTCCCTCTATATATCTGCCTAACAACCCCTGTTATTAAACAAATAACCCAAAACACTCTCATGATTACACTTCTGTTCAATTCTTGTCACCGAAGATTGACGTCTTCTCACTGATAATCCTAAAAATGTCACTGAAACTGGCTTTTCTACGGCAATATGAAATGACATTTTTGTTTAAAATTTCTTGTCACCATAATTTATTTTTCAATTACAATTCATTGAGAATGCAGAATATTTTCTGGCTCGGAATTAGTCATATTAAAGACTGGCAAACTATGTATACTGATGGTAGCTGCATAGCCTTTGGGCCATTTATACTACTATTTGCCATGGGATAGCAATCTATAAAAATGTAATCTATAAATACGTGCCCATCTTATCTTAAAACAGGATTTGAAAAATAATACATCCATATACTATTTCTGTGCTCCTTTCTCTTATGACAGAGTACAGATTTGGGTACAACAGTCATTGCAATTGGTATAAACTAAGACCATCCAAGCCAAAGGTTGAAAGCATGAAGATCTACAGTAACACAGAAAAACATTAATAATAATGATGTTTTAAAAACAGTATGACGCTATAAAAATAGTATGATGCTATAAAAACTCATTATTAAAGATCTCTAATAAAGTTTATAGTATAATTTCATGACACAGGCAGTGCAGGCATCTTCCCTGGGGAGATTTAAAAGTAGGAAGTATACGGTGAGGAGTGCACTGAAAAATCTAGTAACTTTCATCTTTAATTTCTACAGCATATGATCTACTTTCAGTTACCCTAGTGTAAATGCCAAAAAAAGAAACCAGAATTGCAAATTCAGTTCTTCCTTTAGTTCTTCAGTACACCTCTTATAATAATAAGGGCACATCAAGTGATGAAAGACTGGATATTCCTAATTTGGGACACCTTCTTCCCTGCTAGCTGCCCTAAAGAAAGCAGATCCTTGAAAGATCAGTAAAGATATTTAGCACACTGTAACCAAAGCAGTATAAAGGCCTATGATTCCTATAGGAAGAGTTCTTTGAAATGTAGACTCAATAATAGAAAGATATGTTCAAATTTTATTTTCCTGTATTGTCTTCAATCTGTCTTCCCTAAAAGTGATCTGGAAAATCATGAAATGGGTTATTAAAAATGAAAAGCTATTGAAAGATCTGCCAGCAGCGAGTAGGAGGCTGGAAGCTTCTTTTAACGCAACAGAAGAGCCAAGAGGAAAGGAGGATACACACACAGGTTTGGAGGACTCTGTATTTCACATCTGGAAAAAAATATCAACAATAGATTCTAAAAAAAACCCCATCAAACCAAAAGAAAACAAGAAAAAAAAGAAAATAGATTGTAAAAACACATACAGAATCTTTAAGTCGCATGTCTGCAGTTCTGTTCCATTCCCCTGATTCCACATTTATGTCTTCACTCGCATTGCTATCATGCATGTGCACGTGATGACGTTGTTGACAACATTTCATATCTTGTCCAGCATGATGCCATCGCTGGTAAGAGAAGAACTGCACCATCGCTACCATCTTTTAAATGCTAAGAAAGTGTGGTATTTAAAGAATCTTTGGCAGCCTGAAAATCTCTGCCGCAGAGATCTAGAGGCGCTACAGACAGTGAGTCTGGTTTTGTGACTGTGGGATTCTGACTTTAAAATGGTGGGCCAGAAACTCCTTATGCTCTGAGTGGTACTGCACAATCACAGAAAATGTAATGATTCCACCTTGCCATTGAGATGAGCAGTAGGACCAATAGGAAAAGGGAAAAAAATGTAAAACTGACAGATAGGATAACTTGTGAACATTTGCTTCAGCCCTTCATGTACTGTTAAGTACCTGCGTTTCAGCACTCCTCTCAAGAGGTTGTGTGTGTCTGTGCATGCAATTATGGTATAAAACTGATAATATGAAGACCAGATAGAATTAATAACCTTTACTAATTTTACAGTACAAATAGCAATGTAAATATCATGCAGCTTCAGAATTTATGTCCAGTGGTGTCCTGCAAACCCATTCAATAATTCGAGTGGGTTTATTAATTTTTCTAATAGCTTGGAAAGCACAGGCACATGACTGCTAAGGCTGGCAGATGAATCCAACTCACTGTGCATCACTTTCCCTTCAACATGGCACAATATTTTTGCATCTCTGAACATACAAGACTATATTTGGAATAATGCACTGAACATAAATGGTTGAGAACTGTTATTAAAACCCTTGTAGTGAAACCGGGACTCAAAATAGTTTTATAATGCCTAATGAAGATCAAACTCCACAGTACTCAGGTCACTCCCATTGGATATCCAGGGACTGCAGACATGAGGCATCTACTAAATCATACACCTACACTTGGCAACAGACTAATTCAATCTGGAATTTCCCAAGTGATTGCTAATACAATACCATTACCTGCCATTTAAATATTCTCATGCACTTAATAGACACTCCTTCAATGAATCTTTCAAGCAAAGACTGTTAACTTACACTGTAGCATTTAGGTGGAAGTACAGAAGAAAATCCAATGATAGCAAACTGAAATACATATATAATCACAAAAGGAGAGTTGAAAAGGGATTGTAGGACTTCTGCACTAGTTGTCACAAATATTTTTAAATCACGTGCTTGCATATGTCAGTAAGATGTGTGCGTGCCACCCACAGAAACCAAGCCTGTTCCATAAATTTAAAGGCACATCCCTCCCACTTGACCCAGCACAGTAGGATTAAATAAATTTTGCTGATACTCAGCGATTCTGCTCCAATAAGACAGTATTTAATAATTTTGCACCAGAGTAAGTTACTGAGTTTAGTTCTACTGACAAAGCTACTGCCTCTTTCCAAACAGTTGGTTCTCCAAGACTTAATTAAGCAAAAAACAATAAATAAAAGCTCCATCATTGAAACTGGATGTGACCAAGTACCTTACATAACAAGAGAGTATCTCCTGAATAAGATATAGCATCAATAGGAATATGCCATGAAATAATAATACTCCACCAAGTTGAAATTTTACTATGTTGCAGTGAAGTTCCTGATGTGATGATTCAACAGATGCGAGTTAGATAAAATATTCCCTCTGATTTTACTTTATAAAACTAAGGAATTATTTGATCTGCTATCCCAACCACCTGCTTTAAAATTTCATCTCGTTAACAATGTACTGAGACCAATAATTTGTTCTTGGCAAGAGTCAAATAATTTCCTGAGAGTTATTTAGTTCTAATTTGACAACCTCATGTGATGGAAAAATCACTTGTTTCTCTTGGCAATTTGTCCCAGCGGTTAATCACCTCCCTACTGAAAGTATTTGCCACATATTTAATTTGAATTTTTGGCTTCAGCTTCTACTAACTTGCTTTGCTAAATTAAAAAGCCTTTTATTACTAAGTGTTTTAGACACAGTTAGCAAACCACCTCTCAATCACATCTGTGATATGCTAAATGTATTCTGATCCATATGAAACTGTCATTTTCTCCTACCAAAAGCTCAGTTTTAGTATTCTTTTCTTCTTCTTTCCAATATTAAAAAGAACAGGCACAATCTATTAGTTCTGCCACTGCTTCATACTGAGGTAAAATGACCCCACCATCATTATTTATTACTTTGCTTTACTCCTTCAAATAGCTAATTTACTCTCTTGTCACTGTGGATGTTCATGCTGAACTAACTTGAAGTTCAAAAAAAGTAGCCTATTTAAAGACTTACTACTAATACCTTTTTCTCCCTCGTTTGAAATGTCCCTCCCAAAACAGTTCAGTGTCTCATTCAGCGATTGATTCTGCAATTTAAAAGTTATGTATGATCAGCAATTAGGTATAGGCTGACATGAAACAAAATATTTTACAAAGGCTAAAATATGCTATATTTGCATTGCCATTTAACAACCAAACTTGTCATCTCATCAAGAGAACCAAATTCATTGATGAAATGTTAACTCATTAGAAATATTCATTTGAAATATTCAGAAACATTAAGAATCCTTCTCATCTTCTGGCATCCCATTGGTGCTATGAGATCTATCAAACAGGAAAACCATGAGGGTGGAGATACACTGACACAAATCACTGAAGAATCGCGGCTGTAAACTATACATTACAAATTTTAAGACATGTAGTCTGCAGATTTCATCATCTTCAAGACAAGGAGAAGATAAAAACAATCACATAAATATGCAGCATTTTTATATTACTAAATCTAAGGTCCAGGTAATGATCCATGGCCTTAAGCTAAATTGGAACAGAGTTTTCTACCAATATTAATGGATTTGGTTACATCTTTCCAGAGTAAACTCTCTGGGTCACATTACCTACTGTTTGGCACCAAGTGCCCCCTGTGACTCTAAGATATAACTTGTATTTCCACTGGGGCTGCAAAAGGACAGTCAATTCAAAACTCCAAACCAAATGTTTTTTTCTAGTGTCACACTGAAAGAAAATTGTGTATCTCCTATGTATGATCTGAAAATCTCTTTTTCAGGGGGCAAAGTTTGGCTGGTTATTGATCAGTGATGATGTGGGTAGAAATACCTGAAACTGGCACAACTGTGTTTCCCCTGCCTGTTTGGAGTGATCTCTGAAAGTGTGGTTTCCCTAACCCCGCCCCCGGCCCTCGCCACCCACTATCCTCAATATGCCCCAATGTGTATTAGAAATATCTCCTTCAAATGTGGGTAAAAAGACAAAAAGAGCTGGACAAGGGATTATGCACAGTGCTGAGATTCCTTGCACAGAGGATATTACATATAAACTCCTAAATAAAACACATAAAGAATCAACAAGGTGATTCAAGGAAATACAACATTTAAGAAAACTAGGGAAACTAAAGATCTTTCTCTTCCTTTAGATAAACACCAAACTAAACGATTAATAAAGTGCATGTCATGGAAGTCCAAACACTTCAAAAATAATGCAAATATATACAAAATATTTACTTCAGACCATCTTCCTTAAATGTTCAATGTTGTACTAATGAACACACCTTATGTATATAACCATATTTGGTGCATGGATAATATTCTACCCTGAAACCTTGTTTGTACTGAAAAAAAAAAAAAAGAATATTTGTGCACCTCTGTGCAAAAATTTACCAACTGAATGCTTTTTTATTGAATTAAAATTTGATGTTGATTTGAATAAGCACAGTCAAGGGATAAGAAAACCTATCTATGTGATTACTTTTGTTTATTATTTTTGACTTAAAATACTTTTAAAAGTATCTCCAGTGAAAGACTAATTTATTTTCTTTTAAACTCAGATGGAGGAGGAACTGTTCAGACAAACATTAACTAGATGAACACTTCTGTTTATAATCTGAAGAGGGATTATGCAGACTATATGGCAATTTTTATCTTCGTATCACAGAAGTGCTTCATGATTATAGTATTTCCTGGATGCGAAATTATATCATAAACCAACATAGCCTTCCTGTAAACTATATAATATTATGTAAAGAAAGCACGTAAAGAAAGCAAATAAAATGTTACTTTAATGTTTGTGATTATATGCCAGACATCATTAATCTGGCTCCTTGACCTAGATTTGTTATATTGTATACACAGCAGCTGTGTTCATCTTCATATGGAAAATGATGGAAAAGAAGCTATACAGTATGAAATCTGGGTCCAGCAATAATTGTTGAGTGTTCACTGAGCTCATTCAGAGATGCTCTCTATGAAAAGAAAAAAAATGGCTTTCTTTTTCAAACACAGCTTTGCCAGAACTAAAAAAAAGTCAGGCNNNNAGATGAAATTAATTTTCCATGGAAGGAAAAAAACCAGTTTATTTTCCTTGAATAACAGTTTCTCTGAACAAGTAGGCTACTAAGAATCCTATTTTATTGATTCTGGTTTGATGATTTAATTAGAAATGATTTAAGAGTTGGCTATTAAGCATGGCAAGGTGATGAAAAATGTGCCTATGGTAGAAGTTTTTTATTTTTAATAAACAAACACTAGATATGTTCAGTGCTGTGCATGGAACCACGCAAAAGTAATTGTAGTGATGGCATAAGTACTTAAAATGTACCCAGAAACACAGGTTAAGAAGAGAATTCTCTATATAATCATATAATGTCTTAACACTATCCAGTGCTTATGCTTTTGCTTTTATTGTTTATTTTAGAAAGAGCTGTACTTTGCTTTATAAGTAATTCACATCAGAAAGATTCATACCCTATGAATCAACTTGACAGAAAAATGCAAGGGTTTCTCAATAAATTTTGCCACAATTAACAAAAAAGCATATTTTTCTCCCAAGAGCTACTGCCTTTCAGCTTTAGACAAAGCAACTTTTCATACATTTATCTGCATTGCCTGATAAATTTAATAGCAATAAGTACTGTATATCTCCCCCACTCCATTCCAACAGAATGCAAGAATGTAATATTAAATTACCTTTTAACAGAAAAGGTTTTTCTGTCTACAAGTATGCAAATATGTGTTCATATGAAACACATTATTAAAATATGCAAATGTAATGCAAACACAAAAATACTGACAGACTACTTTCACAAATTCTTAAAAAATGTTCCCAAATGATACAATAAAAAAAAAAAAAAACCGAAAGCAAACCCAAACAAAAAAATCCCCAAAAGCAGGAAAGTATTTAAATGGAATTTATTGCAATTTTTAATTCTCTTATTTTTTTATTTATTTGGGGATGAAATCAGAGACTGGAGAAAATAAGTCAGTGACACTTAAATTGTCAACTGACAATTTGAAAAGTTGCCCATTTTCATCCATTCCATTATTTCTTCTTCTTAAAATGTTGTTATTCTTTCCAGAACAAAAGCATAACTACCTTCTTTCTTACAGCAAAAGAAGAAAACAAAATCCAAAAATAAGAACCCAAAAATTAAGATCAATCCTGAATCTCAGTAAAAACATATAAGGGAGCATTTACAAAACACAGACAGACAGACATACACAAACACAAAGATCCTCACCCCACACAGATGCAGAACAGACATTTTCTTAACCAGATTTTCTTCAGTATGAGCAATAAATGCTCATCAGTTTAAAAATTAGGTCATTCAGAATCAACTGTTTAAAGAGATTATCATAATAATGGTACAGTAAGAATATTACCATAAAAATGATAATAGTAAACAAACCATATAAGCACTGGGCAACTGACAGACACAAGACCACAAGAGCATTAATGTTATGATATAAGCTATTTTTGGAAATTCCAGATGTTTTCTAGGGTGGGTGTTGTGTTTGTGTTCTGGTTTTTTTATTCATTCATATAGATAAAATAAAAGTCTATCTGAAGAAAATCCAATCTTTCAAACACTGAATCAGGACAGCTATTCATGATCCCATGAGTAGGAGATAGCAGATGAAAAGCTCACTTTTTTCTTCATGGTACAGATAATCAGGGTCTTTTTTTCTCTCCTTTTCTCTCAAAAAAAGTGAGTAGAAATTAGACCACTTCTTTAAAACAAACACTAATATTTAGGTTCTCTCTTCAAGGCAATATCATACATTGCTTTAGAGGGTACCACTCTCACAAGAGCACAAGAAAATAACATATTTTCAGGAGCTATTTGTCTTAGAGCTATGGGGAAAAAAAAGTGTAGGGTAACACCTACTATATTCTTCTATATTCTTTCTTTCTCAAATGCTGCAAGTCCTTTTGATTTCCATGACTCAGCTTTCACTGATGGTTTACAGGGATTCAACATGGCTTGAATAATCCTAGCACAGAAGTTAGTGCTGTTTGTGCTTCCTGGGAAGAGTCCTCGTCCCAAAGGAGCGATGGGAACCTGACTGTGTTGATGACATAGTAACAGCAGTAACGTGCAGTCATAACACAGCAACACATTTCCAAAAGAGAGGGGAGCTGAGCATGAAGGTTCTCTCAAAATGTTGCTGCATACTTCAAAATAAGAAAGTCTGTTTCTACTGATTATCAGCAAACGGAAAAAAACAACCAACCAACCAAAATAAAAATATTTTTGGTTCTTATGCTGCTGACTCAAAAAGTGAACAAACCATCTAGCATTTTCTGAAAAAATAAGCAAAATCAGAAAACATAAAGGGTTAAAGGAAAATCTGGAAAATACCCAACAGATGGTACATCTGAACTGAAGTTTCTGAGCTGAAGGAATCACAAAAGCAGGAGGAAAACCACCACCTTTTGGTTTTTTTTTCATACTATCTGTACTAAATAGAACTATTTACATCATGCTGCATGAAATACTAGGACAAATCTTTTTCAGGAGATTACTCTATTTATCTATTCTCAAAAATCTAAATTAAAGGAGTTTTGCCAGTCAACTTCTAAAATACAGCAAAATCCAAGAAAAGTCACTCAAAACTCACAGTGCAGAATTGCATTATCTGTTCTGAAATCACTCTGGTAAAGTTCACTTGTTCTGTATTTAACACAGGAATATTACAGACCTGTCTGAAGCAAAGGCCTTGATATATTTAGGTAACGAGAACTACAAGGGCAGTAACACCAAATACTTTAGGTGACTATGGCATTCCTACGCTCTAGTATATTATGCTGATAACACTTTATAATGAAAGTGCATAAGGGAGATTATGGTGGAAATTGGTGATAATAAACACGACACTATTACGCTGCTTCTCATTTGTTGCAACAGACTTTTTATGTGCAATTATGTAATTATGATTCCTAAAGAAAATTGAGATCTTCATTTCTTTGCTGTTGAGAGGTTTAATTCTTACATAATCCAAAAAGCCAATAATCATAAATTTGTTGCCTCTAGTCCATTATATTCTACAGATACAATGTGATGAAAAGTTCGTACACATTCAGATTTCAAAAATACATTATTCCAAGGATAACTCTGAAACAACTACTAGATGATGCACTATAAACTTGAGGTGTTATTGTTGATATATTTTTAAGTACTTCACCACTAAAAGGTAGATTCATACAATTGGTACAAAAAAATGAAACCAATTTGATGGCTAGACACCATCAAATATCTCTGAAACATTAGTGTGAAACCTTTGAAATACTTATAAAAATAATCAAATGCAACACTGTATGAGATACTTTCCCTGATTCTACATATTTTTTTTAAAAAAGATGCTTGCCAAATAATGCCTCTGATCAGATAGATAGCAGTTATTTCCTAGAAGGATGCAGTCTTACTTGTAACACGTTGAAAATTGTTGTTGCAGTCCAACTTTTAATGGAATAAAATCAGCTACTATTTTTGGTTGCCCTTAACATTTTGATTATAAGTGAAACAGGCACAAGAGACCTCAGTTACAATGAACTCTTTGCTCTATTTCCTTCACAGAAATTTTTCACTCTTGGAATTAATAGCCTTAGCAAACTGGAGAAGCAGAAACTATGAAGCCCTCATGTGATCGTACAATTTTGCCTGCTAATATGGCAGCATTTACTAAGGGATATTAAAAGAAAATATGGACACTTTTATTGTTCTCCTTAAGGCAGAAAATACTGCACTGAAGAGGTTCATTACTAAATATTTTACCACTGTCCAGCTGCCTTACAGTCAATTATGTTCAGTTAATGTGCATCTTAATGAAGATCTTGACATACAGTTATAATCACAAACTGTCCACTCCAATGTCAGTCTTCAGTTCATGATTGGTACTTTGTTGGCATAATACAACAAACACATTCTAATTATGTTCCAGTTCATTAAAAGTAAAACAGAGTTCAATAAAAGCAACTTGCAACGTTATTTATTTTAGCCAAGAGAAAATCCTATTCTAGAGAAGAAGATTCAAGAAGTAATAAAATAATGAAAAATGCACAGACTAAAACTATTAATATTGAACTTGGTCAGTATTGAGGGTCACTGTCAGTTGGTTATTAAAGTTATTATGCAAATATTCCCCACAGCAAATCAACACACTACAGCAATGTTGTGTTTTGGAAAAGAAGTTATATTTAAAAAAGAAAAACCCTAATTCAGCAGCAGATTTGTCTCTGATTCAAAGGCTACAGAGGTGGCTATGCATGAAAAATAGACAATCACAGATCTACGATGATGAATCTATTTGGGAAATAAGAATACTGGGAAATGACACAAAATGAGATATTTAGCAAAACATGCTCCATTTCCAATCAGAATACATCCCCTAAGTCACCACTCATGAAACCATGAGTACACACATGTTGCCTCTTGTGGGCAGAGTACTAACTACTATCAAGACATCTGTATCTCAGTCACCAGGGATGAAGAGGATGGCAGCTCTTGCCACAGGATGGGGAGCACTTCTCGGGTATTATGATTGACTGACCACCACAGCTTGAATACAGATTGTGCACCATGCAAAAAACTTGATTTTTATGCCCCTTTTTAGACGAAGGTCATTCCATTAGCTTCACTCTGGCAGAGAACAAAAGAATATATTTTTCAAGGCATTAGGAATAATAGGGGACAGAAACAGGACAAGGGCGTGGTCCTCAGCTTCAGTGCTTTGTGAGGGTACAACTGAGATTTCAGCAGATCGCTACTTCACATTGTTAATGATAGGAGAAAAAAAACAAAGAGCCTGTAATCAGGAAATGACGGTGGTAGGAGGAAATCATATTTCAAAATAACCTTCCAGAGGAAGACATGTCTAGTTACGGCACTAGGAATAAAAATATTATTGCTCCAGAGAAGAATATGTGAATTTTACATGAGCATTTTTACAGCAGAAAACTGCTATTTATCACATGCATTATGCAGTTCTCTAATTTTAGCTATTTCCATGGAACTCTTGTATTAAATCTTTCCTACTTTCCTCATAAATATATTTCTAATACAGTAGACTGTAATTTTTACAGAAGTGCAGGGAATAATACCCTGAGAGAAACAGTTCCAATTTTCATAAGAAGACATCATCAGAGTGCCAG
>JAOXJM010000001.1:18542748-18554820 GCA_026413425.1 Tringa solitaria | reverse complement strand
AAAAAAAATTTTAAAAATAAAATAATATTAAAAAAAAGTACATGGTAATTTTGTACAGCCTTGAGTTTCTTTTATAATTACACAGCTCCAGGCAGTGGAGGGATAGAAGAGGAGATAGGAACAGAAGGAGATAATTCATGAGGGACAACTGTCAACCACATCATCTCTAAGAAAGGGAATGTTGATCCAGGAAGGTCAGCAGGAAAATCTGGACGCGAAACAATTGGAGAAAGAAATTTGTCTGAATAAAAGGGTATGATAAAAGATTTTTGAACTGCACAGTGAAATGATGGAGAACAAATGAGTAGATTTGATACCAAAAGAATGCATATAAATACCCCCAAAATGTTGTCTTCCCAGCAAGTGCAGTACGCTGCAATAAATATTCCTCCACTCTAAATCCTATTCAACACTTACAGTAAATGATAGTATCTTTGGTTCAGATCTCCCAAAACACTATCCAAATAGGATTTGTTTATCTTTACTATATCTCTACAAGGTAACTATAGTTTGTACCATTTTACAAATGGATTGAGAGAGACAGCATGATTTACTCACAGTCTCACACAATGAATGTGGCAGGATGAAACTATTTCAAATCTCAACCCTCTTCATCATCTATAATATCATCCTTCCTCTCCACTTTTCCAAGCATTTTCTTAAGATTGGCACTAACACCACCACTTACAGCAGAAAATTCTTTTTTCATGATGTGCCCTCAACTGTACCACTAGATATGCAAACAGAGTAATACAATCCACCTCTTTTGGCATAGAAGACCTGCTGAGAAAATTCATTTATAGGTGCATAACTGAAGCTTGGCGGTATTGAAAATAGATACATATACATTCTGCCAGTTTTACTATGCCTAAGTGAAATAGATTCCAAATACCCCAGCTCATATTCACAGCAAAACATAAGTTAACTCAATCAACGGTAGAATTAATTGCTTAAGAACAGTTCATCAACGCTGATCTTTGGCACTCACCTTCAAACCTTACCTCCAATAGCAAATTTGTTTACTTGCTAAATTGAAGAAGAGGAGGGTTCAAAGGTTTCTATGTTAAGCATTTCAAAATTACTATCAATGATGCATCCTGTGACCACTGAATGAAACAGTTCTAGAATTAACAGCTCAAGCATTTCACAAATTAAGGAGCAAAAAATGTGTTCCACCATGGGGAGCTATAAAGCAGTTAATACACAGAAATATATCAATACAGAAAAACCCATTAGTATAAAGAAGCAGTAAGTAAACCACCAAACAGTTCACAAGGAAACTCAGGTCCTACATTTGATGGATCATTGATTCTTAATACTTCTCTATAAATCAGCACTTGCTAATAAATGAGCAGTAAAGCCCCATCTATTGCCTTTAGAATTGGAAACTGGCGAAATAGGCTGACACATGTTTACACCTACACAAAAACACGGATTTTTCCACTGCCACCATGCACTGAGCAGGGTGCAGTAATCAGCTGTTCTGGGAAAGGAGCTAGTACTGCAGTGCAGTGCAGCAAACGAAAGCTGGCACTTTCATTACTTGAAGTTGTTGTTTCTGAGTGTAAGGATGTGTTGAGATATGCTACACCTCTCTCTCAAAGCCAGTCTGGGATTCTGGTAAGTTTTCCTAGATTTCTTGATCCGAAAAAGAAATGAAAAACAAAATATGTTTGCTGAGTCTAACTGTTAAAATACCATTTCTGTCTGCAGAGAGCATGACAGTACTTTCAGATGAATGTTTCTCAATATTAATTTCCCCTTGGAAACTCAGACTGAGGGAAGTACGTGAAGAACTAAACATAACTTAGGGAGAGATTTCCCAGTTTTGAAAATTTCTGAGATTTCAATATCATTCCCATTTTGAAATAGAACTTCAAAACAAAGCTATCTCTTTGCAAACAAGATACAGGGGCTATATAAGCATTGGAAAACTGTGAAAGACAGCATGGTTCAAAGATGACATGCGCTTTGGCTTGAAAATCAGCTTCAAGCCACCAGTCCATTAAGCATACTTTTTTTACATATCAGTTCTTTCTTTGTACAATGCTACAGTCAAATATTTTTAACAGCATATCCTGTTCTATTTGTCTCTTGAAATACAATAATAATGCAAGTTACACCAAGAGGCTTAAGAGTTAATGAGAATCATTTTTCCTGAACCTGGAGAAGCATTTCAGAATACTATACTTAAGGAAAATAACATTGCTTTTTCAAGAACCCCCAAAAAGTCGCATCTTGCCCCCTACTCACCCAGAAGACTGACACGCAACTCATCACAATTTTCTTTACGGAAGATAAAATTTTTCTAAGAGATGGGTTAGTTTATCTCCTGACTTTTTAGGTCTGCTCATCTGCTCTACAACTATGTAGGTACAATAACTTAAGGTTGAAAAATCAAATTTTAATGCACTCTAATATGCACATACCTTTGGCTGCTCCACAGGAGACTCCAGTGACCCACTGTTCACCCTTAAGAGAAATGCTATTCATTTCCTATTACAGTCCTGACTCTTTACCATCCTGTATTAGGGCTATTAAACAGAGCTATCATATGATTAAGCAATGAAAAAAACCAACTGTGGATCTTACATAGAGAAGGAAGCTCATGGGGCATCAAGAGGCAGGCAAGCTGTGCTGCTGCATCTGAAGCTACAGCTTTTACCCAGCGTTCTTTCCATTTTCACACATCTGGAAACAGCATGAGAACTTCTGCTAGTTAGTTCTATTGCAGATTCCCTACACGCACACACACACACACACATCAAATCCTGATTCAGTAACAACAGCCTGCACCTCACCCATCCCCAAATACTCATTCCCTTCATTGCTTCAGTAGCGTTGAATTGCTCTCCACCCTCTTTCATCCTGTACCTTCCACCCTCTTTCATCCTATACCTGTATCACTGACCTCAGTTCCTCCCTTTCATGTACCTAAATCCATGTCCTGTCAGCCACCCACACATCGCTGCTCTCACTTGTCATGCAGCTTTCAGAAGGATTTCAGTATTCCTTGCAGTTCCCATTTTCCATTTCACGTTTCTTATGCTGCAAGTAGTGCTTATGGGCAGCTCTTATACCCAGGTTCAGCAGGAAATAAGCTGCTGCCATAAATTCAAACTACTCAGTTAATTCCACGATAAAGAGCTCGCATTTGGAGGGAATGGTGAGACAGACCATGGCACAAATTGGAACAAAAAATCCAAAATGTCTTGGAAATATAAACTTGGCTCTTTGAACTAGTGGGGCAGATGTTTTGCCCGAAGATGTAGTTCCAGCCTTACCAAAACCAGTGTTGCTGACTCTGTCACTTTGAAAAATAAATTGAAGCCCAGTAACGGCAACTTCTGCCATTCCTAGTAAAGGGTCACAAGCTGTGCTGGGAGCAGCCAGAAGGCAGCAGCCCAGGGCAAGGAAATGCTCAGAAATGAACCCAAGCAAGTTCCAGAACTGAGGAGGAGAGGACTGCCATAAGGAACATCACACCCTGCCCAGCAAAGACCTCAGGATGGTCATTGTGCAACTGTTTCCACTGCAGGCTGGGAGAAACCATCAACCGGAGGAACCAAAAGGAGCCTGGAAGGGTGAGCACAGCACAGAGAAAAGACATTATGGTGGTTTGCTTTTTTAAACTATTTCTATAACCATTTTAGGGGTGTTATTAATGAGATAAGAAGTGTTTGCATTTCTATAACTGGGCTAACAACTATTTCTTGCATTTTGATTGGATACAAACATGCTCATGAAGATACTAATCAGACTAAGTTCTTGTATCTCTATATGTGGTGTGTTTCCTTTTGACTGTAACAGTGTTGTATTTTGAACAAACTCCTAGGACAGGAAGCTAGAACGGTGTTCATCTCATTGATTTAAGCAGGTAATGTGAAGTAGTGGTTAAGACAAGAAACACTATATGATGGCATCTTTTCATTATGTTTCTGGAAGATATATTTAAAAAAGAGGGAAAGTGGAAAAACCACAACAGCACATATTTTCCCAAACTACAAGTCACAGTAGTTGTAAGATGGTAATATAGAAAAGAAAAATAAATCTTAAAATGTAAGTAACAGAGGTTTCAAGAAAGGAAAGTAATTAAAACTTAGAAAATACTAATGTTTACAAAGCTGCAGAAATTAATAGAGATTAAATTTTTGGATGTTTTTGTGTTGACAGCTGCTTGAAAGGAGGAACACATTTGGGTAAATTAGTCCGGCTGAAGAAAAAGAAAACAACCACAGGAAATAAAAATTCCTAGATCAGGCTAAGAAAAAGCATGAAGATAACTAAATTAGTGTTGTCTTTAATATATTCAGTTCAAGCTCCATATAACTAAGGTGTCTTAAAGATGTCTTATTTCTAGAGCTGTAACAATGTAGCAATTTATTCCCTGGTCTAATGATTCCAGTAGGAAATGCCCTGATACCTTCATGAGACAAAATGATTTTTCTTTATCCTTTACTTCAGGATAGTATTAGTGCTTTTGGTCTTCACCTCTGTAAGCTCATTAGAAGACCAAAATAAAATAAGAAAAGTTCTAGTTCCTTTTAAGGTTTGACACGCATCAATTTTAACTTTGGATCTCATGCAACACTGAAGGTCTGATACCACAAATATCAACTGATTGATACTCCATTGCTTCGTATTTTTTGTAGTCTCTATCATATAAGCTTGCCAGGGATCAAATGACTTTAAATCATGGTAGTATTATAAACCTTTTCACATTAAGAGATGGCAGGCATTCGATGATTTGGCCCAAAGTGATTACCAAGTCCAAATGAGGACATTTACTTGTTTTAAGCCAGCAGGAAGGATAGATCTAGACTTTATTGGCACATATGCCTCTCCTGTATGCTATAAAGCACGTGAGCCAGCTTAAAAGTGATAGGCAAAGAGCTACTGAGTCTGTTGACTCTGGGTTGCAGGACTTCAGAGCACTGCAGGGATATGAGATATCTGATGGATTTAAATTTATCCTTCAGTGAGATGAAGGTGGTAGCAAAAGCAAGTATATAAACCCTTACTAGTAAAATTATGGGAAACTAAGACAGTACCTGTGCTTTTGTATTGCCATACCACAGACGGTTGCACTGGAAATGAGGTTCCTCCCACTCCCCTAACAAACAAACTTCAGGGAAAGAAGAAACAATTTGACCTTCTACAGTGCAAATCATTTGCATGTCTACTTAACTCTTTTTTTTTCTTTCTTTTTTCTTTTTTTTTTTGCTTGCTTAAGGTTTTGAATATATTCTTTCATTTGGAAAGCTCTGTCAAAAACATTCATTCAGAATACACAGAAAACTATTTACAGAGCCGGATGGGATTAAGTGTTCCTTCAGGTAAATCAAAAATAAAGGGGCTTCATAAGACCTTTTTACGGTCAGACACAAACTGTCAGAGTTTTTCACACATGGGATTCTGGCTTGAACCCTTCTTTGATATTAAAATGAAAGTTAACCAACAGAAATTACATCCCCATAGTGAGCGGGGTTTTCCTGGCAGTGATAGACTATTGTTGAAGGCAGCAGTTACTGCCAGGGACAGCAGCTATACTGTGCCAGTGCTGTGCTCAATTTTATCATTTTTCCTTCATTGTGTTGCTTGTTTTCACACTTCTAAAGGTGTCTTTCTATGCCAGCTACTTTCATAATAAAAGCCTGACTGCGATCAAAATGTTGAGGCAATTTCTTCATGAATTACTCACAGTGGGCATAGCTTGACATTTGATGCATTTTAGAGGTTGCATCAGAACCAAGAGAATACATTTTGGGAGTTAGCTTCCTATTTAATTTCCTCTATGTGACAGGAGAAGACAAGTGCAGGAAATGTGGGCAAAAAAAGTGGGCAAACCTCCTTTCCAACAAATGCTGAATTTAAACAGAAAGACAAACACCCTTATCCCAAAGAAAGTCACAAGCTACAAATTTCAAAAGTATAGAAGCTCAGAATCTTCTATTTGCCCTTATTGTTTAACATATCTGATCTTACGAGCTTTAGATAGTGGGAGAAAGCAAGAATAATTTTAAAAATTGCTGCTATTAACCCCACAGAATTCAACACATTTTCTGCCATAGAAGCAGGTATATCTTCGCGTGAATTAAAAACGTTACTAAAAGATAGCAGACTGAGGCTCACAATGATATACAGAAGAGAAAACACTACCCAGCAGGTCATTATATGAATAGCATAGTCCAGAAACACCTGGGGCATACTTTTCTAAAATAGCAAATACATATTTTCAGTCCACATTCACAAGCAATATAAAAGACAGGCACTGGAATGTGTGCCAAGTACTACGCAAAACCCTACAGTTCTGCAACGTATCACATTAAAAACAACATATGCTTTATACAGTAACAAGAAACTGACTTTACCTTACATTTGTAACATTTTATTTCACTTTTGTCCAGTAATCCATCTGTGATCCTCCTAATGCTCTGCCTACTGGAGTATTATATCACATAATGCTTTACAAATTTGCCTTTTAAAATTAATTTGTAACTCAGGAAGAGTTCTCAAACTCACATTTAGAAGAAATAAGTTCTATGAAACAAAAATAAGGGGGGGAAGCTGTTAAGTTTTCTGGCTAGAATTTACTGAATTAAAAAAAAATCAGAAAAAAGGCTGCAACAAAATTACACTAAACATTTATTTCAACTAATGCTTCATATATATGCATTATATATGTATGCATATATACATAAATATACTTACATTTAAACTGGTAAGAGAATAGTTAAAAAACTGAGTTCAATTACACTGTAAAAACAGAATCCACATAATAACTTCTGATTAAAAGACTATCTGTAAATTTACCCCTGCACTTTCTTCTTTATGTTACCCAGTTGTGTTTCCATGGTTACTCAATTTTAGAAATCACTGAGTCTTACAGAAACATGAATAATAAACACACTTCTTTATCAATAAATTTTATGCAAAGATCAACTGGGTTACATTTCTGAGTACTATAAAATAATTTTCCTTTCTTTTGTTTTTTTAATTATGATTTAAATACTACATTAGGCATACATACAAACAAAGCAAACAAGTGGAATAAAATGTTAAAGAAATGTTATAATTAAAATTCAGTTTGAATCTTAATTCTAATTCCAAATTTGAGTAATAACTTTCTCAATTTCTTTTTAATGCATGCATATATTTATTAAAGTAAAAATGTTTTAGTTTCTAGCACTGACATTAGAAAGGGAAAGGAGAGGAAGAGAGAAGTGTTTTGTGTTTGATAGAAGTCTGCAGTCTACAGAAAGTAATCCGAGCAACTGTTCTTGACTGAAACTTCATTCTAGAGGCAAGCTATTATTTTCATTACTTTGCTAAACAGAACACAATAAAAATAGATTTATTCGATTTCTTAGCTGATGTCTATATGTTGTAGGATGCACACAGATACCAAGGTACCTGTAAATTTGGGTTGTCATGATACAGATGCATGGAGAGAATTCTTTTTTTCTGAGCCATCATTTCAAAGCATTACTCATTAAAAGAATTCCCTCCATGCTGAAGGTTAGTAAGGATAAAGAAAGAAGGAGAGAGTATAGAATCACTGCTTTAAATAGCTAGAGGTCTGGAGTTAATTGCTTCCCTCTTTTCTTTTCCAACGGTATCATCTATATGAGTGCATTTATTTATACGTTATTTTGCAGGCATAAAAAATACCTTTTAAGTGTAGTCTTTCAATGCAAGCCATCTACATTTTTCTTTTAAAGTGACAGGCTCATTTACACAGTCCAGTGATTTCAATTAATGCATTATTGCCTCACCATTATTACAACATTATTGATAATTGACTAAAGAAAAATAAATGAAGAAAAATATATATTTTTTCAGTATTATGCCAGTAACTGAAATACTGGAAAAAACGGGCCAAATGGTATACCACTATTAAAAAATAATATATAGATAGAGTTTACTGAGTATATATATAATGTACATGGTCTCTCAAAGGTACTCTATTACCATATCTTTCACATCTACCTTGGTAACATTTAAGTACTAAAATACCATAACTTCAGTTCAGCTAAAATTATAAAACAGTGGTGGTTAAATGGAATCCAATCATGGAATCATATGATGGCTTAGGTTGGAAGAGACCTATGAAGATCACCTATTCCAACCTCACTGCCATGGGCAAGAACATGTTCCACTAAACCAGAGTTTTCAAAGCCCCATCCTACCTGGCCTTGAGCACATCCAAGGATGAGGCATCCACAACTTCTCTGAGCAACCTGTTCCAGTGTCTCACCACCATCATCACAAAGAATTTCTTCCTATGTCCAATCTAAACCTACCCTCTTTCAGTTTAAAACTATTGCTTCTTGTCCTGTCACTACAGCTCTGGTAAAAAGACTCCCTCCACCTTTCATATAAGCCTCTTTTGAGTACTGAAAAGCCACAATAAGGTCTCCTTAGACACTTCTCCAGGCTGAACATCAACTATCCCAGCTTTCATTCAAAGGAGAGATGTTCCATCCCTCTGACCGTTTTCTTGGCCCTCCTCCGGAACCACTCTAACAGGTCCATGTCTTTCCTGTGCTGAGGGCTCCACACCTGGATGCAGTACTCCAGGTGGCATCTCACCAGAGCAGAGGGGCAGAATCACCTACCTTTGATGTGCTGGCCACGCATCTTTTGGTGCAGCCAAGGATACGATTGGCTTTCCTGGGTGCAAGAGCACATTGCGGACTTATTTCCAATTTTGCCTCCATCAGTACCCCAAAGTCCTTCTCTGCTGGGCTGCTCTCTCATTCATTCCCCCAGTTCATTCATCCCTTGGTCTTTATGGATGTTGGGTATTGCCCCAACCTAGGTGCAGGACCTTGCACTTGGCCTTGCTGAACTGCATAAAGTTCACATGGGCCCACTCCTCAAGCCTGTCAAAATCCCTCTGGATGGCAACCTTTCCCTCAAGCAAATCAACTGCATCACTCAGCTTGATGTCATCTGCAAACTTGTTGTATGTGCACTCCATCCCATTGTCCATGTCACTGCTTAAGATATTAAGTAGTATTGGTTAGTAGACTCTCAAAGGACACCACTCATTCCTGGTTCCTACTTGGACACTAAGTCATTCACTAGAAGTCTTTGGACATGGCAATTCAGCCAGTTCCTTATCCACCTAAAAAAACCAACCATCAAACCCAAATCTTTCCATTTTAGCAGCAAGAACATTGTGGAGGACCATAGCAAAGGTCTTATAGAAGTCCAGGTAGATGACATCTATAGCTCCTCCCTTGTGCACTGATTCAGTCACTAAATTGTAGAAGACCATGAGATTACTAAGGCATGATTATTAAGGCCCTTGGTGAAGCCATGTTGGCTGTCTCTGATCACCTCTGTGTCTTTCATAGGTTTCAACATGTCTTCCGGAAGGATCTGCTCCGGATCTTACCATACACAGAGAGTGAGGCTGACTGGTCAGTAGTTCCCAGGGTCCTCCTTTTTACTCCTTTAAAAAATGGGTGTGGTTTCCCTTTTTCCAGTTACTGGGGACTTTGCCTGTCTGCTACAACTTTTGAAATGTGACTAAGAACGACTTGAGCACTACATCAGCCAATTCACTCAGGACCCTGGGATGCATCTTATTGGGTCCTATGGACTTATGTATGTTCAAGTTGGTCTCAAAACCAACTAGTTGTTCAAAGTGGTCTTAAAACTGATCTTCTTCTACAATGGGAGGGATTTTATTCCCCTAGTCCCTGCTCTGAGGTTCAGGGGCTTGAGAGATGTGGAAAAAGAGATTGCTAGTAGTAACTGACACACACACACACACAAAAAAAATGAATACATGCTCATCAATTCCATCTACTGTCTACAAAATAACAGTACATATTACTCACTCTGTTAAGATAATCAGAATTGGTATCTTTTCAGCTACCTGAGACTTAGATAGCAAATTCTGAATAAAAATACCAAGAATGTACACACAGTCTTAGCCCCAAGTATCCCAAATAGCCAAATAAATAAAGGTCCAGTCTGCTAACTCAATTCCAAATAAACTTTTATCATCTCTCTATCCTCAGACTCAATTTGAGTGCTTACTCTCATTCTAGTCCCCAAAACTTTTAATATATTTGCATAAAAATGTAACTCTTTTTTGATGTATGTAACTCAGTAGGCTACCACTGGATGAAATGTGTTAGGATGTTATCAACCTGAATCTGCTTAAAGGGTCAAGCTTATGTCCCTCTATGTAAGACAAAAATCAATTCTTACAGAAAACAGAAATAGCTGACTGGATCAAAAGTCAATTGATACTTCAAGGACTAAGAAGGTTTTGTTAGATTTGTTTGGGGGTTTTTTCAGGTATTTTTCCCCTCTCCTGCCAATGCTTGGTTTACATTTCCATAAAAAAGCAACTTAACTTTTTATTTCATTATTTCTCTTCAGAGATGTCAGGGCTGGAAACTGTTTATGAATCAGGACACGCAGTCTTCAGCAGAGTGTTACTTCAATGTGACTAGGGAAACAGACTCAGCAGCTTCCAAGGCAGCTCTACACTTTAGAGGGACGTATCTCCAAGGCCTTTCTGGATAACTTCTTTCAGCATTATTTGCTGGCAAATTTTAGAATGAAATTAAGACTCTACTCTATTCTATGTATATTCATACGTAGCATGAGGACCCCCATCACTGTAGTGGTTGAACCGCAGCACCACTGTCACCTCCAGTGGCACCAGAATTAACACCCATCACATGCAATGCTCTGTCCCACCTCTCCCTTAGATAACTGTCTACAGGCATGCATCAGGAACAAAGGAAAGAAGAGAAGGAAAGATAACGAATCTATTACCGCAGCTATTGGACAAAATCAGTTCTGGTCCACTGAAGAGGGTGTCCCTGCCCAGGTGCTTGTAGTGGGGCCTATGGGGTGGCCTCTGTGAGGAGAGGCCAGTGCTGCCCTGTGTCGGTTTCGGCCGGTTCCAACCGGCCCACCCCAGGGCACAGCTGAGCCCCTCAGACAAGATGGCGGCGCCTCTTGGAAAACGTCTTTAAGTAAGGGCAACAAGACCAGACAGCAGTGAAGAGGGAGGAGAAACAAAGAGTGTGAAACAGGCCTGTAGACTCCAAGGTCCAAGAAGAAGGAGGGGAAGGAGGTGCTCCAGGCAGAGGTTCCCCTGAAGCCCATGAAAAAGACCACGGTGAAGCAGTTGCCCCTCTGCAGCCCAGGGGGAGGACCACAACAGAGCAGAGGTCCACACTGCAGCCCATGGAGGACCCCCATGCCCAGAGGAGATGGATATTTCCTGAAGGAACTGTGGCCCATGGAGATCCCATGTTGGAACAGGTTTACCCTGAAGGACTGCAGACTCTGGGAAGGACCCATGCTGGAGCCAGGGAGAAGCACAAGTAAGGACCTTGAATTTTAGCTTTCAGCTTCTGATTTAAAAAAGTTATATATTTTTCTTTAAAAAACACCACGTTGCATGTGACTTCAAAACTTTCAGGAAAAATATATCAGACAATGAAAAAACAGTAAACAAAGAAAAACAGATGAGATCTCTAAGTAACCTATTGGACCAGCTGCCCTGTATTGGCTTTTCACAAGAAGGGAAAGCAGTAAGGAATCAGAGGCTTTTGTAGAATGAACTTGGTGGAAGGAGCTCACAGCACAGAAAAGGGAGAAAGTAAGACCCATCAGCAAGTTCAACATACTGAGAAAGGAAAAAGAATTTTACTTCCACACTTAAAATTGACTAGACAAGGGAAAATACACTAAAACTAGCTATGGAAGATATAATAAGGTCAGCTACAATTCCAACAGGGTACAAAAAGGAGTAAATTCCAAGAAACCAGTAGCTTACCACAAACTTCAAGTGGTCTCTCTAGGAAAATCACATAAAGTAATTCACGTTACCAAAAAAAAAAAAAAAGAAGAAAAAGAAAGAAAAACAATTCAGTTCCATGTAATAAGTAGTCTTATGGGAAGGATAAAGCTAAGGCTAAAATCAATAGGCTGGGCCTTTTTTCAGAGTGGTCTTGATATTTTAGAAGGTCTGAGGGCCAAGATGTGATGATGACAGCTTCATTTTTTCTATAAACTCATTCTTTGGTTTGCTTA
>JAOXJM010000001.1:18496670-18516734 GCA_026413425.1 Tringa solitaria | reverse complement strand
CTCCAACCTGCGCAGAACTTCTTCCTCTGCGAGCTCTTACTAATCCTGCCAGAATTGGTCTCTGTATCCACTTTCTATGAGCCATGTTTGTGTCAGAGAAACACAAGCCAGAATCTTGTCAGCTGAACTCGCTACTTGCTGTCTAAGAGCTGCTACTGCTGCAGCCACCGAGCAGAATATTTTGATTCCAAGGATAAGATTTATAGCATCTCAAGTTAGTAAATAATGAAAAAGTCATAGCATATACAAATCACACTTGCAGAGTTTAAAATCTATGACAGTTTTACTTTTTTTTTCCCTTCAAAGTTTTCAACAGAAAAAACTCTATTTGAAAAGCATAAAGATATCTCCAGCTTTTGCTGCAATATTTGAGAAGCATACATTACAGTAAAATATCACAGCCTAAAATAGAAATCCTTAATCAGCGATTACTGTGAAGCAATATAAATAATGATGTATTTACAGATCAAAGGAGGTCACACAACTCAGCCAAAATACTTCATTTTCAGAAATTCACAATTCTAGTTTAGTTTATAGTATTAAAAATACCCTGGAAATTTACAGTCAGATTATAGGCAGCTAGGGTACACTGCCTTCTCAAGTAAAATATGTACTTCCATATAAATCAAGTTTATAGTTTGCACTGTGCTGTAAATGTGTTAAGACTGTTCCTTTTAAAAGTGTATTAACAATTTTCCAAAGATAGAAGATGCCATTTATAAAGCACATGCCTCCGAAACCCTCCTGAGGGCAAATGATACAACAAAAGGGCCAGCAGGAGGTAACGCCTTCATCACTCTGACACAAGGGACCAAGACACAATTTTGAGGTCTGTCCGTAGATTAAAAGATAGAATACCTGAGAGAATTAGAGATGGAAAACAGCTAACAGGAAACCAATATTTTTCTTTGCTCAGTGTAGTTCATGAGTTCATAGCCCTAAATGCTGCAGTGAATTTCAAGATTAGACATCTCAGGATCTCAGACCATTCAATTTATGCTGGTGTTGAATAAAATCAGAAACTTTTCCTTGATATATGGTTGGGTTCAAAGCCAAGCCATGGTTCACCTAAAAGAATCATGAACGTCTGTTAACCTTTGAGTGAAATTAAGTCAGGCAAGTGGTTCCTATAAAAAATAGAAACTAGAGTTTCACACCATGTAACTGAGCTAATCTTCCACTCCAAAGCCAGTAAAATGTTACTATTCGCAGCCACTTATGCTGGTCTGAAAGAGAAAGTTGAGATGTGAGAAGCAATGTGAAAAAATCTTCCCTAGCAAACAATATGTATTTGGGAATCTACAATCCTCTCCTACACCCTGATCATCTGTTTACAGTAAAAATACTTAAAAATACAAAACCAACTTGAAAAGCCCACATCCCTAATACACTGTAAAATTTGCAGTGAAATTCACAAGACACTAAGCTTTTCTTTGTAGATGTAAAAGCTGTAGCAATTCCAAACTACATTTCTCAAACAGCAGGTATCAAAAAAAGAAAAAAAAAACCTGTTGTGCAACTGTCAGAGAACAAATAACCCTACAAATTCTTCTGCTGATACTATTCCTAAGCCAACTCAGTGAAAACCATCACACATTTTGATTGGTTTTACCGCTACAAAAAGGAAGACAAAATACAAAATATAAAATTAGAGGTGATTCATTAAGTAATAATTGCAATAGCTAAACCAACCACTATGAGTTCAGTTCTGTTTTAAAAAAAAAAAAAAAAAGGAAAAAAGAACATGTTTTTTCTAACTTAATTATGAAAGCCTGGAATATTTTTTTATAAGATACAAGTCCTAAAAAAAAATTAGCTAGTTATACAAGCTTATGTTACTTTTGATCAAGTCTTCAGAGATGTAGGCACCAGTTTTAATTTGGAAATCTAACCTCCAAATGCCAGCTTAAACACATATCAGATCTTAAATCTTGCATTTTCGCCCAGTGCTTTTTTATGTGCAAAATAAAATGTTACTGCAAATGTGGTTACTGAATTCGTTTTATTGTACATCTAAATTAGAAGCTCAAAAGAATTCTGAGACACAAATTTCAGAGGCATTGTTAATACAGAAAGAGCTCAAAATACAACATAGGAAGAAACTGAATGCTTTTCTGATGATGGGTTTAACAGAAGTGGGATAAGAACAATGAAGTGGAAAACCAAGTAGGCAGGAACTAAAAATAATTTATATGAAAAATTTGGGAATTTAGTAGTTGGAAATGACAGAGGAGGAAAAAGGACTAAAACGATGAACTGATAGCAGATAAATTGTACGCTATCACCGTTATGGGGCTGTAAAGGGACAACTGCCATCCTAACAAATGGGAACAGGACAGTTACCACTAAAAAGAGGGAGGCAAGTATAAACATTAGTGCTCAATGCCACTGCAAGAGAGTTAAAATTCAGATTATATCTTTTCAAGCCAATGTCTGTGGGGGAAATAAGAAATGAAAAGTGTAGTGCAAATACACATTCTGAAGTAATGCTGGAAAATAACTTTTTTTTCTTTTGTGTGGCAAAATAAAGGCTAAGAAGGAATACGAGTATATTCATGACTTCAGCAGGAATAAACACTGGAAGGAGGCAAAGTGCAATATTAAAAATGGACACATGTTACAAATAAATGAAGGCCAAAAAAGATCAAATTTCCAATAAGCAATGAAATTTTGAAACAGCCCACTATAGGAGTAAGGGGAAAAAAACACCCCAACCTCAAACTCAGTTTAGGGACAGAATATATCATAGTTGGCTGTTATAGTCTATGATTGAAGTTCCAGTGCTTAACTTGAAAAATTTCGTTAGATGAATAAAAGTTGGGAAGGGGAAAAAGAGAGAGCAAAAGGACTAGAGCAACAGAACAGTTGCAGAGCTGATCAAAAGACAGATGGTCCCTACAGTGTTTAAGATTATTAACTTTTCATTTATAAAGAAACATGTAATACATATAGTTAGGGCTGAAGCAGCTTTTTGCCAACAAATGCTTCAGTCTGCAAGCTCAAAATTTACCATTACTGGCTGATAGGCAGCAATTGTCTTTGACTCGCTGACAGGGGTATAATTATTCTCCATCTTCCACCTCCTGTTACAAACCTTTGAAAAACAAAGTTCCTTGAAACTAGTGACATATACTAATAAGCATTTATTCAGAATATTCAGGTCCCTTGCTTACTGGATTTATGAAATGTTCTTCACCTTCATATCCACAGTATATGTACACCTAACACCACAGAACACAATCAAGCCCATTAAAGATGTTTACTCAATTTTCATGATGCTGAACATTATGGATATATAACTAAGAATCTTTTTGCCTGTACAGAATATGAAAAGAAGCACAGGCTCCAAAATATAAAAAAAACTGTCATCACTTCTTTGAACTAAAGATTCAGTAAGTATAACATTTATGCGGTCACAACATTTCCTGTTTTCATCCAAAGTCCAAATTGCAGTCATTATATACATTTGAAAATCAAAAGCACATTCTATATACTGAGATGTAAATGAACATGTTTGCAAGCTCTCTTACAAGTACAGCCCATCCACACTGCTGCAAGCAGTCACTCTTGCAGCTTAAATAAATTTTGGTCAGACTACCAGGAATGTGCATTTAAGCCTCTCAAGCCTCAGAACTGTACATAAGCTTCAAAAAGCTCCAGGACAGCTGGGATTGTGATCCAAGCGAAATACAAAGTAAAGCCTTCATAGCGGAGCGGTGAGGGAAAGACAACTACTGTTTCAGCAGTAAAGATTCATTGCACATATCTGTACAGAGAGACCTTCTGAGATACTTGCGGAATTTAAAAAGAATACACACTGTTCTAGCTGGATGGGTTAGAAAATAGTTCTGGTTACTGACTTACCAGCAGCACATCCTAATGCTATCAAATGTCATTTGAGAAGAGAAATCATAATTGCAAACCATGGAAATTATCCCACAGAAGGACAAGTGGGTTTCATTGACACAGCAGCCTGGCTTTTGCACAGAGGAACACAAAGGACACTTTGTATTACTGCAGTTCAAATGAATCAATATATTTATACATCATTCAAGCATGACAATATCTAAAATATGAGCTACTCTGTCACATTCACAAATACAGGAAAGTATTACTTTACTTGTGGGGATGCAAGTCATATTGTTGTAACTTCATAATAAGCAATATAGACAGAGGAAAAGGCAATTTAACCACGAACAGTTTGTTCCTGATTTTTACAATTTGTTTTAAGATTACTGTGTAAAACTGTATCTTTTCATTACGTCTGAGCATCTCCTTCTGTGTGATACTAGAATGATTCTTAAACTCTATGTCATGGCAACACAATCCATTTCTGTAGATCAACTATGATATCCCATATTCAATGATATTCAATAGCTGGAGCATCAGGTGGAAGAAAGGAAACTTAAATGGAGATGAAAGGGCAAGTTTAAAAGTATCCTGCAGTGGTATAATATTGCCTTTTGAGAAATATCGCAAGACACTTCAAAAACTCACATCCACGGAACACAACTTCATGCCTTTCTAAATTTTGAGATACTACTAAAATGCAACAAACTTCCTACTGTGCACAGTATAGAGAAGGAGGACCAAACTGATACATCATTGATGACTTACAGAAAGTCCACTATAGTTCAATTCAGTATTACTCCTCCTCTTTCAGATTCCTAATTCTATCTTTCTGAAGAAGTGGCGTTTCCCTGAAGTACTGACATCAAGGAGCACCATATCTATCATCCTAAGCACAGGACTCATGTTCTTTTCAGCTCCCAGTTCAGATTTGAGCTTGTTCAGGACCCATTCCTACATCCATAAAGTAATGTGCGTAGTCTTTAAAACACAAGTATATATCTGCCACATAATATGCAAAATAAATCAGTGTGTCAATGCATGCTGGTATTTTCATGCTGTATTTATAATACTTTAAGTGACTTTCTTACTGGACCAGCTGCAAAAGCAGATACAATGTCAGGGCCTTGCAAGACTTAATACCCCTGTCCAGCACAACCTGCCCATGGCCCAAGACCACATTCCACCCCAGGGACTCCACAGCAAGGCCTGTCCCAGCTCCCCACAACCCTGACCTGCCCAACCATGGGCCCCACCAAGCCAGGCCCACCCGTGGGGCCATGGCTGGTATCAACCTGTGGAGGTGCCTGATGCACAGGGCTGTGGATGCCCCCGGCTGCCCTGCTCCTGGCTGAGGTGGGACAGGCCCTGGCTGCCCAGCCCTGCCCTGGCGGGTCTTCTGGGGACACCTAATATCCCCTGTACCCCAACCTCAAAGAAGCCAATGGCCCTTCCAGCACCCTGACATACAAAAATGCATTAATTAAGTGCATGCAAGGAACATTTCCTCATAGATTTTGCTCTCTAACATACAAATTAAATACCATCTCTGTCATAAAGAAATAAGCTATATACCTGCCAAGACTTTTGAAAACAGAAACACAAAGATAGACTTCACAGAGTAGCAATTAGAGATGGATGATTTTCAAAAATATTCAAGATTGACAACAGCAGCAACTGTGTGTCCTAAATGCTTCCAAGAACCAAATGTTTACTTAAAAATGGATTTAAAACCTGACTTTTTATCCTGGTATTTCCCAGTTTTCTCCCATTGGACAGAGGTTTCCTACTGACTTTCTTCAAAACTGTCAGAAATCATACTGCTGGAGAGCAAGGTGTACTTCTTTGAATGACTTCTCTACCTCAAACAAAGAGGAGTTTGTGTATTTTTAAAACAGGAAAAAAAAATCAATAAAAATTCTTCCCCCTTATACATTTACCTTTCAGTAAAAAGCAAAGCAACACAAGAAAGGCATGTCTCATATAGAATGCATTGCTATGAACTGTGTTCTCAAGACATATATCAAGTCGAGCAACCACAGTAGGTGGTCAAGAGCTTCATGAGTGCTACTCCTAAACAGTGACATGCATGGACTCTGCAATATCGTTAAATAGCAATCCTTGGAAAACTCTAAAATCATGAGTGGTCTGTTGACCACTATGGGACTATTTGGGAAAAGCAGAGGAAGGGCATGAAGGGCGGTTACCAGAAGACATTTTGATGCTGCAGTGCTGTGGAGTAGGACCCCCCAAGGGTGTAAGCATAGGATGATGACAGAGGCAGGGGGTGTAAACACAAATCTCAGTCAGTTAGTCATTACTGAAGGAATGCAGCCTCGGGAATTTGGTATAATCAGCATAAAAAGGAAAATAAGGAACATGTATCTCACATGTAAAACACCCATCTATGAGGTGTAAATACAGAGGTGGCCACAGTTAGGGATGCCACACTGCTGATTCTCAGTGTCCCCAGCAGGTCCTCCCTCCTCTCTGGCAGTGAGTGAACACTGCTTTTTGGTTTGCTGTTCACCACATTCTGCAACTGCAATCCAGCAATTATACATAAAGTACTATCTTTATGATTTAATTGGGTTAAGTATGTTAGGATTTCAAAGAGCTCTGTGTGTGTGTACTTTCTGCTCCAGCCTTCCCACATGACAAAATGATTGATACCACAGCAACCACTCAGAGTAAATGCAGGCATAATAGATGAGTGCAGCATGAAAATCCAGAAAAGCTGTAGAATCTCCATCATCAGAGATCTTAAAGCAGACCAATGGTTTAGGTGTACTCAGCTCTGCTGTGGGCTTTGGACTTATTTTTTTATGATTGTATAGAAAAGAACTTAAATGTTAGTTACTTAAAAAAAAAAAAAAAAAACAACCAAAAAAACCCAACAAACTAATAATTTGTAATGAAAAGGAGACTTGCAACAGAGCTGAAAAATGGTGGAATACCTCAGTGCTGTCTAGTGATAAGTAGTTTCTGTTATTACATTTAACATATTCAAAAATGAGATCTATTTTTAAATCTAACATAACAGAACAGAAGAACTATTCAAGCTGTAATACTCATGCATCAGCAAAAACCTCACCTTAAAAAGTTAAATAGCTCAGACGTCTAATGAATCAAAAGGTCATCATCAGTAGAACTAGACCCAGCACAACAATATTCAGAAAGCATTAGATGATGATTGGGAGCAAACATTATTATTTCATACCCATTTATTTAAAAGTATAAAATATATAAATAACACAGAAAATAAAAACTGGCTGTCTGCTGAGACTTGAGATACGCAGTAAATTAACTAGTTAAACAACTGACCCTGCAAATTGCTGCATAAAAACAATTTGTCAGTATGGCTGCACATGGAGTTAGAAAGCTAACAGGGCAATCCATGGCACTCCAAACTAAAGTTTACAATATTCATAGTGCACAGTACCAAAAGTGGCCTTCTAAAGCAGCAAAAACTGATCTCGCTGTTAATTCTGTCTTTTCGTCTGTTTAGCAAACCTCTGTTTCATACAGAAAATACTACCGGCAAATTTGTTCTAGGAAAAAAAAGAAGTAGTGAATTAAAAAGGAATTTATTTAAAAAGACAGAATATACTGCCCCACATGCTTAAAAATCATCAATGCTAAATGCGCAATTGCTGAACAACAACAACAGAGCTGCCACAAATTTTAATACCAAAAAAAAAGCTACATATTTTACTATTTTTTAGGAAAAAACCCAAACAACAATTATCTTAGGAATGGCATAATTAGGAAACTGATTGGAAAAGACTCAGTTTGCATAACTTACCAATGCCTTCATATTTTATTATGTTTTGCACAAATGCACAGAATTATGCTCTTTCTTGTTTACAAAACTTGAGAAACATATCATGCAAGTTAGGAGTTTCCTCAGTCTAATACATGAGATTTACAAAAATTTTGCAAACTACATGTTAGGATGGCAACATTTTGTTTTTTCTAAATGTAAATTAACAATGAGGCTAAATTACAAACTCTCTATTTCCTTTGTGCTTGTGCATAATCTTTTCTCATACGTGAATTCAGAATAGCTCTTTTTATTTTAAATAGCCACAGTTCATATTAAAAAAGCTGTATTGAGAAGAAGTCATGATTAAATCACAGTTACTAACCACATCTCTGCTTAACCTTAAATAAATGCAGGAGAAAGCAATCAAATAAATGAGTAGTTCTATGGCAAAGGTTGCTCTGTTTGGCTTTTATAATTATAAACTATTAGAAAATGAAAATATGCTGCAAATTGCAGCCCTTTTTGTGCTCTTTTTACTGATAATTCCATTGAAATGTTACTGTGTTCTTTTCTTCTAAAAGAAAAAAAAAAAAAAGGTGTGGAATAAAATATGATTGCTCTGTTTCCTTAGGAAGAAAATTGTGTTTTGACATGCCACTCTAGTACTGGGCAGCTTTACTGAATTCAAGAACCTGCCTGCTCAAAGACGCACAGGTGTCTGCAGCTCCCCTTACAGTGAACAGGAATTTTATAAGCCTAGAGATAGATCTGACACCTTCAACGTCATGTCAGAAAGTCATAGTGTTAGAATGAATCCAAGAAACAAGCTCAGGTTTTAATTTGACTTCCATCATTTGTCTGCTGAAAAGGAGAGATTTGCAAAACTCATTTTGTGAACTGAAAATAATTTTCCAACTACTCATTATAATGCCAGTAACAAATAGAGACTTTACATTCATTTTACACCATAATGCAAATTACTAAACGTACCTAATTTCTATGAGCTGGGTTTAATATTAAGAATTATTACAAAACTAATGCATTTTAGCTCTCACCATATAGAGTTCACAAAACTGATGAAGAAAACTTAAAAGGGTAACACTACAATAAAATGCATGCACAAATATTGTGACCTTAACTACATACAGATTTGGTCACTGCAGCGCTGGCAACTAAGCAACCTGGTCTAGTGGAAGGTGTCCCTACCCATGGCGGGGAAGTTGGAACTAGATGATCCTTAAGGTCCCTTCCAAACCATTCTATGATTCCATGATCTGTACTGGCTTCCTAAGGAACCAGCTGCCTGGAAGTCTGCAAATGAGTCACCTAGTGAAAAAATCCTGCCTCACATAGAGGAAGTAATTATAAAATAGGCACAAGTTCCTTGCTCATCTTAGTTCTGAGTCAGTACTAGAAAAGAAAATTTTCAGACTGTATCCTAACAAAACTAAATCAGAAAAATTGTAATTCATTAGCTAATATACAACGCCCTAATGCTCAATGAACTAGATCATATGGCCAGCGACACTGTAACCTAAAAAATCAGACTGGAAGAATTTTATAATGGGTAGAGGGACAGTCAAGGCTATATATATAGTTATACAACCATACAGGCAAAGTTAAGACTGCCTAGAAACTAGGGAAGAAAAGCACAATGTTTAGAATCATAACAAATCCCTTGATCATCTATTTCTTTTTTTCCCCACGTTCCCACACGTGTGGGGGAATGAAGCTGCATTCACCTGGGAGAGCGTGCAAGACAGAAGGCAGAAGGAGTGTGCCAGAAGTCGACAAGGGCCACTGAAGAAATTAGGCAATTCTAGCTGGGGAGAAGCATTAAGCTTGTGAAGAGACATTGAGAAGAAATGATAGTTCATAACTTCTGTTATTTTAACTACTTGTTCATGTATAATTTAATGATCTTTTTCCTGCACTTCTTCAGTGAACTGCAGGCATCTCTACATTTGTTAAGTGACTGCAAGGGTACAGTTCTGGCTCTAGGTAAGGCCTCAGTGCATAATTAAACAGAAGAACATACTACTAACACTAATAATTCACTGCATTAGAGCATGCAGTTATACAATAGCCATATCTAGCTTTCAACATCTGTGGAATAAGAAAAATAACCTCATTTTACCAATAACAAGACAGTGCCACCGGGAACTGGAGTTCCTGAGTAGGAGACAAGGAACTGGAGTATGAAACAGAACCTGCCCAGAAAAGAACTTCAGTAAGAGTTATCTTTCAAAGTCATTTACCTCACACATCTTACAGATAGGGAAGGATGCTTTCCCAAATCAATAAACTAAAGCAAAAGTATACCAAAGTAGAACTTTGCGCTGCCCAACACAGCTAAAAGTTGGGCCTCAATAAAAACAGCAAGAAGTTCATCATCAACTAAAATGAAGAAAAGATTTCATTCCTAACATCAAATAGTGCACTCATGTTCTCTAATCACATTGATTCCCTCGACTTTCATACCTGACAGATTACTTTCTGAAGGCTGTTACCAGAGATAGTTTACTTAAAAATGAAAAGCCATGTGTAGCTTGCAAAATGCTTTTGGGCTCAGGAAAGTGCAATAAAAAAGAAAAATTGCTGCTATTTTATACACTGATCTTACAATGCATTTTTTATAAATAATTAACAGTACAAGTGATGTATATATACCACAACAAATGGGTATTTGTCTAGTTATGAATTAACCAGTAATAACAATAAACCTGTTGTGCCTTGGCATGAAATTAGTAAGTGGACATGGCCAAGAAAATGCTCAAGCCATATGTTTTATCTCACAATCTCTAATTGCAGGCAATGGGAGTTCTTGGGTCTTCAGCCCACTTGAAAATCATGTCACTTATTAACTAAATAACATGTAAAATACATTTTAAATGTTGTTATAGTCTTTAGGGAAGACATAAAACTTCTTATAATATTAAAATATAAAAGTTTCTACTAAAATGTGAGTCAGAATAATAGAAAGGTAAAAAGATCCAATAAAACAGGGCAATTACTATATACTACAAAAAAAACCCCACAGCAAAGGGATTTTTATCTTTAAAGGCTTGACTCTAAGACTCATCAGCATCCATTATAATTCTATAAAATAAGTTAAGGCAGCATCTGGTACAATCTATATAGTTTTATAGCCAAGCATACAAAAATGCTTACAACAGCTGAAGACTCTACTTCATCTACCAGCATGCATTTAAAAAAACAAAGGCAAAAGCTAGAACAAAAGAGGAACCCAGAAGCACATCCATTTTTTTTTAATGACTAAATAATACTTTTAAAGCGTTAACAGATAGCGTGAACTGCCGATGCACAGGAAAAGGAAGCATTTCACAATCATTTCAGTTTAATCTCAATTAGTTCATAGCTGTAAGCAAGGTGATACTCAAGCAGTGACCGTTTCAAACAACTGTTTGGTTCTCTTGAGGCTAAATCTATTCCCAGATTCACATCTCCAAAATGTGCAACTCTGAAAAACAGAGCAGTGGTTTGGTTTTTTTCTTCCTTAAAGCCATAAATTTGTATTGAAAGAATTATGCAGAAAACCATGTAATTTAATACAATAAAAACTGTAGCAACGTACAAAAGATATCATACAACATCATTGTCATGACTAATTAGCAGTCACCACAGAACTACATAAAATGTGAGTGCTTTTTGATAAACTACTGTGAAGGGGTAAAGAAATTTTAACTTGCAATACAGTAACTTCTAAAAACCTTCCTATTTCCTGTCTTTAAAGAAATGTAAGTGCTGCTTAAGGAAAAAATAACTAGTATCCAACCCTCCTATACCTCTAAGTAGAACAACTTTGAGTATGTAACAGTTCCAGAGACACGAACAAATGCCAGACAGGACTTGCTCCAAGTACAAGTTGTGGAGTGTGACACTTCGCAGCCCCAGCACAGTGACCACCGTTCTCCTGCTTTTATCTTGTGTCAGCACGATTTGCTAATTTTCCTTTCGCTACTGGATTTAAACCGTGCAGACATCATAAAAATCAGACAGTAATGCATCAAGGTGCACACCATTACAGACAGAAATGAACACAAAGCTCTTAATCACCAGTAGCACCAAACAGGCACAGGTTGACAGGGAACTTCTCTGAAGTCATTTGCAGCTCATCCTGTTGTGGGGCTACTTCTGTGCTTCCAGAGGTCAGAGCAGCTGAAGGGCCACCTGGAGATAAGCCCTCCAAATGCTGGGGTAACAAGAACAGACAGACAGAGCTCAAAAATCTTTAACCCAAATCCTCATCCCATAAGAAATACCAGGAAGTGAATGATACTGATATTCTAATTTCATTGCTCTTTGTATTCGAAGAAGAATGAACAGAACAAGGCCCTGCTTCAGGAGAACTTCAAGTCCTAAAGATCTTGCAAGGTAAATAGCCCTTAAAAGAGTGATCTTTAGTTAAATAATGAGATTCTGGTTTTTGTTTTGTTTTTTGTTTTTTTAAATTACATGTGCAACTCAAAAAGTGGCATAAAAAGTGGCACGATTTAGCTAATAAAATACTTTAAATACTGGTTGTTTTCTTGAGGTTTTATTTGTCTCTTGAATACTTTCAGATCCTAGTGTGTCTTCTCACGAGCCTATTCATTCCAGCAGTCAACAGCATACTGGCCTGAAGTCAGATGTTTAAATATCTTTCATCTTTCTAAGCAAGTTTCAGGTAAGCGCACATTTTGGAGGATGAGACTTGAAGGGACTTCAAGAGGTCACCTGGTCTCCCTGTTGGCTTCAACTTGACAATATTATTCCCAACAGACAATATTTTAACCTGAAAGTAAACTCTCCTCTTTCACAGGTTCCCAAGAAAATCTATTCCAATGCTTAACTGTTCTTGCCATTGGCAAGTCTTCCCAGATGCACAGCACAAATTTGCCTTGCTGCAATCCTTCCTAATGTCTAACCTAAATCTCCCTCAAATCAGTTCACACTCATTGCTTCTTGTAATCTTTCAGCTTTACAGAACTCAGTTTGTTACTTTTAAGGCCAAATTTTACCCACTGAAAACCCTTCTCCAAACTCAGTAACTCTAGTCTCTTCAGTACTTTGCAGGTCATGTCTTCTAAAGTTGCACTTATTTCCTGTGTTGTTTTTGGATCCACTAAATTTGGCCTACGTCTTTCCTCACATGTGACTGAAATTAAACATCTAGACTTTGGAATGCCATATAGCCTTGTGGTATGTTAGAAAGAAGCTGAGATCCAGAATATACTGGCCTATTATAAATGCAATTTTTCACCTGATGATTTAGCACAATTTCTACCTTGCTCCTTACAGTCAAAAATTATAAATCACTCATATGAAAACACACATTAGTACAACATCTGCTTTTAGGAAATATTTCAATAGGTATTGATCCATTACACATTATTTTTTTGCGTTATTTATATGTTAATTTGCTGTTTGGATATATTTCAAACACGTTACTCATTGCTTTTCATAAGACTAACAACAATTAGTAGGAAGATCTATTGTTCTGAATAGCATTTACTTGTGAAGTGATGTAGTGCCAAAGGTAAAATATAATGAATAGGCAGATTCATTATATTGTGTTGGATTTCTAGAAGAGGCATAAAAAGCACATTTAGGCAAATAATCGGATTTTGTTATTAAACAGAACCTTCTATCACTATGGGTTATAAGTGGCAAGAGGATATAATTCCTGAGCAAAATAAATCTTTGCTAAAATCCAGATACTGGATGGAATAGATCCATGGCTTGGATTTGTATGAACATACACTCCAGTTGGCCAGTCATACTCGGCTGAGCCACTGATTCCAACTGGGACATCTAAATACTACCAGAAAATAAATACTGTTGTTATCGTTAACATAGAAACTTGTGTTGCGTCTTTTCTTCACAACATTACAAAAAGTTACTTTTAAATATATATTAGAAGAGAATAATTTTACCTATAATTTGACTAGTGAATTAAAGACATTTATGGCCTTTCTCACCAATACTATATTGAACTCATAACATCTAAATACATGGGGTTTTTTTCAGTCTCTCCTTTTAAATTCAGTTTAAAAAAATCTTAAGTGTGGTCTCTTTTTTACTCCATTTTTATATTTGACACCGTGTATGCCTGCTAAGAAACAAGAAAAATAAATATTATTCAACAGACCTAAAAAACATGCACTTTTGTTTGATGTGACTCACATCAATCTATGGTACTGCCTCTAAGAACAGGTAGTCCTGATAAATGCTGAGAAAGGTCAATAATTCCTCACTTGTGCTCTTGGGGCATGAGAACAGGCAGTCGTAAAAAGCCTACTGAAAATCTCTTACTAATTTCTTTTTTTGAGTTGCTCAAGCAGGAAAACTAGGGGGTTTATACCATGTATGGTGCACTTCCCTATGAAGGTACACACTGCTTTCATTTTCATCACCCAAAACCAAAGAGTATATTTCAAAACTACCTTCTATGGGTAGGAAAACTGTCAGACTCCCCCTCTTGGTATACCCCGGCACAGCAGATGCCAGATAGAGAACATCTTTCTCGTCTCTCCAAAAAGAAAATTATTAAGAAATTTGGTCTGCATAGCTTCCTTTCACTGCTATACTTCTCTAACCCTATCTTAAAAAACAAACAAACAAACAAAAAAACCAACAAAACAAAACAAAAAACCCCTATGAAAATACCAAAAATTTTGAAATACAAAGCTATTTTATCTCAAATCTAGCCCTTCTCTCATTTTTCTTCAGTCCCATTGTGCCACATACTATCAAAAAGCTACTGAACCGGGTCTTCTTAATTTTATTTATTTGCCATAAAAATATAACAAATTGCAAAAAACCCTCACAGACTGGATACCTTTCACATTTTCTTTCCTTGTGCAGCATTTATTCAAGCTTAGGGGTTTTTAACTGTCAAGTCTCTTTCCTGGATGGGAAGTGAAAACTTCCACTTCTGCATTCTGTGCCTCTCTCCGTCCTCATGTGCTGCTCCAATAATCTCATTCATCTTCGCCTCTCCACAAACGTGAAAAAAAAATGTATAGAAGACAAACAGGAGAAAAGAATTGCACTAGATTATGTTAAAAGTAATAAACCCCTCAAAAGCAGGCAAATTTGCAGCTGGGACACATTGTCCTCAACTCAGTTTTACTATATATAGGTAACATATGCAGCACATCTGGTGAGCAAGGTATCTTACTGTTTTGAGACACAGGTTAAGCATAAAAGGGCCAACTGAAAAAAACAACTCTAACATAAACCCAAACTTTTTCTCCCCACATTCTTAACAGCAATTCCTTTCCTCAAAATGTATTACATAGCAATAAACATTAGTTTTCCCAACTTCATAAAGTTATCAGGCTTATATGAACAGAAAGCTCTGAAAATATTATCTTGTGTATACTGTCAGTAAATATTTTCAGACATTAGCAGAGGAGTAGCAGAGTTGTTTGGGATTAGACAGCTAAATAGAATAATGTTCCTTATTATTTTCAGTGTCAAAATGTACACCCTAAGAACTCAAAAAATATGCATAAAGCTTTTCCCATACTTTTAGAGAAGGCTAAAATACTTAAATCTGTAAAAAGAATAAAGATACTAAGTATAAACCTTAAACAAGTTATTATGTCTAATAAATGCATTCTTTTAAAGAAAGTGCTGCAGTATTTTTGCTATTGTGACACTAATTCCTCGAAATGGGTTTGACAGAGAAGTGCCAACAAGAGTGTAACCAATAATTGCTAACTTTTGCCTAAGGCAGAAAAAAATGATAATTATGAAAAATGTGATAAACAGACACCCTATTCATATATAGAAGTAGATACTAAATCTGCAGAAGTGATGCTAAAATTCTGGTTTATAGCCATAATCATCTGGTTATAACAGAAGTATTGGAATTCTCTTGTCTCTACTTAACTGCTGCAGCACATCAACAGAAAATCACCCTATTTTACACAGCTTGCTACTAAACATCTACCCATCAGATTAAGAACGTGGTTTTGAGATCTGAATACTCCAGTCCTCTATACTTTAAGTAAGATTCTTGAGGCTGAATCCACGTTGCTGTGTAGTCCCTCTCCAAACAAGGCTCACACCACTCTAATCTCATAAACGATTCAAAATGTTAAATCGCCCTTGTTAGATAAGACATTCTAGTCTCTTAATGAGCGATCACAGAATAAAAGAAGCTTTAAACTATCTGTAGGGCTGTAATACACCCAGGCCACGATATATACATACCCTTGCAAAGTTACTCCCTAACTGCCCCACTTTCCACGGGATTCAAAGACACATTTAGAAACTGTATCCTTTACCTTTTCCCACGCCTCCTGTGTTCAAATGGTTAAAATGTTCCCAGGTGAAAAGGGTACTTGTCTGGGGGCAAAGGAGTTCCCACAACTAATGTGGGTAACACCAACACAGTGTTTTTCAGTTCTCTTTCCCTAAATGTGTTAAACAACTGTAAATTGTTTAAAATCAGACATGAGCAGCAAAGGTAATTCTTTACTTTTAATTCTCAATGGTGTGTGCAAAAAAGTTTTAGATATTTCAGTTTTTAACACCCCTCCATACTGACTGCAGCTGAGTACATTAAACTGCTTTGCAGGAAGATCAGGCAGGCATGGGACTGCAATTATATATCACAATACCCTTTTCTGGGTTCACAGCTCTATTCATCTTTTAGAAACACTGAAGGACAGATTGGACATAGGGGAACGGATTAGCCACAGGACGACCTGTATTTCCACACAAAAGCCTAAGTGTGGAAAAATGGCACCCTGTGTCACCCATTCTTCACTTCCTGAAAAAAACATATTCAAGAAAACAGACATTTAAACAGCTCTTTCCCACTCATCTCAGAACAAGCATTCATTGTTTTTAACACCATTTAAACAGCAGTAAAGTAATGCTCCTACTAACCTATCTTAATTCAAAAATATATATAAAATTATTTAAGATTTAAGACAGGGCTACTTAGAGAAAAATATAAGTTCAGCATAAGAACTAAAATGAAAAATTAACAGAGTGAAAACTCTCACTTGACTATTAAAACACAACCTCGTATTTATGAAAGTGACCGAAGGAGGATTTGGTTCTGGTAATAAGTTTCAGCTGGACACAATGAAAGTTCTACAAATTATAGCCATGCAGTACAACTGCAATTAAAAACTATCTTGTGTTAATAGGTGGTAAGAGTTTAACATAACAGAAAACATCACTAATTTTAAGTGAGTAAGAGGAAAATTAATACAGAAAAGACATGGTAATTGTATCATTTTGAGATGTTGCAAAAAGTGAGGATTATGCCAGTTTTCTATTAGGACCTGCCTCTGGAAAAATAATGAGCAGAAAATGTTACAAAACATGCAAAAAATGAAAGAGCATGCCTTAATGAATTAAGTCAGACCTTTAATTAACTTTACATGTCATTCTTCTTAAATCAATTGTCTTGCATACAAAAGAGATGCTTGGTGTATGAACTTGTACCGTCAAATTGTCTCAGGAGATACGTGCTATCAGCTAATCTGATCAAGCCAGGCAAACTGCTGGTTTACTTGTTTGTTCTTTGGGACTACAGGAAATTAGCCTTCTGTACAAGAAATAATCAAATGAAAATGTCCAAGCATTTAACTTAGGAATTCAACCACACAGTTGAGTTACAAATAATGAGACCACGTAGTTCATTAAAGTCCGATGAGAAATTAATCTTTTTGCCAGGAAATCAACAGCCTAACAACAGTGTGTACAATGAGACATACCACTCATAACTTTTTTTTGAAATTTTAATGTAAAGGGCTAACTCTGATATCAGAAAAGAATTTCTTGTCTTCTGAAGGTAAGGTTACAGCCATCTCACATGTATTCTTCTTTATACATATTTACTTAGCAAACTAATATGGTAGGCATATGGTTAAATGAGTTGATAGTCCTTTCCTGACACTTCTTTCCCCTGTTTTCTTTCTGAAAATAATTTAACAAACAGATTTTAAAATTAAAAAGAAAGAAAATGTAAGACTCGTTTTTCCAAACTGTTTACAATACATAGCTTAAATCTTCTGTTACCTGTTTCTCCTTTTCTTAGATGTCCGCATTTGAATATATTATGCTTAAACCAATCTTTTTTATTGGATATTTTAAAAGTTCTTCATAAAGAAACAAACTCTGTTATACCATGTAGACTTTCAGTCAATTCTGCTAAACTATTCCGTGTCATTATTGAAACTACAAGGAGGAATACATACATTGCTGAAGTAATTATACGAAAGGGGTCAAAATGCTATTGTGGAGATTCGAACCCATCAAGAAAAGGCTGACAACTAGCCCAATACGTGCAATCTGTATTTACAGTGAGTATATAGTCCTCAGTGTTCACCACAGCAGAAATCTTTTTTCCTTTTTTTTTTTCTTTTTCCCCCCACAAATATAAACAAACTGATGCAATTAAGTTATCCGACAAGCTCAAGAGCTTCAGTGTTCTCTCTGCAGTCCACACTGAGAGTGGCTATAAATGCCGGGAGAGAAGCAATGTAAAATGTGTTAAAGTGCTCGGAGTACGGTCATGGTTTCTGTTTTTACAAATTAATTTGCTAGCTTTCTACTCCTACAGTGCAAGAAGAATTATCTAACGTTAAATAAAATGCTTCTTCCTTTATGGATTATTTACAGTAACACAGGTCTCAAAATCAAACAGTGAAGACTGAAAAAAAAAAAAAAAAAAAAGCAGCACAATGGCAAATACTGACAAAAAAATTAGCCTGAAATGACTGGCAATACTTCATTCTGCAAAATCTCCTCCAAACAAGTCATCTCATTAGACAGAGATATATAAATACACTAGTCCGAGCATTTTAAAAGAATGTTAAATAAGTGACTATGTGGGAGGCATTCCACACGATGCAATTAAAGCATGGGCAGGTTTCTTAAAGGAGAAATCTCTGGCACTGGAGATATCTGGAGAACTCTTCTTAATTAACCGAATCAGACAAATAACTGTTTATTCATTTCAGAAAAGATCTGTGAAAAAGTACAGCCTCGTGGTTTTTTTGGGGACTGACACTAGAGAAAACCAGCAGCGTTACTTCAGTGGTTGCAAGGTTGTCGCTTTGCCCAGTCTTGAGTGAAACTTTGTCCCAGTCACATAAAAGTTTTTTTCCCCTGCTTTGCGGAGCCAGCGCTCCGAGCTGAGCTGGGCTCCTTCTTCTGGCAGCTATAATCTTAAGTGTTTTACAACGCTAAAAAAGAAGAAATGGTTTCACCAAAACCCCCACGTTGTTGTGTTATATTTGTTAACGCTGCCTAAAGAACAGCACTGGGCTTTCCCACACACCACCAAATATATATACGTCTCTCAGGACTCACACTTAAATCTCAGACTACAGTTTGCCTTACAAATAAGCAGTGGAATCATTATTTTAGCGGGGGTGGGTGGTGGGTGGAAAGAGTAATTTTCAGAGGAAAGAAAACAAATAAGAGCAATATGAGGGTTACTCCCCAAGAAAATTCCTCTATCCACTTAATCAAACATATTTTTTTCCACCCAGGTCAATAGGAAAAAAAAAAAAGAAAAAAAAAAAGAAGAAAGCCTGCCACACAATCCAAACTATTATCTCCAGTAAATTGTAATCACAGTTTTCTGACCACAAGGTGGAAAAAACCAGGAGCCTTGAAACCATGGAAAGGCCTCTTCCAGTTTTGGGGCAGCGAGGAGGAGAAGGAAGATGCTGAATGCCCAGGATTTGCTCTGCCCTGCCCTTTCCATAGAACTTTAGTGCCATCTATTGAAAACGTACTGAATAAGGAAGAGGGAAAGGATGCCTATTGATTTGGTATAAAAATAAGACGTTTACTTGTTAAGGGTTTTTTTGGTTTATTAATACTCCCATGATGACTACTGTTCTGTGGTCATCTGATAGCAACAAATATTTTCTATACGCTATAGATGCCCCAAAAAGAAATGAGACATTGCCTAAAACATCGAATACAATCATCATACAGATTTTATATATATATATACACATACACATTTACCAAGAATGTAAGTCTAAAGCTACCTATTATCTAAAGGAACAAAAATGAGAAGGCTTTAACGGAAAGGAAAAAATAGCGTGGAAGCACTGCTGTAAATAGAACATACTGGAAACAGTAAAAATAATTAAGGCACCTCGTAAAGACCTTAGTATTAAAGAACAGGGTATGTAGACATGCAGATATAATTACCTTCTTTAAGAAACTGTGAGTGGATGACAAATATAAGAAAACAGCAGATCGCTGCTCCTGCTAGTGCCCATAAAGCTTTCAAGAGCTGCATCTCGGTCTGAAACTCAGTAAATACCCAGAAAGTCACACAATGAATTTCCACAGCGATGCATCAACGCTTCCCTCTTGTGCGCCAGGCGCGGCGGCTCCCGGCGGGGACCCACACTCCCGAGCAGGGCGGGCGAGCCCGGGGGCTGCGGAGGAGGCCA
>JAOXJM010000001.1:18433683-18462673 GCA_026413425.1 Tringa solitaria | reverse complement strand
TTTAGATAATTTTTCTATTTTCCCTCTCAACTTTGCAATCTGTTCTTGAAAAATATAAAGTCATAGGGATGAAAGTTACAAGGTAGAGGTTCAAATTAAATTTCAGTGAACTGATTTTGCACTAGGAAATTCAGGATTTTTATTCAATTTAGTAGAAAGATATCCATGCAACCTATCTATTTTGAATATAAATAAATAGTTTACAGTTTCAGCTGAGAATGTTCAAACTTGTTTTTTCCAGGAAAAAAATGATTCCTTAGGCAGAACCAAAACACATTTTTAGAACTCCTTTTAGAAGACCATACAAAGTCATTTAAAATGTTCATTTAAAAAAAAGAAAAAAACAACAAAAAAACCAAAACCAAACACAAACCACAAACATTCCCTAAATAGATTATTCTTGAATCTATAGATAAAAGATTCAGCTTAAACTGAACTGTATGTGTATAAGGACAGCTGGTCAAACTCTAGAGCAATCATAATTTTGTGGTTTAATCTGTTAAGACAACAGTTTTTATTAATACTCATTTGTTACTTGTGAGAAGTTGCTGACATAAATTGATGATTAAGCTGCTATGACCTTCACTGAACCTTAGTAATTCTCATTTGCATTCTCATTAAAGCTGGGTTTCAGTCTCATTTTTTTTCAAATCTGTAATAACATCCTACTTGAGTCTTTATAAAGTCTTCCTCAAGAGCAATTAACTGGTCTGATAAAAAAAGTTTAAGCTATATATATAATAATAATAACAAAATGTTTAAATGGATACGGATACCAAGTTAAACTATATACAGTTACATATCCTTACATTGATGCTTATGGATAATTATCTTTTTTTTCTGAATCAAGAGAAATTAATAGGAAAATACTGGAATACTATTGAAAATAGCCATAGGGTAGTCATTATTTGGGATAATACAAACTAGCTTGGTATTCTGTAATTTCAGTACTCCTATTTTTTATATTCACATAAATATATTTGTTTCAATATTTGATAAGATTTTGTGCTGGACAGTTAAGCTGTGCAGTTTGCCAAAATTAATTTACTCAGAATTTCTCCATAGAGAATCTCTTCTCAAAAACAGGTTCAAAGAAGACCCAAATTTAGTGATAAAGGCTGGGATCTGATCATTTTCTGTGTTTCAGAAACAATCAGCAGCAGTGAGGCAAGTACTGTGCATTTCCTTCTTGAACATAAAGATTAACAGAATTATTTTTAAAACATCTTTGATATCAACATGTAATAATTCTTTACAATGGAAGTGATGTCATATATTCATCTGAATCATTTTGGAATCTAAACAGGCTTATGGCTCTATATATCTATAATGCACTAAATTCATCCTTAGAAAAAAAAGTGAAACAGATTATTTTATCTTCAGAATCTTAGCCTTTTCCATATACTCAAAAAATCTTGTATTTGTAGTGGCATGCTGACAAGTGAACTACATGACAAAATAGATTCAGAGAGACTGTGGTGTAGTAAAGAATGTGAGTATTCTTAATTTTGATTTTATGTTACTTTCAGAGACAGAAAATCTGCAGAGTAATCAACTTCTATGAACAATCAGTATTTAAACAGAGACAAATGTAGTAGCTGTTTGCCAGGCCTACTTTGACACTCATCTTTAAAATTAACTTAAATTCACTTTTAAGAATATAAAAATATTTCCAGTATCACTATTAGTTTGAAGGACCTAGAGAAATCAAATAGAAACACCTTATTTAAAAAAAAAATATATCTTTAAGTATTATAAAAGCAGGCAAGTGACTGAGATTTTCTTAAGACTCTTTCTTTTATGGCAGTTCCTAAAAGAAAACTGAACCTTGACAAAAAAAATATTTAAAATAACCCAGCACAACTCCTAAATAGGTTCAGATAATACGTATTAGAACATCCTGAAACTATTTCAAGCATCATGTGCTTAGCAAAAATGCTGATAGGGTATTTGAAATGATTGACCTAATTAAGCACATGTTAAATGTACTCAACAAATTCTAACTAATTAAATATCCATGACTGAGCAGAAAGGAAAGTAAAGATGCAGATGAGTAAGGTAACAGCAATATGAATATCAGTGATGCCTAAACCGGAATACACTAAAAAGTATTATATTCCAGCCCCACAAACTTATACAAAAACACAAACATAAGCTGAAATGACTAGATATTATGATTTCACATTGCAACTGTAATTCATACATACTTTCAGAATAATTAATGAAGCAATAGAAATCCATGTTCAATGTCTGTGTAAATATAATAAAGTTTACTTAATTTGGGAAAACTATCATGATATTTCTATGCCTAGGATGTATTAGATTTTAACCATTTTGTCTGTCCAGGACTGACAGTTTCAGGTCTATATTGAGTATTGGCCTCATCTGGATGGAGCCATATGAGTTATACTACCTACCTTTAGACCTCAGTTTTCTCCCTGCAAAACTACTATCCACATTGTGCATCCTAACTCTCTACCAGAGCCCTTCCAGTAATCAGTTTTCTCTGTCCTATCACATCTGTCTTTTAATTCTGGGCAGCAGAAAATGTGCTGTGGTAACATCATTAGTGGATATTGTAAAAATTTTCATGTTGTCCAACTTTTTCCCAGTAGGCACTCAAGAATAAGCTTTTACAGTGAACAAAGAATGCACCTATGTATTTCCCATTTCAAACATTTCAGGAATAACCTTTCATTCTTTGCCTTACTGAACTCCTTTCCTTGGACTACAGGAAGAATTTCTCTGACATCATTAACAACGCCAGCAGACATGCCAAGTTGAGTAGATCCTATTTTGAAAATCCTATTTTGAAAAAAATATTTTCAAAAATAACATGAAAATTTCTTGTAAAATCTTGCACGTCATTTCTCCTGCAGTCTACTGCTGAGCACTGAAAGATTTGGATGGGCACTTCTTGGAGGTCTTCTACATCTCCTCCTTGTATGCACCCAATAATGAAAGGAAGTTTATTTCTTAAAAAAAAAAATTGTAACACTTCATTACTATATTGGGAAACAGGCATCTATATGGCAAATATCTTAATACCTATGGTATCACCAGATTGTTTTTATCACACTGCATCTTCTTTAACTCAATTTGTTTTGCCCCTACAGACAGGCAAATAGAGAATGTATCGACTAGTAAAAATTCTCAGCAGTTCTAGATACCACCAAAACAAAAAACATGGAAACATTTTTACCTCACATCTTAGGGTGAATCAGATATTACTTTATGTATTACTACAATTCTCTCTGAATACTTTTTTCGTGGTGAACAACTTGACCAGTATTCTTCATGAGGGAAATGACAGCAGGAAAGGTCATCAAAGATTAATACACGAATACTGAAACTTACTTTGAGACAGTTATTGACGTGGTCCCTTAAGGATTCCCCATGATACTGCTATTCATGGGTGAGCATGACCTAAGGAATTATAGAAGTTAATATCATGCTTACAACTCGAACACTCTGAGTGCGTTTTGAGATTAAGACCCTTATACTTTTAAATGTTTTATCTTTTATAAATAACTATTACAGTAATTAAAGCAATAAGCATGGCCTTAAGAATATACCAACTATGGCAGAGGTAAGAATATTACTTCTTTATTTATACGACTCTCTCCAGCCTGTTCAGGAGCTTTCTAGAATACTTGTACAGCCTATAAGCAATTATTTTGATAGTGCAGGTTCACATTTGAGGTGGTATGAAGGTCAATTCCTCATTTTGGTCTACTTAAAAAAGAGAGAAGCTAGTTTGAGAGAGCACTCAGAAACTGTCTTGTCTAGTTAGTTCTCCACCTCATCCTCTGATAAACTTTCCCATAAGTATAAATACATAGTGATCATCTTCAAGAAGAGGAGTTTCAGAAAGATGAACTGATAATCTAACCAGAGACAGATTCCAAACGGAATACAGTACTGAATGGAAAAATATATAGACCAGTAAGGAAGTTTGGTTGATTTCATGAACCTTCCTGCAAATCTAGCCTATGTTTGGTCACCTTCATCACATTAGGATACTAATGCTTTAGCTAATAAAACATCAACTATTTACAGGATAATCTGTTCCACAAATATTGGACCAAATATGCATAGGTTGCTCTTTTACGCTGATTCACAGAAGCCATAAAAAAAAAACCAAAAATCCTAATTGCACTTCTGTCCTCTAAGCGAAGTCTCCAAAACAGTAATCATGGTTTCATGAAATGTGGCACTTCCAGGCGATGAAACAGTCTCCCGCCCGAAGAGACTGATTTCTGAGCAGAGTAGAAGAAAACTATTTACCCGGTTTCAATAGAAGTATGATATTATTTTTCATATAAATTTGACCCATGCTGTACCAGCCTTTAGGTTTTGTGTTGCATCTTTTTCATTCATTAGTACAACTGACCAAGAAATGGCTCTTTTGTCTAACAGGACAAACCCATGATAAAATCTCTTCCTCGTTACACCCCTCTCTGCCACAGGCCTGAGCATCCACATTACTAGCAATATTACCAAAGTTCTTAAATTCAGGTTAAAGGATTGTTTCACCTCCCTGATATAAAGCTTTGGATAAAAATCCAGAGAAATAGATGATTTTCTAACAGCACAGATCTTCCTATATGTTGGGAAACTATGTAATATGTCCATACATTGATTAATTGACTACGAAATTTTAGATTGTAATACATGTTTAAATACCGTGTTCCTGCATTTCTGTGTTTTTTACTTTGCATTAAGCTAAATTTCGACAGCAAGTCTTCTGAATTTGCTGAGCTTGAATACACTCAAGCTAGGTGAAATTCAGTTACCTTCTTCTGGCTTGGTAAATCACCTCCTGGTCTTGAACAATATTGGCTATACGGTCTTGGTGCATATATATATATATATATGTTTCAGGTACCTTATAGCATTGGTTAAAAATGTAGCTTCTGTTAAGAACATCTGGGTATTTTTTTCTTAATTCAAAAGCTCCTAACAACCCTTTATTATGTAGTATCCCAAACAAAAGAAGAATGTTGTAGGTCTGACTATTTTCCCATTTTGCCTTAAATTTAAGAATAAACCACCCTTCTGCCATTAAAATAAGGAAGAAATGTGATGTGTCTTCTAAGTTGCAATTATTTAGAACATAATAGCTTTAATGAAGGTTAAACAACACTTCAACCCCCTGACCTTCCTGTTTTTCAGGGGTAGGAAACTGGGTCTATATGAGTGTCTACTCAGTATTTATCCAGGTGTCACACTGAGCAGAACTGCATTCTTATTTAGGTCATAAAGAATTTACGTTGCCTGAGGTTAATAGTGCTAATAGGTATTAGTACTAACAGCAGAAAGAAATGAGCACATAAAGACTGATATTATATCACTATTCTATAACTGTTGTAAAGATGTATGGGATATGAAGCCATTTAGCTTAGGCTGCAGTATTCCTAAATATCTTGTGTCACTTCTATTCTGAATTATTTTCCTATTATAGTTAAATTTATAATGTTAAGAGATGCACCTACGGGAGTTTACACATTATAACGAATATATAATTTCTAATTTTTGCATATCCTAATATTGTTTTTGTAGAAAGTGTTCATTTAAAAATAAATTGATTATGCAAATTACAATCTACTGATATTCAGTAGTAATACATTATCATAGAGTACGCAGAATAGTTCAATATAAGACTTCTTTCTCAGATATGAATACGATACTTTAACAGTAAAGTGTATGCATACACAGAAAAGTTATGAATAACTGTGCAACACTAAATTACATTTTGTTGAGATTTCTGCTTTCTATATTTTTGTTAAGTTTTATAGCTATTCATGATATTTACATGATTAAAAAATGCTAATGGCAAAAATATTACATAAAAGGTACTCTTCTGAACAGCAGTACTGAATGAGGGCTAAAATGAAGACTACTTCCTAAATACAGGCTTGCAGGCAAATATTCTTCAATAAAAGCTAAAAAAATTGTTTCACTCAAATACTCAGCCAGAATCTAGTCACAATACTTGCACAGGATATCTATGCAGTATTAGAAACATGAACAGGGTATATTTATTGTAGAACACTTTTAGTCAGGCAGTTCATCTTCAAGAACTCATTTCCTTTCATATTTTAAAGTTAAAAGCATGAGATAGATTGAACATTTACTGATATCCAGGCAATCTGGGTAAGTCAAATGAGTTTGAAATCTTACATTGCTAAGAGATTTGCAGCTGAAGATACCTTATAGTTCAAACATTTTAATGAGAGTTCAGAGTAGTCTGTGCTCTGAGGGATCTGGCCTTGCCAGATCAGTGACTGAGACACACCAAGTTTTTAAGCCTGGGCCCAATTACCTCTCTTTTATACTGAGTTTTACTGAAGTCAAAGCCAACAAGAGTAGGAGTAATAACGCAGTGAAGAAACCAGGAAAATTGATCTCATGTCAGCATTTTTTAGAGGCAAAGACCACTATGGAGAAAATTAATAATAATCTCTGAGTAATAAATAGAGTGATAAATCCTTTTAAATAATAAAAATGATGACTATATGAAGAAACTAGACCTCGTGTTGGGGAAAAAATATCTAAAACATTATAGAGTACTATTTTTACAGAATACATCTGTATTGCCAGTAAATAGATTCATCCAACTGGATTTAATGAATACCCAACATGCTGCAATATTTTCTTGATTTTATGTATTTTCACTTTGGTGCCAAGATTTTAATGGTTTAGAAGACAGCTTAGTAATGAAAGACACAAAATACTACAGACTTATTCTTTGCTTATATAACGTTTCTGCACACTTCATGGGTTATAGAAACTTAAAAAAATATTAGTTCTGATTTATTCCTAAACTTCGTATATTCTAGGCATGAATGTACTGGTTAATCATTTGGAAGATACCCTTCTTGTTTATTTAATTGCAAACCAAGACACAAGTTACATAACTGAATGGACATTAAAATAATGTCTGTACATGATAAACAAACCTTACAGGATAAGATAGTCATTGGAATCTTAAAACATATAGGGGAAAGGAGAAATAACTATGAGGAGGAAATTCCTCAAACAAATTTTCCCCTTCATTTTTTTTATTCCACATCTGTTCTATACATGCTTATTTTCAAGACAAGTTGATAGAATTCTCACAAAAACAGCCCAGAAAATTCGACTACTGACTAGTATGTATACAAATTTTGGATGATTTAGCACCGATCTCTCAAAGTGAATATCCTAATCTAATTTTTATGCAAGACCTTATTGTAAAAGAATATTATGGAAGACCATTTTGCCTTTGTAGTTTAAATGAAAATTTTACTTTAATTAGTGTATTGTAGTTATGTTTGTTATCTTTTAAATTACAGAGAATAGGATAGTTAACAAATACTAAGGTCTTCTTTAAAGGAACAGAACACCAAAAAATGCCTAAAATACCATTTTTAGAAGGTTGCTGTTCCAAAAGGAGAAAGGAAAACTGACTGTAGCAGTAAAAAGAGAATATTGTTGCAACCCATGGCAATAAACCCCAATATATCTCACAACAAGTCCTTTTTCAGAGATAGGAAGAAATTAACGCAGTGTTAAATGTAATTAACAATGATTTCTCTTTCTTGCTTTAGTGTTCATTGTAATTAAACTGGAATCTTTCTTTGCAGCAGTTTGTGTACTGAAACCAAGCGTCCTTCTTTGTGGGATATTAATGACCGCATAATTAACTACAATAATTTCATGTAGGCTATTAATTAGCTACGGAGTATAATACTAGGAAGTGAACCACTGCTTTCTGCAGGAAAGAATCCTAACTGTTCAAATCTTGTAACTTCTCCCTATTGTTTTTTTATTTTATTTTTGCAAGAACTATCATCTAATAGTTAGTCATCCGTTTTTACTGACATTGATGCCTCAAATCATTAACATACTCACTGATCACTCTTCTGTTAATTATCTTAAGATGCTGGAAAGTAAAATAATTTTCTTGATAATCCCTTACTACTATATAATTTTTTATATTTCATTTATCTTCAGTGGATCTCATTTCTACCTTTTGAACCCAAAACTGGCCTGAAAGGCCAGTCTCTATGTTTTAGCTGCCAGTCACACTAAAGTGAAAATTCCAATTGTTTCACACATAAAGAATTCCCAGTCAGAGTCTATGAAGCCAGTGTCTCCTCCACTTAACTTTCTCCTGCTGTCATACACACTGGCAGAAAATGAGTAATAAAAAAGCTTAACAACAAAGTATTTCACACTACTTGTTTGTGCTCAAACCTCTAATTATCTTTGTTATCCACTCTCCTTTCTTTTAGCTTATCTGTTATTTGTCATCTTCTAATCTTTTAAGTTATTAGCTTTTTGAGGTACCCCATTTGAATGGTGTCCTAACAAATGGACTCAGAACTAATTGAGTTATCCATTACCAGCCATTAATGCAATAAATACTAAATATGTTATTATTACCACAACCGTGAAAAGTTACGTGCATTATTTTATTGCCATGCCTCTATTTTAGAACCCTCAAGCAACAATTAAGGGATATTTGAGGTAAATGAGGCACAAAATAACTACTGTGCCTTTCTGGCCTTAGCATAGAAATGTTGCAAAGCTGCTTAAAATGAGCTCCCTGAAAGAGGACATATTCATGACAGCAATGTCATTACCCCATCCTACCTCAGAAAACGGCCCTTCTTTGACTGTTGGTCCAAGAAGCAGTGACTCAGAATTTTTAAAACTTGAGGAGGGATGCTTTTTGGAAGAAGCACGAGCAGAAAGTCAACCACTACCTTCCTACTTAATGTAGGGAGAGAGCAGCTTAGGAGGAGGCAAGCATTCTCTTTAAAGAGCTCCCTGCTGTGTTGACTCAATTCTAAAAACCACAAATATGAATCAAAACATTAATATCTTGCAGAGAAATTAAGATAATGAAGAAGGTTGGTTTAGCATTAAACTCAGTATTTAATAAATATTATATCACATAAACATAAACACACACAATTCCTTGTCTCCTGCTGATCTTAATGAAGATATTTCCCCTTCCAGTTTCTTGTCTTTTCATCATTAGTTTTGAAACATCTATAAGGGGCTTCTCAACTCTACACATGAAATTATTGTTGAATTGTCGCTTTTTGAATTCTGTTTTCTGTGATTAATATTTTTTCTGTTTATGGACATTAGTAAAGGAAATTAGCACTTCTAAGCATAATTCATATTGATGAAGTTGAACTTACAGATAAAGCAGCGTAATGAAGTGCCACCAGCTATTTAAGAATTGCCATCCAAGATACAGTATAACTATTGCCAATTTAACGCAAAGCTAAATGTATATTAACTCAGGATCAGTCCAAAGTTTAAGAAGAAAATCTGAATATTAAGTTAACTGGAAATAGGAAGATGTTTGATGAAGAAATTGAGAGAAAGTCTATTTGCAAGTACCAAAGTGACACAGGATAAACCTCATTTTCAGAATTGATCTAGGAATCTTCCGGCATTTTAATTACTGAACTCATACAGGTCACATACACATAACCTAGATAACTTCAAACATATTACAATTAACACAATCTCAGAAGGCAAACTTCACCACAGACTACATAGCAGGCAAGTATTTATCCATCTTTTCAGACTCTAGTCTGCTCCAGGCCACACAAGGTCATAGCAGAATCAGTGAAAGCTTTTTTCTTAGGTTAGAGCTAGTTTGTACCTAGATGTAACTGTAGGAGAATCTGCGGGACCTCATCTGTTAAGTGCTTCAGTGATTTGGTTATACATCCCACATGACACAGTCCCCAGACAGACATCGCTTGGAGCAAAGACGGAATCTGGCTTTCACCTGCTTCTTCTCTACCCCAAAAACTCTTCAACTCTGGTTTGCACAGGGACACTGTTACCCCAGAAGAGGTAGAATAGTTCATCCCTCTTCTCTTCCATGACTCCTACTTCACATGGCCACATGGAGTGGTTTTAGTGGTCTTAGACGGGCTTAAAAGCTCTCTTCAAGGCAGAGGAGGGCAATGATGCAATTGGAGAGTATGTATTCCACATGAAATATTTAAGAAATAAAGTATACATTATTCGGACCCAGGACATTCATGCAAGTGTACAAGTTCATATATTAATTACCAAATTTATATTTAAAGGGATTATTACCATCCAGTAAAAAAGAATACAGCTGTGAGCCCCACATAACTGAAAAGGCAGGATGCAGGCTCGGGTGAAGGCTCGGGTGAAGGTTTAGAGCGGGGCACAGAGTGGCACCACAGTGCAATGCTCACCTCTGCCCCAGCATGTTTCATCTCTGCACTGTCTGTTGGCTGCTAAAAGCCTCATTCTCACCCATTTGCTAGGAGCATTTGTGGTCCTGATACCAGTAGCTGTGTGATTATAGTTACACCATAGGACATAAGAACTTTTCTTCTGTTTCCTTATGGAGTAACCTGATATTCAAACTGTAGCATTTCTTACAATGAGTCACTGTATTTTGAAGTTTAAAGATCTAGACAAATATTTTCTCCCAGATTCATAGCTTTGCTACATGCCAGCTAAATTCTTTTGTTTACCTGGCTAGCCTGATCAGCCTGGCCAGTCCCAACTGCCCCAAGGAATCTGGCTATTTCTGTTTTAAAGAGCTGACTGACTTTTGTGCAGAAATGTTGAAGCAGGTTAGAAAGAGCACTTCACATGACTGATTTTTTACATTTCTAGGTGAGATAGTGCTATGGATTTCATGTAAAGGAAGCAGAGACGGGAATGACTGGAATATGAAGAGAAATAAACAACTCCATTTAAATAAATCAGTTCTTTACAATAATGGAAACAGAAAGATCCTTTTCATTTTAAATGAACATCTTAATCATTGGGAAATTTTGCTGCTAGGGTAGTGGGCAGGGAGAGCAGTTTATGTTTTTCAGACCTGTCACTAAGTTATACCCATGCACTCTTGAAGGCTGCTTTCACTCAGCCTCTAAGCAAAAAAAGTCGCTGTGAACAGCATTAGCACAGTCACTGCCGTGAATTACACACTTGGAACTCCTCTGTCTTCAACTGGCTGAGAGTTTTCTACCGGGACCACATTACAGAAAGAGAAAATTTCATGTACTCACAATTCAAAATTCTTTAGTTCAGTTATCAACTGTTCAAAGCAATATTTACATGTCAAGTATTCATGTATTTTCACCTCACAACAATCCTTTTAATATGATATTTAATAGTTGGAGAGGTGTAAGAAAGAAGTAAAAAACCAAGACCTGAGAAAAATCACATCCTAGTAAAGCCCCAATTCAATAATTCAAACTAAAAATCTAGTCCTAATCCATACTGCACACATATTAATTTTGTTGCAAATTGCAAACGTATAAATAAAAATCAGATCAACATGTTCATATTTTTTCAAATTGGTTTATGAAAGCATATACATCTGTGCTGTTTACCCTGCTTTCACAAGCAAAACATAAACAGCAGAAAGGAGGCTCAGGTAGGACATCTTGTAAATATACTTCAAAAATAAACAGAACCCTGAAGTTTGAGGGTTCTGAACTGGCAGGTGGTTTAGAGATCTCTGATTTTTGGGTAACATGTGCTACCATTTGCAAATTTGATGCTTTTCGTAGTCCATAAGTAAATATTTTACATATCATCAATTCATACCTTATTTATATTTTGGTTTTATTTCATCTTTTTATATAACTACACTAATAAACACTCTGTGTTCCCCAGTGATCAAGTAAATATAGGAAACAGGTCCATTCTGCACCCTCTTGCCTACAAACCCTTGCCAGGCCTTCCATCCTGCCCATAGCTCCAGCATGAAATCACGAGTTACAGAAACAGGATTTATTTAGTGCATTCTTAGCATTCCCTATCATTATATACAGCTGAATCACTGGTATCCTGAGGCAGTGAAAAACCTCAGTCACCAACTCTTCATGCTGTTGTTGCACCATGTTCTGAAATACACAATGAACTTCTGATTTTCCTTAGCCCCAGGCTAGGCTCGTTACAAAGGTTGTTCTTTCTCTGCCCTACTTTCAGTTCATTTTATCATGCAGAGCTTAAAGCCCTTCTTCTAATTTATTTATTGGTCTGAACACCAAAGAAGCTTTCTATTATGATCTGCAACCATAGCTGCTTTTGAAATAGATTTTAAACTTAATATCCTGCAGAAACTAGAAGACATAATACTAGAGAGTGTGTGAAAAATACTGACGAAGCCAAAGGCTGATTTAAAAATATGTATACTCAACAACAGAAGGTAAAATTAATAGAAAAGATAGTGACATAGTTGACTTATCTATTGAATTCAGAATTCCATTTGCTTACTAGCACAGCTAATAAGTAGGCTAATGCAGATGTTAATTATATATTTTCTCACACCACTGGCCCCGCAAGGTAGTTGGAGATTGCAATTAGCAGACTTTCTCCCAGCAATCCTGTTGATTGTTCCTAACAAAACTAAAAATGGAAAGAATTAGGTTGAATGCATCACTGAATCCACACAAGAATCTGAATATAATCATTCTCCAATAGGGACACTGAAAAGTTTGGCAGTTTTGCAAATGCCAGCAAATGCCTACAACCACCCAACTACAAGAAAAAGAATCTTCTTTGCCTCACAGTACTAAGTGCTGTCCAATAAAATGGCTAACAAAACAAGTCACTTCAGGGGAATTAAAAAGGTCATATTTTTCAACATTTGTTTGAGGATGAAAGCGTATTAAAACTTGCCAATTGAAAAGCACAACCTGCAGCACTACTGTCACTGATAATGGAAACATGAAATATGAGACATAAAAATAGTTCAAATTTTAAATAACTAAGCAAAATCATTAGAAGTTATTAAAAAACCTCATGCATACTATGTTAACACATATGTGTGCATAAATATATATATACCTAAAAAGCTATAAAAATTCAACAGTAATTCCAGTCTTTATGACAGATGTTTAAAAATGGTAAAAATCCCCTCCAAATAGTAAGTCTCTTAATACCAATTTCAGATGAAAACCAGCATGAATATTCTCTTAGCTAAATACTATCTTACCCTCACTCTTAGAAGTCTATGTGGATATAGACATATAAACAGAGGTCTATAATGTATGGTCTGTGTGTTGAAATTTATGAATAGTGTATTCTAAGCACACAGAATGTTTTGGTATTAAAAAAAAAAAAGTCTTCTAAGAACTGTGTAGTCCATTGACTGTTTTTCCTGTTTCTTAGTGACAACAAAAATACAGTAATTCTATTTTTTAAGGGAAAATCAAAGTGAAAGACTTTCACATTCCCATCTTCTAGTTCTTGCTAAAAATGCATATCTCATTTTAAGTTATTCCAGCACCACAGCACTTTGCTAAAACATTAATGAAAAATTGAGGTCAAATTTGCAAAATCCATTAGTGAAAAAATTCCAATTAAAATTTTTTAAAAATAAACAATTAGCAAATTTTCAGGTTTCTAGAAGTACTGTGTTAGGAAAGATATGAAGAAAATAAAAGATCCATTAGTCTGAATTAATTAAGTCAACATTATGAATTTCATATCCTAGTAAGACTACTTTTGCCTTTATTAAATGATATTAGGCAGAAAATTGATGTCTTTTAGGTTTATGCTCCCTCTGTCTGATGCCTAACCCAAATGATCTTTGATTGCTGAAAGGTTTTGATTGCACACTGGCTGAGGAATCAGATTCCACTTTCAGTTGCAATGACACAAAAGCAGTCATGACTGCGAGTTTTTCACAGTTCTTTGTGAAATGCTGCCAATAGATACTAAGGCTGTTTACAGTTCACTTAGTGTTTACAGTATGACTGGGGAATAAAGATAGGACAGGTGTAACCATGTCCACAGGTGACACTGTTCCCTTTGAGGAGCAGGATCTGTGGGTGGGTGGGATGGGATAATTTTGTCTGGGGTAATCTCAGAGACTGTGTTTTTAGCAGAAATGTGACAAAAGTGAACCAACAGAGAGATCAGCTGAGGTGTTGCCTCTCTGCTATTCTCATCTGGGAATAGAGGTAATGTGAAAAGCACGACCATAGTGTCTAAAGTCAGATCCCAAGCAACCAACATCATTAAACCTGTTTTCTATCACTTTGCAACTGTTTACCCCTGAAAAATGGTACTGTCTCAATCATCACAATTAGGTAAGAGTTTTTCCATTTTCATAGTACATATAAAAGAATGATCTAAAGTATAAAGCAACAGAGGATCACTGCCAAGCAATAAATTCATTATGTGGCAAGGTAGTATTTTGCAGTACTGCTGGATGCTAATAAGTAAAAAGAGGATTGGGTTATCCAGGCAGAAAAAACAGAACAGAATTTGACCCCTATTGCTGTTCATGAAAATTAGTGACATTTGCTTTTTCTATATTCCAATGTAAGTTGAACTTTAAAGGAAAGTAACTCCGTCTCTTTACCTCATACTCAAACATGAACTCAGGTTCAAATAGTTTCTTTTTGTGAATAATAAAACATTTATACTCAGAGAAGTACCACTTCACGAATCACAGAATCATAAAACAGTTTGGGTTGGAAAGGACCTTAAGGATCATCAAGTTCCACCCCTGCTGCCACGGCCAGGGACACCTCCCACTAGACCAGGTTGCTCAGACCCAGCCAACCTCGCCTCGCAGGCATGAGGCATCCACAGCTTCGCTGGGAATCCTGTGGCAGTGTCTTACCATCCTCACAGTAAAGAATTTCCTTCTAATATCTAATCAAAACCTACCCTCTTTCAGCTTAAAACAATTAGCCCTCATCTTATCACTACACTTGCTGACAAAGAGTCCCTCCCCATCTCTCCTGTAGGCCCCCTTTAGGTACTGGAAGGCTGCTATAAGGTCTCATCAGAGCCTTCTCCAGGCTGAACAACTCCAACTCTTCTCAGCCTGTCATCCCTCTGATCATCCTCGGGATGCTCTGCTGGACTTGCTCCAACAGGTTCAAAGAAATGAAGAATTGACTAAAGGAGCATGTCAGTGCAAGTTTTTGTTGAAAAGCAATTAAAAAATAGAATCAGGGCACTTACTTTACATACTGTTTGTCATTAAATTAACAAAAATGTGGGTTTAATTTGGCTCATCAATTCAGGCTAGCGTAGCCCATTACAAAAGGATAATAGCAGTTATACAGCACATCTGGGACAGTATTCTCAACAGCACTTAGTACTGGTATAATTCTGCTGCCATTAATATTTCCTGGGACAAAATCATAGGTGCTTTTGAAACCATTTTGTTCTCTGATCCTTTCAGCTTTGGACTTCATATCACTCCACTTCATAACAGGTAACATGCACATGGTATAGCTCAATATAACATTTTCTGTTCCTGGATACATCACAGTCTTTTCACCTTTGAGATCTCACTTGCCCCTTAATATATCTGAACATCACAGTAAAACCTGAACTTTCCCATGCTAGTTTCTATGGTAGAAACAAAAGCAAAAAAAATTCAGGCATATGAAAGAAGTAATACTGATTGCTACTTTCCTCTCTTTGTTTGCACTGTTTATATTTTATGAACCACACGTGTCAGTGTTTCTGCTACTTGCAAGGGCTGGAAAATATCATTTCTCTTGGCTCATTATGTGGCTGCTTTCCCTTGAACCATGGCATTGACTGCCATGAGAGAGAAACTAAAATAGGTTATGCTGGTACTTTTGCAGGTATCAGACTCTCTGCAGTACTTGGCTTTTTTTGTCTTACACATTCAGGGCTTAATCAGACACAGGATTCTCCATCAGGAGAAAGTTTTCCACTTGTCAGATGGGCAGAAAAAATTGGCTCCTCTGTTGTCCAGGACACAGTCCATTTCAGCTTCTTATTTGGGAAATTCACCTAATAAAACTCTGGTTTGCATTCTAGGATAAAATTTTACTTATTAAGAGACTAAGAGCCTTTGTAGTACCCAAATTCCTATTACTGTATTTTTAAAGCACATTGTTGTGCTGCTTCAGCATCCATCAGGTATAAAGATCCTTACAAGGTGTTGGGAAATGTTCTAAAGTCTGCATATGGATTCACTGACTCTCCCGAGTTAAATTTTTATGGCATTACTGGCTAAAATTACAGAGGAGTGGACCTGCAAACTGGCTGGGTTCTGTTCCTTTAATTCCTGTATTCCTACCATAAAGCATTCTGAATTTTTACAGTAAATTCAATGTTTCATTTCATTCTTGTTTCCAAAATATGATATAACATTCCCTTGGCTCAACATCAGTTTGTACTGAAATAGATGTGAATGAACCTACATGCACTGAAGATTTGGAAGAAAAGCTGTCAAGCCTACAGAAGCCTTACAAAGAGACGGAAAAAGAATGTTTAATGCTAGCCACTTGGAACAAACTGCATTACTATTATTGATCAGAAGTGAAACTAAAAATATTATAATTTAGTAATAGCCAAGAGGACCTAAAAAAAAGGAAAAAAAAAAGAAATAAGTTAAAAGTACAAAGTAAAGCCATGCCAAGAAACTGAATTATTTTCCTGGAAAAAATTTAAAACTAATGACTAAAATGAATAAGGCATGGCCCATGATAGGATATTATAATTTCAATAATATCCCTTTAAAATGCAGTTTCATGATAATATTAGAAGATATTTTAAAGACCATATAATTTATGAGTCGATGAGACAACATGATTCTAATGTGGCTCCAGATATTTCTGAAAAATATGAATTGCAGATTGCCATATAAATTTGTACAGCAGAAATTAAAATTGTATTGTGGAAATCCTAAAAGAAACAAAGCTATCTTAAAGAGATGTGTTTTTATATACTCAGCTTTTTCTCAGCACTTTTTCTCAGTATGGAGAAATTAGGCTACGTTTTGGTAATGATAATCCATGGAGAGCTTAGTCAAGCAAAAAACCAAATAGCTTGTTGAAACTAAATTTATGTGTTATGTATCCCACAACCATATTCTCTCTTCACAGTTCTGATCCACCAGTAATGACACTGTAAAATATAAGAGGTCAGGCTCAAAAATTATCAAATTCTTGTTGCAACTTTATAACAAATACTTCAATAACTTGGAGAAGATGGAATTTTACTTTTCTGGAATTTGAAAGATTAGTCACATTTCCATTTAATCTGTTGGATAAGGCACCCTTGTCAGCAAGCTTTCTCTGCATCAGATGATTCACAATACAGTGAATTTGCAAAACTAGTGAATTATTAACAATTGCAGTGACTCTACAGTCACAATTTCAATTCATTTGCATTGCTATATCTGTTTACTGTGAACGAAAAAATCTTAAATCAAGCACGAAAATCAGAAATGGAACTATCAAATACATTTAGGGATGTATCTCCAGGCTACCAAGATAACTGGGAGTTTCGGATCTGGAAAAGTAACCACAAATGCCAATACCAAGACCATGTTACAAACATAAAGGGCAAACTTTATTTCGTGTAAATTTTATTTAGTGTAAAATACACATATATATACAGAATATATATGTGTATATTTTTCCATATTATACATATATAATAGAATGGTAATATCACAATCTAGCCTTTACATAGCTTATCTTTCTATTATAGCTTGTTTATATATCAGTAATGGAACAAGCTCCCTTAGAAACTATCACAAATGAAATTAAGCAGATGACTGGGAAAAGCCAGCACAGATTTACCAAGGCAAATCATGTCAGATCAGTCTGAACACCTTCTACAACAAAGTGACATCTTCTGTCAACACGGGGAGAGAGGTGGATATTGTTCACCTGGACTTCAGCAAAGCATCTGACAGTTTCCCACAGCCTCCTTCTAGAAAAACTGGCATGATAGAGACTGAATGGGTGATGGATCTGTGTGGCTGTGAACAGCCTTGCTGAAAGAGACCTGGGAATCCTGGTGGACAACAAGCTGAACAGGAGTTAGCAGTGTGCTGATGCCCTAAAAAAGGCAAATCAGATCCTGGGCTGCATCTGCAGGGGCATTACTAGCAGAGATAGAGATGTGATCATCCCATTCTGTTCGGCACTTGTCAGACCTCACCTAGAATACTGTGCCCAGTTCTGGTCCCCACAGTTAAGAAAAGATGTGTACAGACCAGAGAGGGTTCAAAGAAGGGCCACGAAGATGATCAAAGGGCTGGAGAACCTGACCTATATGGAAAGACTGAAGGAATTAGGTCTTTTCTGCCCAGACCAGGGAAAGCTCAGGGGGACCTCATCAGAGCATTCCAGAGTTTAAAGGGCATCTTTCTCTTTACAAGGAGCCATATATACAGAATTAAGGGCAATGGGTGCATGTTGCATCAGGAGAGGTTTCATCTCAATGTAAGTTTTTCGTAGTGAGAACAATCACTTACTTGAACAACTTCCGCAAGGATGTGGTAGAGTTCTCATCACTGGACATTTTCAAGATGTGATTGGACTGGGTGCTAAATAATCTCATCTAGACCCCCGTTTCCATGAAAGGTTGGACCAGATGATCTTTCAAGATCCCTTCCAACCTGTGCTGTTCTATGAATCTATGATTATATATCTCTAGATCTCATTCTCTAATATGACAGGCAATATCAATACCTCCATTTTCAGATGGAAAACCTGAAGAGAGAAGTGATTTGCCTATCTTTCAGTAGGTCACCAGCAGAGTTAGAACTAGAACATTCCAAAAATATTCAGTAATATTATTTTCAGGTAAATTTTGAAATGTCATTATGAAGGGATAGTTTCCACTGGTTTATTCTAACTTATTTCCAAATTCACTGATTTGGCCAGACCAATGCAGAAAATCTTAAAACTCTTTTAGATTTCCAGTTTGCTGGGGAAACTGTTTACTAAATAATTTTCTCTGTAGCTGACACAGCTAAATAAGACCTAAATTTGTCCAGAGCCAATATTTATATGTACAAGTGACAGATCTAAAAATATTTAAAATGGGAAGAAGAAACAATTTGGTGGGGATAGCAAGGTTTTCAAAATGAGTAAAAAGGAATGCAATACCTTATGTAGTAAGATGCTCTTTCAAACAGATGTGGAAAAGAACTTAAACACAGTGACTGCAAGATGTAAACATGTGTGCAAGTAAAAGATAAAATGACGACTTCTGGAGATGACTTTGTAATACATTTCATCTCGAAATATGATAGGAAAATGAATTTAGAAAAAGATGTCCTTGATGACTCCCCATTTAATTAGAGGTTACTGTGCAGGCGACAATCATTTATGATAAATATTTTTTATGATTTTTTCTATATCTGAAAGTACCACACGCAACTATTCTCAGTGCAGCAAAGATATTTAAACTCTCTGGAATCTTCAGAGTTGGATTGGAATGATGTAAATGCTTACACAAGGCAGGTGGAGCAGCCAAGTTGATGTCAGCAAAAAATGCATCCCCAGTAAGGATCTGTAGACTTGTAACTATTTTGAAAGAAAAATTGTAAATGAAAAGTTAATAACAAAATGTTTATAATGGATCCTATAAATTGTTCAATATAAAAAAAAGGCAATCTGGTCTTTTAAAATAATTGATGTGAACTGTACAATTTATGAACAGCACATTTATGGTTCTACTAAAAGTTATTTTCATTGGAAAACTATTTAAAATTTTATTCACTTAACAAACTTTACTCACTCATCATTGAAAAATCCCAAAGACAGACACTTTCCATTATGTCCAGAAGAACTGAGAATTATTTCATTATATTATTTCAATTATTGTTTGTGATGCCATGCATCCCATCTTCTTAACATCTTTCATTTAAAGAGTAATTCCACAAACATCTATTACTGAATGTATTATTTCTTCTATTACTCCTATTATTTAAGCCAATAAAATAATTATCAAGTACTAGGTCAAATGGAACTTGTTTGCAAAAGCAAGAATTCCCTAGTATGAGGAATGCCAGTGATTTATTGTTTTGGATATATTGCAGGCTTAAGAATAGTGACAGCATATGAAATATTTAAAGAGCAAATATATTATCTCTCATGTCAACTAATTGTATGAATTCACAGACTATTTAGACTTTGTAGGTACATACAGCTCAGTTAATTGAAGGAAGAGTTTGAAATGGACTCATAAATATTTTAACATGAAATCTTTCATGTCCCTGATTTTTTTTTTTTTACTTTTTCTGTCAGCTTTTAATAATAATAAATCAGTACAGTCTGGATGATAACCTATGGGACAAACAGATGGCTCTTTTTCACCTGCTATTCTGAAAGGTACAGGGAATTGATGTTACAAAAGTGGACAAAGCTAAACAAGAGAATGTCTTTTCCCTTGGCCCATAGCCCTGTCAGTGCTAGACGGGAGTTCTGTTACTCCTGTCATTAATGGCATTAAGGACAAGAAGACTCTTTATTTGTGCACAGCCCAGCACAGGGCAGCCAAAGGGGGAGCTACATGACCATGGCCCATTGCGGAGTCTCCTCCCTCCAGGGCTGGTGTTATCTGAACATTGTGCCCAAGCAGTGCTTAGCAGAACAACTGTACTAAAGAATAATATATTAACAAAGATTCACAATTTTTCTTGCAATGCATAGGCTTCAGTCACTGCGAGGATAATGGACTATAATTCAAAAGCATTAAAACTTTAAACCTGCATTTAAATAGTAATTATACTGATTAAACTATTGCACATTGTTTTTAATATCTGCCTTTTCCCCCCCCTTCAGAGCAGCTGAGTATCTTGCATGATTAAATACCAAACTCTGCAAAGAAGTCCACTGTCTCTAACCACAAATAACATTTTATAATTGCAGTTATTTTAATTTTGAGACATCATGTAATCTGTTAAACGCAAAAGTTGAATAAGGCTTTTTGACTTCCAATATGCTGTAGCAAGTCATCTGCACATTAAATTTTGTGAAAACTCTGTAAAGCCACCATAAAAAATGAAAATTGCCTTTTTAAAATCACATTTGTATGGAGATGTGTCCCTGTGGCTTCCTCACATCAGCTGCCAATGACAGAATGCACACCAGAGGTAAATGGAACCGAGCTGCCCATCTGTGTGCTTTAAACACAATTGTGTGCCAACAGCTAAGAAATATACATACACATATAGATGTATGTAGCATCAAGCTTCATCCTGGAAAATACTTTTTGAAAAGTAAAACCGCAGTAGTAGTCCATGACTGTCATCTAAATTAACAACGCATCAATTGCAGCACCATTTGCAACTTTGGGACAGAAAGCATTAATATCACATTGCCTCCGAAGCCCTGCCAAGATGAACATGTGTTGTCAGGGCAGACTTCAGTGGAGAACAGAGCTTGACAAGCAAGCACTGATTCCACCCTCTTGGTGAGAATCACTTGCCAATTATGCGGTATCAGTCAGAGGAATTTCTGAATTACATAAATTAATTGCTAAATGTATAAAAATTTTGAAAAAAGGAATTCATGCTCTAACCTTTTATTGCTTCATTCTAGACTCAAGAATGCCCTTTTCCACAGATTACATTAATATCCGAGAAGGTGTGGCCCAGATTAATGCAGATTTGTATTGAGTTTAGATAGATAATTAAAGCAGTTTTTGACTGTATTCTGCTACAGTAGTGTTCTGTTTCTTTAACACGAATAGATCAGGTATATTTGCAATTAAAAAGTTGAAAATACTGAAAAAAGCACCTAAAATTTAATTTTCTTATTTTTAGTACCTAATCTATACTTCTTTATATATTGATTTTTCTTCCATGCCAAGTCTAGTTGGCATGTATCAACAAAAGCATAATTCCTGAACATCAAAATAGTCAAGCTCTAAATTAGTTCATTACCCATTGGCCTACTTCCACCAGTTTTTCACATGAGATCTTTCATTATGTATTGTTTAGAGCTAAAATTTTCAAGTGAAATATGCTTACATCTCACACACAGAGGAATACCGCTAAATTTAAAGCTATCTTTCACAAGACATAAAACATCCATAGCAAGTCACATTCACTTCCTAAAGTGAACAGATTGACACTGACAAATCTCAGCACCCCAGCAAGTGAGGGTTTAATGTCTAAACTTCTTCTCTTCACAGCTTTAGATTCCCTAGTTTCTCCTAGAAGATGTTTCACTGTCTTTTAAGCTGATTTGCTAATGTCCAAAGAAAACCTAAACCTCATCTAACAAATGGTTTCTCAACAACTATAGCACTGTGTTTTATTGTCTATATGTCATCACATTGGTCCATTCAATATCACTTTCCCCCAGAAAAAGTTGTTCATGAAAGACAGTGTTTCAGCTCAACTCAGATTGATCCTTCTTCATTACAAATATATGTATTTTGTATTACAAAATACAATTTAAGATCAGGGTAACAGAATATAGTGTACAAGACTTGTGCAAAAGGAAGTATTCTTGTCCAGTCAAACATCTCGAATGCAGAAGGGAACATGACTCAATACTGAAATACTCTTGGTTGCAGGCTTAAGGGCTAATTTTGCAAGTATCATTTAATTTAATGATATTAAGTCAGCAGCAAACTGACCAGGTGTAAAATCCAGAGAGGTCCAGGTCTTAAATTATGTAGATAAAGGAAGGCAGAAGACAAACACTAGATGGTTATGAGGGGCAATTCCATTCTTTGTAGCCAGATCTAGGCAAAAAACATGGAACAACTGTAAAGACTCCTTATGCTCTAATTAGAATTACTAAATAGATTGATGCATGCTCACAAGCAGGCTAATCATTGGAAAGGATTAGAACAGCAGCAGAATTTGGTAGCAAATGCACAAGGACAGTACCTGGCAGGATAGAGACATCCTTCCAACCTATACATGACCTGCTGGCTTCACCAGTGCTGCTGTGCATGAACAGCTTGGCTATCAGCCCACCATGCGTCTCTGACTGCTCTTCTGCATGTTCTGTCTTACCCCTTCTCTCTGGCTGTCTCTTAAGTCCCACCTACCAGGCAAGTGAGGATGATCTTAAGGATGAAATTGTGACACGCAAATTAAGTTTCCTCACCTAAACTGAGATTTCACAATATAGATCTTTAAATATCTTACCTGTCCACATTCAGTTGATAGCCAATGGAGAGGAATGGATCCTTTGGAAAGGCGACTTACCACTTCTCACAATGCATGTCTGGGAATGGCCCTCAGAAGTTTCTGTTTCCTTTCATCAATTATAGAGGAAACCTAGAGAATCAGCTCAGATGTAAACATCTGCATGGTGATTGATATGTTAGGTGAGATGAAGCTTACCTGTCCCTACATTTTGTCATTACAGTGTAGATCACGTGCCTAGAATTGTCTTAAGACGCCAAAGAACCCCACCACCATATTGAGGGTTGTTTTGCCAGTGCAGGTACTACAAAAGACAGTTTTAAGAATGCCTGCTAAGAAGTCAAATTAAAGATTTGCATACAGAGTGCCATATAGAGACAAGCTGGCAAGATTCTTGAAACCAGCCAGTCCCTAAACCAGTGTGAGGAGAATCCCATAACTTGACAAACAATACTGACAGCCCGAAGTTTTAACAGGTCATAAGAAGGAAGGGATAAAAACAGTTTCCTTACAGCTTTTTTTTCTCTCTGGGCAGTAAATTTTGTCTCTTGTAGAATATGTCTCCGTTAAAATATTTTTTTTTAAACTATGTGTTTGACCCCATGTTTATAAAATAGCAAAAGAAAAAAAAAGATACGGCTTTGCATGTATCAAAATTTTACAGTTTTACAGTTATATGCTATCTGTGATTAATTACACACCAGCAAATATATTTTTCAGTGCTGAAGAATAAGCCAGTCTTTTACTGTTCTACCCCAGCAGTCAGGTAGGATACTAAATATAAAGAGCATCTGAGATACTGTGCTGGATTGAGACTACCAAATGAGCGAAAATTAAGCACCTAATTACTAGAATATAATTTTAGAATTAAATCAGTAACTCTATATCCAAACCTCTGTGACATACTGACATACTAACATTTAAACCACTTGAACTCAGATTAAAAATTTCTGATATCAGGGCATTAGGCCTTATTTACCTGAAGAAAAAAATACTAGAATTATTCTTAAAACAATAATTTTTTTTCCAGAACAAAAAGTTCATACAAGAATTATTTGGAAATAATTACAGCAGAATAACTTATCCTGGTCCATTTCACTTCTATAGACAAAATTTTGCTCTAATGTAATTCTACTGACTCCAGAAGAATTTCTCTCAGTTTTACCCAAGTGAAAGATAAAAGACGCAAGCTCATTCTGTTCTGATCATCTTCATGTTACACCTACAAAATGGTCTTCAGTTACTAATCTTTGTTGTCTCTAGACTTAGAGGTTCCATTTATCAAATTCAATCATCCAGCAGAGAAATTTTCAAAACATCTCTGGGTCTAAGGACAAGACGTGACTTTATCCCTTTATACCTTCATTTTTTTCCTGAATATGAAATCATCTCTGCACAGAATATATATGCGCTATATTCTTCAGTGTCAATTTTGAACATAAATGTGATCATCCTTCTTATCTAAGGGAAAAATAGGACAAGGAATGGATGACTGGCATTTCAGAAATATACACATTTTTTAAGGAAGCAAAAGGAACCATATTTGCTTCGAGGGGCTATTTTTTTTACACATGTTAGTAGGACACAGGTTGTCAATCATTGTCTGCATGCATCTTGAAGTCCTCCTTGAAATGCCTGACGTTACACCTATCAGGTGCCAAAATCAACCAGATTACATGACAGAGGGCTCAGAAGGTGAGGCATGTAAGAAATGTATTTCCCTTTCAGGCAAGTAGATCAGCTAAATTGGAAGCAATGGCTTAGATGTCACGGTACAAATTGTATCAAATCTGAAATGCTACAGTTGATTTAAACAGTTTAATGTGTGTCCCTGAAAAACTCCTAAACTCCATTTGATAAACAGAAGGCATTGTAAATATTTATAATTAATGTTTATTTGCATAAAATATAAACAATGACAAAATAACTGAAGTGACATGTGAAAACAGTCTATATGCAAAGATAGTGAGTTGCCACTTATACCATTGCTGTCCTACAATGACCTTAGCCACATCAGAACTAATCTTGGGATTTTCAAACCTTTTATTTCAGCTCCCTATATATCTACATATTACTGTGAAACTTATGCCATTCACATGGAAATTATGAAAAAAATCAGCATTCTGTGTTTAGATTCTATGTAAATCAAACTTAACACAGGTCAGTGCTCTCTATTGATTTCAGTTAGAGGAACCCCTGTTTGCGTCAATTAAATGAGAGCAGAAACAAGCCAAATCAATAGCTACTAATCTTAAATATCTCTGCAAGAAGTACTGGTACTTTAAAATACAGCACTGCCAAGATTTGTTTTGTGCATCTGTGTGTGTGTGTGCACATTTAACTGCAAGATCCTGAATTTGGGACTTTGACTTTGTGTGTGAAATCTCAGAGAAGTATGTAAAACATATTTCAGCAAGTTGCAGTCCTCATAATTATATAAATTCCAGATAATGATGGAAAATACAGTATGTTATCAAATGGTTAATGCTTAAAAAAATACAGCATATTCACAAAGGGTTTAAAATCACATTACAGAGACAATCTTAATTCTTACATCTTCTAATTTCTGAACAGTTGACTTTGAGACATGAATAACATTGATGTAGTATATTTTTAGCTTATTTCTTACAGGAACAAAGCATAGTTCATTGCTTTGAATGTCTGTCTTTCCATCTGGCACTCCTTAACTTTTTAATCTTTTGGACAATTTCTGTCTATCCGAAAAATATAGTCCATTGCTTTCCTACAAGCTTCATAAAAATGGGTCGTTAGCTAAAGAGTTTTACTAAAAGTGAGATCCAGGGAGAACAGAGCTCGTAACACACTGTTTGACAGCAACCAGCTGGCCAGTCAGATATCCGTGTTGGCCAGATGATCAATACATGAACAGCTCTAAATAAGCCACAGTATGAGCTGTCTCTTGGCTACAAGTTTTCCCATAAGGAGAGAGAGCTACGCTTATTGCAGCAGGAAAGAAGGAAAGATTAGGGATAAAGAACACAAATCCCCATGAAACCAAGTGTCGTTAGTTCCACTTCTCATGGAACAAACCGTTTTCCATGTACTTTTATTAACTCTCATCAGAGAAACCAAATCCTAAAGCACTGCTGAAAGAGCAAACAGGTATTTTCGATCTTTTATATTTACATACAAAGTGCACACAACCCACAGAGGAAAAATATTTCTCACTCTAATACCACCAAAGTAGGTTCTGAACACATGGGAAATGGTGGTTTGTCTTCACTCAGGGGCAATACAGAGTTCCTGCGCATGTGTCTGCATCACCTGCTCAAGGCATTCAGAGTCTGATGATGGTAATGTATTCAGTTTTACAGACACAGCTGATTTCTTCTCTTGTCTTGCAGAGGGGAGAGCATAGCAAGCTTGGTGCAGCCCTTAGGCAACAAGAGTGACTATGGAGTGAGAACAAATGACACTTTCTCTCCCCCCATCTCCATTTTTTTGCTGAGTTGGAAGGAGATTAATTACTTCACTGTGATTTTTGCTCATTATGTTAGTGGTAAGAATTTGGCTTATTTATTTATTAGGAAAGACAGATAGTGTGTGTTTGTACTTTCAAATTCTTTCAAATGAGACCTGAAGCTGCTCAACACCATGAAAATTATTCAGTACCTGAAACTAAACATCAAAAAATCTTAGGCACTCAAAAGAACCCAACACTTTTGCTTAGTCATATCTACACAGTGAAGAAAGAAAATTGACCTCTGTGCTCCTAATCGTGTTCTTATATCATCTACTTTAAAACTTTACTTATCTAATTGTTGACATAAAGTATCATTGAAATCTGATTACCATTTAATCAGGCTGATTAAAAAAAAAATATGCTGGAGTCAGCAATATAAACTAGTTTAGGTACTATACAATTTATACAGAGCAGTAATTGCAGTTGTGTGAATTTTCTGCAGAGAAGATGAGGCAAAGTTATCTTGCAATGGTTAAACGTAAAATAGTCTGCTTCGTAGTTTCATGAATGGCAAAGATAAATCATGAAGACATCTAGAAATAAGAAAAGCTGTTGGCATGGAAACGTAACAGTTAAAAATTTCTCATGCTTTCTCAAAACATCAAATTTTGATAACTAGGTTGGATTCCCTGCTCCTCTTAGTAAACTATTTGGTGAAACAAGTGCTGGCATGAATCTTTGACAACACATCATCTTCAGTGGCTGCACAAAGCCATATGTCTACGCTGCACTATAGTACAAGAACAGAAGTTTTTCAAATTCCTTGGACAGCGCAGTGGGGGAAAATATCATTATCATATAAAACTCAGATTTTGGACATCCTGTCATTTTTGACAAAGGTTTCACTTGGGTTTTACAGAATCTCGTCTAGCCTTACAGTGCTCAAACTAAAATTAAATCCACCTTCTCTTTTGCATATGGAATAACAACCATTTAAATACTTTTCACTCTAATGTTCCCAGCAGTACAAATTTCTGCTAGTCACACTTTTTCTTAGAAGACAGTTATTGTATGAATTGTGGCCCTGACTAATTGGGAAAAAAACTAAGTATTCTAACAACTGCACATCTGGATGTACCAGTACTCAGTTATTTCAAGAGAAAAAAGAATTAGGAAGACATTCCAAGTAGCCTGCCAGCACTGTTACAAATTGACTTCTGCTTAGCTCAGCTATTTCATCTGCTCTCGGTGCTCTCTAGGGTTGGCTCAAATGAATGGAGAGTCTTCTATGAGATCAGCCAGAGAAGCATGCTTACAAGAAGCACAATATGCTCCCATCAAATATTTTCTGAATGGCTGCCATAGCAAAATGGAGAATAACAGAACAATTCAGATGAGGTCTGATACTTAACATACCTACAACATACATGCACATTTTCTCCAGCATCATTCTAATCACCTCCAGAATCATCTGTGGGATGAAACAGCTTGAAATAGAGATCAGTTAACTTTAAAATAGGAGATAACGACTTCATTGTCTCTTCCCCTGTTACAAGAAAGCAGCAATGGTCTAGATGGAGAAGAGTGGAAGGTTCTGCCACTATAGATTTTGCAGAACTACTAAGGAATTATACATTATTTTAATTTTTAGAGATGGGAAGAAACAGTCAGAATTTTCACTAGTCAGTAATTTCTGGTTGGGTACTGCTGGGTTTGCAGAGGTATAAATATTTCCAGGACCTCAACATCTTATGCTAATTCACAACAAGGCAAAAACAGTCTGCTAAAGTACAAACATACTAAAACTCCTTCAAGTCTGTTGCTGAATAGGGATTCTTAAAATACCTTATGGCCTCAGAGTCAAGGATATCTGGGGTTTTTTTCTTTTTTTTTTTTTCTTTTGCAAAGCCAAATTTATAACAAGCAGGAGTATTTTATTTTACAACAACTAATTTTCATATAAAGGAAAGATTTGTCAAGCCCCAATCCTGGCTGTTGTATTTAAAAACAGGAAAACATATTTCAAGTATACTCTAAAACTGGGAGGGGGGCTCTTGCTTTGCAGTAGATCTCTGTGTGAAGGGCCTAAGTGTAGATGGCAACATTTCTCATCACTATCTTTCCTCAAGGCCAGCATCATGAACAGTACCATGCTACTGTAATAGAACAGTAGAAAAATAAATGATGCTACCCGAATCCCTAAGAGAGAAGTTGCAACCAATCATTGTCTTTGGAAGAGATGGAAAATAACTGCCGCTCTTAAGTGTGAATGACACTAGAACAACACTTTTCTTTCCAACCCAAGGTCCATATATTGTCACACTTACAAGTAAGTGTAATAGAAATCTGCGGACAAACTGCCTAGTAATTCTATACCCTAATCTGTAATCACATCAGAAAACAGTATCTTCAGGCTTTCTTAGAATTTTATTCTCTTGTTCAAATGCACATGTAACTCAATCAAAAGAATAAATATATGCATCGTATTATTAAGAAAAAATAGACTCTTCAGTAGTTTCAGCAGATGTTTTACTCCAAGAAGGAAGGATTGTTTTTGCTAGCCTGGCTGCTTAACATTTAAATGTAATGTTCCTGAAATGTATCTTGCCCTTATGAAGAAATAAAATACCAGTAAAGCAACATAAAAT
>JAOXJM010000001.1:18421886-18433661 GCA_026413425.1 Tringa solitaria | reverse complement strand
AGATTAAAATGACTGTCAAAATATCTTTCTAAAATGTTTCTTCTACATATTCTTCTAGCTTAACTCTTTAGAAACTGAATAATAAGACTCTAGAATGTTGGAATTTGTCATCCATATTTGGAAAGACTGACAGGATTGGAGCATTTTTCTTTCTCTCAGAAGAAAGCTCATTTGATTAGGTTGGGTGAACCATCAGGTGAATTTTTGACCTGTAATTTAATTAAAGAACACTGCAAAAAATGGATATTACCTAATCCTGCTGCATGAATAAAATGTAAGTTGACATACAGGATGTTCAGCTGATGCTTGCATTAGCCACCGCTTCACAGTTTTCTAGGGATAAATGGTTAAGCCATAGTGATCACTACACTAAACACATGCATGTCTACCAAAAAAAAAAAAAAAAGATAAAATTTAAGTTAAACCAAATACAATTATGTCCTTTAAAAATTTTTATGTCAAAAAGGACTGTCTTGGTACATAATAGAAGACAACTCACCAAAAATTTTTTTGTTGTCAAAGTTTAAAAATAAGTAAGTAACCAGAGAGAGGTCCAGGTTTACTACTGGCAGAAGAACACAGAACCTTCCTGCAATATGTGATGTTGCATCCATCTTTCTGTGAATTTGTGAAGCAGCAGTGAATTTGGCTCAGCCAGCTAGTACTGCTGTTAGGTATCAGTATAAAAACTAAGATGAAAACAAATGTTTTAGGAAGGGAAAGCATCAAGAAGATCAATTAATGTTCTAACAGAAAAATTAAGGAAACAGCCAGACTGGGGCAAGTTGTATAGAACATACACCTTGTACTATTGCCATGCTTTTCAAAGAGAATGCCATTCTAACATGACTTTACAGAAAACTGCACTGTTACCATGCTTTCTTCTTGCTATGATGATAAACAAAATGTACTGCCTGTTTAAATTGTACTTTACTAGGCTAATACAGCCACAATGATAGCTGCTTAGAAATTGGATTGCATCTGAATCTGAAAGTGGGACATATGAGTGAAAGCTTCTGCTTTTCATATGTTTGCAAAACAAGCTTCAGAGCCCAAATATAGAAAAGTAAGGTAGGGAGGTCTGAACATATGTGCTCTGGGAATGTTTAGAAAAAGGATATGCCACATCAATGATCTGCAAGATGGTTTACCCCAAGAGAAAGTAGACAAGCTCACACAACTCTTTGTGTCCTTTAATTCTCTTGGTTGCCAGCAGGACAACTATCACATTCCTTTAACTTCATTTTCACCAAAGTTCTTTATTCACTTTTTTCTTCAAAATAAGAGCTTCAAAACAGAAAGAAAATATGAATAGATGTCTGAAAGGAAACAACTTTTTTCACAAAAAACTAAGCAAGGGCCTAGGCGAAGACATTCCACTAAAAGAAAATAATAAAAGGACTGTTCTTTTAAATGGCATTTCAAGATTTAGCCTAATCCAAAAGAGACCACAAGCAATCTGTTTCCAGAATCTTTATTGTGTTCTGTGAAAATCTTTCTGTAAATAAATCTGCCTAAATTATTTAGATTAGCTCGACAGATTAAAGTTCTATTTTCATGGGACCTCATATAAAGTTTTTACTAGCAAGTGATCACTTCTGGGACAACAGTTCAGAAAATTTCCACATAAAAACCTTTACTACTAAATACATAATCTTCCTGACAAAAACATCCTCTATCCGTCTTCTGCCTCCATTCTTCTTAGAAACAGGAAAAAAAAACAGTTTAAGGAAGCTCTTTCCACCAAAGACTATAGCTGCTATTATTAATATTTTCTTAAGATTTTTATTTTTAACAAAAATTAATTTACTACCAAAAGATTAAAGACATGACAATTTGCACATGGTTGCATAGAAGTGTTTAGAAGGTATAATAAAATGCATAAGAAATCTATATAAAGTACATATCTTAAAATAGAAGAAAAACTGGAGAAGTCCTGAATTAGTGACTCTATTTTTCCCCAAGCCTCTTTCAGGCAGAGTTCTCACTGGGGCATGTTGAACTGTGCACCAGAAGCAGAACAAGATGACCTAATTTTATATTATGTTGAATAATGCGTGATTTCAGAAAAAGTCACTTAATTTCTTACAACTTCATTTTTCACCTTTGAATAATAGGGGTAATATTTTTTATGTTATCAAAAGATGCTTCAGAGAAGTGAACATATATTATTTCTTTTCTCAGTTTTATGTTTTATACTTCAACTACCTCATCACGGAAAAGGAAAGCCACAATCAATTCCTTGATGACATATGTCCTGTATTTTCCTACACACTGGCAACTGAATAAAACACTGATATTGCCATCTCCTCTTTCTTCTTCTTCTCCCTCCCATGAAGGATCAGTTGGATATCAGAGAAAATCACATTTATCTGACATCTTTGAAGTTAGGAGCATGATGACAAAATGAGAAGTATCCTATCAAAGGGAAGGAAAAAGATATTATGATATGTCTAATGGTGAAGCATGAGGACAGAGGGTTACTAAAGCTACACAAGCAGCAGTAGAAACAGAGGTATCACAAAGAAGATAAGTTATTGAATCATTTTGGTTAAATGACCTAATACAAAGAACTTGCTAATGGATAAAAATGCTAACTCCAAGCTGTAAATACTGGTGGTATCCATGTTATAATGAAATGCCATTATCTTATTTTTTCAACTTGGAATGCAAGGAAACACAAAATCAACAGAGCAAGGCTTCAGTGGGGTTACACGTAAGCAAGGAATCACCTACAAAGCACCACTATGGGGAAACTCCCCAGACCCATTTCAGGAAACTGGCATGCTGTGGTGTCTCTCTGAAATGACTTCACGCTACTCCATGCAGCATGGGGAATAAACATGAGGAATGAGAGGTCCCTGTGCACTTGCAGGGATGTGATCTTGCTGTCATCCCAGACATGTGGTGGAGTGATAACCCATATGACTGGAGTGATGCAGTGGAGGGATACAGGCTCCTTAAGAAGGCCAGTTTGGGAAGATGAGGTGAAATTCCATTCCCGCTGCTATCCCATAAAGACCATAGAGCTCTTCCTCATAATGGATGACTGGCCAACTGAGAGCTTATGGTAAGGCTCAAAGAGCAAAACAATATTGGTGATATTATAATGGCTTCCTGTTGTAGGCTGCCTGTAGGAGAAGTGAATGAGACCTTCTACAGACAGCTGAAATAGCTTCATGTTTTCAGGCCCTGGTCCTCATGGGAACTTCAACCACCCTGACATCTGCTGGAGAGCATACGCAACCCAGGAGGCTCCTGGAGAGCATTAATGACAACCTCCTTACACAAACGATAGAAGAACCAATGAGGAGAGGCATTTGGCTAAATCTTATACTCACAAACAAGGAAGTGGTCATTGGGAACATGAAGGTCAAAGGCAGTCTTGGCTGCCCTGACCACGAGATGGAGTCCAGGACACTGAAAGGAGGGAGCAGGTCAAAAAGCAAGATCACAAACATGGACTTGAGGAGAACAGACTTTAGCAACTTTAAAGATCTACTTGAAAAGTCCCACAGAATAAGGCCCTGGTGGGAAGAGGTGAGCTCCAGAAAACTGCTTGATATTCAAGAATATCCCCCAAGAGCAGCTCATCAAGCTGGGAATCTGGCAAAAAAGCTAGGAGGCCTGTATGTATTGCTCCTGGCAAAACTTGAACACAAAAAGGTAGAACACACAGGGTGGAAGCAGATGTGGGTAAGATGGAGATGGAGTCTATGCATGCAGAGATGCAGTCAGGAAATTCAGCCTGGAGTTGAATCTGGAAAAGATGTCAACAGAAACAAAAAAGCCTTCTGTAAGTACATAGGTGACAAATGAAAGACTAGGGCAAATGTGGACCATCCCAAGAAACCTTGATAGGCTACAGGAATGGGCTGCCAAGAACCTCACACAGCTCAACAAAGGGAAGTGCAAAGTCCTTGCCCCTGGGGAGGAACAACCCCATGCACCAGTACACACTGGGCTTGAACCAGCTGGAAAGCAGCTTGACAGAAAAGGATCTGGGAGTCCTGGTGGACATTAATCATGAGCCAGCAGTGTACCCTTGAGACAAAGACCAACAGCCTTCCGGGCTACATTAGGAGGAGTGTTGCCAGCAGGTCAGGAAGGGTGTTTCTACAAAACTGTTTAGCCCACACACATTTGAGTTAGAAATAATTGCTACAGCATGATTGTCTACGGAAGTTCATTCTGTGGATGATGACCAAGTCAAGCTTTCTATTGAGAATGTACATGAAATGAATAACGTACTTACATGCAATTTAGAACATCCACAAGTGGATTTAAGGTATCTTGTGTCAAAAGTCCTCCTTACCAGCTCAGGAGGCAATCATTTCAATTGTGATACAAGATGAGGCCCTTCAAATTAAGGTGGAGGAACTTGGTAACTTTACTCTAAATTTGAAGCTGCAGTGTTCCTAAGCAAACTGAGAATTTATCGAACATGCCTAGTCAGGATAATTTTCTTGCCATAGAACAATGCAGTACGGTCACTACAGAACAATAAACTACTTCAAATTAAGTATGCAGAAGTAAACAAACAGAACTAAAAGTACTGATGCTGGACAACTGGATAATACAGTTCCTATATGACATAATGTACCCTCCAAAGATGAAAAATATTTTTGAGCATAAGTGAACATTTTAAGAATTGTTCTAGACATTTTATTACTTAAAGCCAGTACCTAGTCAGAAAATCAGTAAAACAGCATTTTTTAAAATGTGACTTAAGCCCTGCTGCTTCTGCAGGATAAATTGAGACCTGATGAAGAAACTGAAAAGAACAATATAAATGAGAATAGCAGCTATTCTTGTCCAAATATTAAACTTACTCATTTTTCCCTCTGCTTACCAGGAGATTGTGGTGTGTACAAAATGTTTTCTGAAGAAAGATCAGAGACTGCATTCTGAAGTGTGGGGAGATATTTTTATCTATTTACATACATAAATATCTAAGATACTATATCTTTTGATATCAATAGATACTTATGAATATACAAAACTATGGAAAATATTTTGTTCAAGAAATTAAAAATCTCAGACTAGCGCTCCCATTCTTAATGCTACAAATGTATGTCCTCTGTAGAAAGTCAATGAAAGCATTTAAGATTGTGACTTTCACTGACCTAAAGTTTCAGTTGTAGAGTTAGATGATTACAAAATTAGCAATAATTAGGGCTGGCTGAAAAGAAGAGAAAGGGATTGTCTGTTCTTTTTAAACATATTTCAAAATTTTAAATACTGTTCTTTATTAAATAACTTCAGTCATGTACATGGTGAAATAGAAAATACGTAAATACATTTTGGTATTCCAAAGTACGCAGTAGTGAGTCACTAACAGCTGTATTTCTTAAACTTGTCCCCACATCCCATTGTACTGAAGCAGGTAAGATTGCCATTAGTGGAGTCAATATTCATAAAACTCTAATAAGAATGAAATGCCAATACCTGTTATTACAGCCTTTGACATGATGCATGACAAAGACCTCTGCACAGCTTTAAACTATGCTGAAAGACAATGACAACTGAAACCACAGAGTAGTCTCCAAGTGTCCGAAGGTATGTCCCTGCCAGTGAGCTAAACAGGTTCATGGCACAGGCTCTAGTACTGCTCTGTAGTAATCCCCGATGGCAAATTGCTAGCCTGCTCCCTGGCATGGTTTCACTTCATGCCGGCTAACACTCCCAGATAATGAATTAGAAATTCAAAAGTGCCAGAGCACACTGACAGCCCAATATGTATGGGGACAGGTATGCAATATATTCCTTTAGTTCAATGCTATAAGCACATCTTACTGGTGAGCTTCACTACAGGCCTTGCATTACTCCAAATACTTTGAATTAATATTAACCAGCTTAAAATATTATGCTTAATATCATAGGACCACAGCGATCACATGAGGCAAGTAGAGAGCCAGGACCAAGTGTTACATAGTGTGGGTTTGGCCAGTCTGTTTCTTTTTGCCTCAGGCCCAGAAAATGTTCTCTGTATTATTTAGAGACATAGTTGTATCTCTAAGACTTGGAGAACTGGAAAAAGAAGATTTTAGCAAAAGCCAGTGTGGCCTTTTAACTCTGGGAGTCTCTGAGACTCTTTTCTTACTTTAATATGACCTTGCCTCCAGTAAATCCTGAGAATATCAGAACACTACTTCCTCTGCAGACCAGAAGCATGACTGCATCTTATGCAGATGTACCAGCATTAAACTAGCTGGCACAAAGCCCTGACAGCTGCGTGCAATTCAGTGTAACTTGTAAAACTGTTCCAAGGCTCTGGATATACTCTCAGGTAGTCAGCATATTCTGCAGTACACAATCCTTTGGCTGAACTACTAACCTGACTGGCGTCCACAGCCTAAGATAACTTTATAAATAATGTTTACAAGTTGTATTCATGTCTGTGGCGCATACAAGCTATAATTCCATTCAACCTGGACTTGAACACCTCCAGAGATGGGTCATCCACAACTTCCAGTGTCTCACCATCCCCACAGTAAACAATTTCTTCCTAATATGTGATCTAAATCTACCCTCTTTTAGTTTAAAACCGTCACCGCTGATCTCATTGCTACACTCCCCACCTTTCTTGTAGGCCCCCTCAGTACTGGAAGGCCTCAATAGGATCTCCCCAGAGCCTTCTCCTTCTCTAGGCCAAACAACCCCAACTCTCTCAGCCTGTCTTCACAGCAGAGGTGCTCCAGCCCTGATCATCTTTGTGGCCCTCCTCTGGACTCCATCCGACAGGTCCATGTCCTCCTGTTGTTGTGGGCTCCAGAGCTGGACGCAGTATGCCAGGTGGAGTCTCACCAGACCAGAGCAGAGGGGCAGAATCACCTCCCTTGACCTGCTGGCCATGCTTCTTTTGATGCAGCTCAGCATATGGTTGGCCTTCTGGGCTGCATGTGCACATTGCTGGCTCATATTGAGCTTCTCATCTACCAACACCAAGTCCTTCTCCTGAGGGCTGCTCTCAATCCATTCTCTCCCCAGCATGTATGTGTGTTTGGGATTGCTTCAACTCATATGCAGGCCTTTGTACTTGCCCTTGTTGAACTTCATAAGGTTCGCACAGGCCCACCTCTCAAGCCTGTCAAGGTCCCTGTGGATGACATTTCTTCCCTCCAGTGTGTCAACTGCTCCACACAACTTGGTGTCATCTGCAAACTTGCTGAGGGCACACTCAATCTCACTGTCCACATTGCTGACAGAGAAGTTAAACAGCACTGGTCTCATTACCCTGAGGAACTACAGTCATCACTGGTCTCCACTTAGACATCAAGCCATTGACCACAACTCGAGTGTGACTGTCCATGCAATTCCTTATCCACTGAGTGGTCCATCCATCAAATTCAAGTCTCTCAAATCCATTGTCTATCCATGACAAGTTTGTCATATGGGACAGCGTAAAGTGCTTTGCACAAGTCCAGGTAGATGATGTCAGTTACTCTTCCCTTATCCACCAATGCTGTGACCCTGTTGTAGAAGACCACCAAATTTTTCAGACACAATTTCCATTATGCCTTAGCATAATTTCCAGGAGGGTCTTGCTGGGCACAGAAGTGAGACTGACTGGCCTGTAGTTCTCCAGGTCTTCTTTTTTTTTTGTTTTTTAAAAATGTGGGCTATGTTTCCCTTTTTCCAGTAAGTGGGAACTTCATCGGACTGCCATGACTTTTCAAATATGGTGCATAGATGCTCAGCAACTTCATCTGTGGATGCATCTCACCAGGTCACATGGATTTGCGCACCCTCAGGTTCCTTAGATGGCCTCAAACCTCATCTCCTACAGTGGGTGCTTCAACTCCCTGAAAAATTTGTATTCCTGACTAGAACAACCCTGGTTCCAGATCTTCTGATTCTGTTTGAAAGGAATACAATTCCCCAAGTTCCAAGACCACTCCACAATGTAAACAGTAAGTGAGGACTGTGAAACCTCGTGATCTACATTAAAGTAGATAAACACCTTTTATCTACACTATTTATAGCATCTACATTTTTGTATCTTCATAGTAATGATGGCAGTTTAGGGATCCGTACTTTTCCAAGCCTCTTCAAAGAGAAGTAGTGTTCATTTTTAAGTACTCACATTGGAGGTGGAAGTAAGTCAATTACTTGTGAGGAACCAGTTAAAAAATTATGACAGGAAACAAAGAAACTCCTTGTTCTAGTTTCCATGAAAGCATCATGGAAGTAGCACTTTTATAAACTGCAGTTTAAAAAAGCACTATTAGAGACGTGTAGTGATTTATTCAGCCCTACCTGGAACAAACTACAATTTTTCAAATTTCCTTCTGAACCTGATCAGTACATCTGATAAGGATGGTAGAGAGTAGTTCATTGTTATGTTCTGAGATGGCTAGTCAGAGTGGAGAAAATATATGATGTGCCAAAGTACCTATCCATATGATTCATACACATTTGTGCATCAAGATTTTATCATGGAAGAGCCTGTTAAGGGCTCAAGAAGTAACCAGGTAGCTACAGCTTTTCTGTGACTTAGAAGCTGAAATATGTGATGAGGAATACAATAATAAAAAAATATAAACTATGGACTATGTAAACATTTTCCTAAAGTTTTAAAATCATACCTGTGAAAAAAAAGAAATTAAAAATTCTCACATATACCTGTGTGTCTTGCACACTTACATACACTAAAATTTAAGGATCATAGTCCTCTAAAGAAAAGTTTTGGTTCAATTGATTAGAAAAGGGTCTTAAGATCAGTGATCCCTTAAGACGTCTCTTGTTATTACATCTTGGAAATGTTTATATATGCTTAATTCAGGGGTTTATTTATTTATATATTTCATACCTTTTCATCAAAAGGTTTTGATATTAGTCATCTTTTTAAACACTTGCCTTCTATGCAAAGTACATAGAGACATTGTATATATAGAGAGAAATTACATTATATATATTAAACATAGGATAGGTTGTTTTGGCCTATAAAAATTAAATGGTAGCTATTTTATTCTTTTACATGACAGCATGGTCAAATAGCTGTTGAAGAGATGCTTACTCATAGAATTACACAGAGAGGTGGAAGGAATAGAAGAGCTTTTCGGTGATGCTACTCTGTAAGTAGCTAATTGCAATTAGAAACCTGCATTCTGGATGCACAGAAAAGCATTTGTCATATCAAAACATTGAGCAACAGGTTTCTGACAGGGTCCTGGAGCCATTTAAAATTGGCCAGCAGAACATTTGAAGAGAATCAGAATGGGAAACAAAAATCCTAAATAAAAGAAAAAATAATTTTTGACAAAGGCCTGAATGTTTTGTCTTCATAATTTCTATCTATGGCTTGTCCAGTAGTGCCTGCTAATTGAACCTAGAGGAGCAATCGATTTGCTGTGTACCCAAACTTACACATTTCCCCTCTGAACAGCGGATAAAACTACTGGGCTTCAAGATGTCAAAACATAAATGGACCGTTTTGGTCTGATTGCTTTCGGTCTCATTTCTGCTTGTGCAAGATGGCTGCAAAATGCTAGGAAAATTGAATTGTGGTTTTCTTATCGCCACTCTGCATAGTGAAAATGACATGTTCAGCTATGGGTATCCAAAAAGCTTTCAGACTGAAAAGTTTCAATTGTGTTGGAAAGCTTTTATGTTTGTTATAACTTACGTATTTCATACTACACCAATAGGACCTTGAAATACTGTCCAGAAAGGGTGACTCAATGTTGTTCTTTGCTCTTCCAAGTTGCAAAGGCAATGCAGAAGGCCACAAATTAGTTAAAAAAAACAGGCTCCATTATAGTCAGAGGCAGACGGCAGGTAGTTTTAAACATTTCCATTATCTTATTCTGCACCCTGTTCCTCCAAAGCCACCTGAAGTGGAGAAGTTTTCTTTAGTTTTTGTATCTGAATATGTAGTTAGATTTACTGTTCCTCAGCATCTTTTCCTGCTTGCCTACTAGCATTGTCTGCATCCAAAAGGTAGTATTAGTAAAACTCCCACAAAAAACAACTTCATCAAAAGCCTGACCTCATTTGCTGGAACATTTTGGGAAACAATACAAATCTGATTGATTTATTTAATAACATTAATTATATTGCAAAAAGGGTAGCTTTTAAAGAACTTATTCTCTGCTGATTACTTGCTTTCTGTCCTGTCTCCTCACTAATCCTTTTGTTCACTTTTTTGTTTGTTTGTTTGTTTTTTATCATCACAGATTCTTGACGTCATTATCACAATTCAGAGAGTTTATTACAAAAAGTTCGTTATATATAAAGTGTTCTTATTTTTTTAAGGAAAAAAGAGGTCTTTTAAATATTACAATCATATTAAAATAGAAATTTATATGAGGAAGTTTAAAAAATTTGGTTCATTTAGAGTATAATATACATTATTGTAATATTTAAAATAATTTTCTCTTTTAAACCAAATTATAAATATTTTCCCAAATTTCTGACTAGAAGGCCATGCATCCTCAACTGTTAATGTATTTTTACTACTGCTTAATAACTGATTGAAACTCAGATATCATGTTTTGAAAAGCATCTGTTGTTACACTTGTTTATCCTATTTCTTTAAACAAGCAAATAAGTAAGCTATCAAGGTTAATAAAATTTCTCACTTAGAGATGTGCTAGACAGATTACTGGTATCAGATTTCAGCAAAAAGCTTTAGGGAGAACCCAGCAAACAAACACTATGTTCAGTACACAGACAATGTGGTGGCATTCTATGGCCTACTTAACATGAGAAGTGATTAGACATTGTAATAATCCCTTCTGCTCTTCCATCTATGGATAAGGAGTGTGTTTTCTAAAGAAGAAAGAGGAAAAATACAAAATTCCACACTTGAAAAATGTTGTTTACAGACAATATTTGGGTCAACTTTTTCGTCTTCTTCTCTTGCCACTTAGTCTGCGCTTGCAGCAGCACAAGTCTGAAGTGATTAAGGCAGACTCTGATTTACTTGCTTAAACAAATATACCACCTTGTCCTAAATATTCAAGATGAGAAGTACTGCATTCATAGTAATTCACTCGTCTTGTAGAACACTAGCAGTGTATGCAGCAGGCCTGAAAGAGCCTCTGCTATCATAAAGTTCTGATTACTTCTGAAAGACTACTGAGATCTACTGTGGATAACTTAATGGCTGACCCTAGCAAACAGGTTCTGTTCAGCAATAAAATACGGATACGGTAGGAGGAATATATAAGTATTCATTAACAGATAATCCTCTGTGGGATGGAAAAGCTAAGATATCAAAAAGTTGGTCTAAACCTTCATCCAGGAGAAGAAATATTATTTAGAAAAGTATGTCTGAGTACATGTCCCCTAATTTCGGACATTTAATTGAAATTTAAATCAGGTACTTAGATTCTTCCAAAAATCAGAGGAGAAAAATAGGTTCTTTTTGGTAAAGGTTATAAGTGAGATTTGCATGACTGCACTTCTGTTTCATGTAACTAAGTTAGGAGCCTCTCAGCTCTCAGATGAACTTTGACCTTCCAAATGTTTAGAGCAGATACTGAAGATTAACAGACAGCTTTGTATTTTATCATGGAGAACATTTCAGTTCTTAGGAAGTTTCCAATAACATAAATTTGTTCAGCCCTCTAATTGTATGTCATACAGACAATACACATAGGCAAATGAAATGAGATGCATTCTAAAAAAATATTTGAAATTGGACTATTTTTGTATTACTAGTGCCATTATGCACATTGATGGCATAAGAGCTGTCACAGAACCACAGAATCACGTGGGGTTGGAAGGGACCTCTGGAGATCATCTAGTCCAACGCCCCTGCCAAAGCAG
>JAOXJM010000001.1:18409572-18421786 GCA_026413425.1 Tringa solitaria | reverse complement strand
TATTTCTCCCCAGGTGCAGCACCCTACACTTGCCCTTGTTGAATTTCATCAGGTCACTCTCTGCCCAAGTCTCCAGCCTGTCCAGGTCTCGCTGTATGGCGACACAGCCTTCTGGTGTGTCAACCACCCCTCCCAGTTTTGTATCATCAGCAAACCTGCTGAAGGTATATTCCATCCCTTCGTCCAGGTCATTGATGAATATATTGAAGAGAACTGGACCCAGTACTGACCCCTGGGGGACTCCACTTGTTACAGGCCACACAAACTATAATTTTTTATTCTCACCATTGGTTTAGGTTTTTGATAAGTTTGTTTCTAATATGAATGTATTCCCTTCCAAGACTTAGAAGCTGGGCATGCATAGAAAGATCTATGGAAACTGCACAATGAGGAGTGAAGAAAATAATAAGCTTAACTGAAAAGAGCAGTCCATAGAACTGTTATATGCAAATTAAACTGTACATTCTGGTGATCATCAGAGGACCAACCAACTTAAAGCACTAAAGTGAATCCTCTGCAAAGAAAAGTGAGGTGTTAAAAGAGTTACTTTTTTTTACTCTTTTTTAAAGAATGATTCACCTGCTTTGTTTAGACACAAAGATGATTTTGCTGTATCCATGAAAGATCTGTTGGTTAGATTAATATTCTAGTGCTTCAGCACTAGTACAAACATTGTCTATTCTATACATTTACAGAATAAATCCAATGATTAGTCACAAATTCCTTGCATACATCCTGTTCTCTGCTTCCTTTTGCAAAATGTATTTAATTATTCTCTGGCATGCACATTCACAGTAGGTTTTTTCCAGCATTCAAAGAATATTCTTTAGGTGATAGTCATCTTCTGATGAAAGGTCATGGCTGAGAAGTTCTCATTACATATAAGAAACTAACAGAATATGAAATGAACATACAGACGACATAATCCATATCATATACTGGAATCCAATTATCTGAAAAGGAGTAGGATGGTTGGGTAAACACCCAATTAAAAATTGTTTTCCCAAGTAGCAGTAAAATGGTCAAGAGTGCAGAATGTCAATCCCTTATTTGCCATAAGGGTTTCTAATTCCCTTCAGCAAAACATTCAGCTGACACTTAACTGCAGCTACTTTAGCAGTCTAAAAGACATTTAGCTGAAATTAGTCTTCTTTGTTCCATCACAGGCCACCACAGAGACATCTCCAAAAAACTATTAATTCTGTCATGAGATATTTACCCAAAATAACAGGATGAATCATAGCTCCTTGTGCATATTCTTTTCCATTAACTCTGAAGAAAGTCTAGGGAAATGGCATAAATTGGATACTTTTATTTTTAGATGGCTAAAAATTGTCAAAATCCAATAAAATTAGTGACAGTTTAATATTTCAGTTGTTTTCAGAATCAAAAACTATGAGGCCTTCCAGAATAGAACCCAAAACAGCAAGTAAAGCAAAGCCACCTGAGATACCTACATAAAGCTAAACACTAGGATAATGATGAAAATGATGAAAAACAGATGCCTCATTCACAGCTGGAATCTCCTGAGATCAGGACGGGGACGGGGTTATCTTTCAAGAAAAGACGAACGGGATATCAATAGAAGTCATCATTGTTCGTGGCATGGCTTAGTGCCTGGCAGCAGGAAACAAGCCAATTTCTCGCAGGTGAACACTCCAACCAGAAGGCTGCATTAACTTGGGCTACACACGTTCTCTGACCTAAGGCAGGTAGCAATTCATCTGGCAAGGTTCTGGAAAGACAGAAAGTGTAAGTGGCTGCATTAAGAATCAGGTTAGGCACTTAAAGGGAGGAACTTCAGATCCAGCTTCTGCTTCCAGGCATAGGAAGGGACTGAATGCTTGTGTCTCCAAGTACCCTTAAGAGGTGGGACACCACTGCATCTTCCTCCTAACAGCCTGTAGTTTTAGGTACTGCATAATACTGTGGCTTACTGACCTAAGCAACTTTTAGCACCTTTTCAAAAGAGAAACAAGAGAAAATAGAACTCCTATGCTTAAATTACACTTAGTTTGAGATGTGCAAGCCCGCTGCTCCCAGATTAGAACCATCAGATAAATTCCAAGGTACAGCTTTTGGTCCTCAAGTCACTAAAAAAACAGTAAAAAAAGATCAAGCATACTAAAAGAAGACTATCAGAGATTGTTATACATCATGAAATAAATACACTTATTTCCATCGCTAAGACTGAACTGATGAAAAAGAACAGGAGTTAAGCAGGTATCAGACTCCAGATCTTATCAGAAAGACTGAAACTGAATCTCAAACTGAGCGTAAAAAATAGTATTACCTAGCTCTACAACATAACATAGTATTTCTTTACGTTATGACCACATCAAGTGAGCCTTCTAAAATTCCAGAACTGTAACTCTCGTGATCCTAACTGGAAAACCATTGTACATTGAGGAGTCAGCAATCCACGCAACAGTTAACCTGAGTAGGCACATTGCCTGTGCTGCCCTACACCTATAGCTGTGCCATCAGGCCTCTCTGGGTTGTGTGTATCCCTTGGCTGCCGGATAAACTCAGCCCAACCATGGTAACAGAGGAGCCTGTAGGCAGCTCCCCCTCAGTATCACTAATCACAGCACCTGTGTGTCCTTGAATTTATCTAAAAATGTGGCGAAAAGTTCTCCTGTGAATATCCCATTTTTTTGACAGTAGAAATTATTAATAGAACTGTTATCTTTTAAAAAAAGTCCTGTAAGAGCTCAACAGACCTTTACAGTGTTAGCTCCAATAAATAGCATTTTAAGTGGTGTTTTAAAGTGTGAGTGCCCTTCTTACTACAAAATCACAGAACCACAGAATATTCATGGTTGGAAGGGACCTTTGAGATCATTGAGTCCAACCACAAAAACAAAAAACAAGCAAACAAACAAAAAAAAAACCACAAACCACACACACCCACAGACAGACACAAACCAACAATCTCAGACACTAGAGCATGCCCTGAAAACTACGATTATAATGAACCAGCACTTCCAGATGCAACAGAGTAACCAAGATACCTTATGCTCCGGTTAAAATACCAGTCTTTGGACCTTGAAATAACTTATTAGTAAAATGTATTACTTAGTTATTATTTTACTTATTAGTAAAGTATTAAGTTATTAGTAAAAAATAACTTATTTTTACTAACATCTCTGGTCTTAACAATACTTTCTCCAGAACACACCATTGTAAAGCCAGCACTTTGTTTTTTAAAAGACACTTAGGAGATGTCCTAAAATGAACTGGTGAAAGTAGAAAATTTTGAGTAAGGTTCAGGTGCAGTCCACTTTTCTTACATCCATGAGGCTTAAAAATCTACTAAAGAGTGAACTACATGCCCTGCTTTTTGAAAGTAAGTAATCCCTGATATTTCCTTGTTTCTGGCACTATTTTTAAAAGCTTCATACCTAACGTACCAAACTCTTAAACAATGTCACCATTTCTTACTTATTTACATAACCAGGAATTATAGTCTTCACCTGATTTTACATATAGTTAACAGAAGTGTCTGCCCGCAAGGATTACAGATCCTCATCTAAATCACTCCAAGTTTGTTGCAAGAGCTCATTTAAAGTGAGGCCCAGGTCAGGGTGAAAATCCTAGAGACCAGACTGCACTGTTGCAATCTACTCTCCTTTCAGCCATTCCAAACACAGCTACTTAATTGGACAACAAAAAAATATATATGTATTCCATTTTACACACTAGCCTCCTTTTCTCAACAAGTTCACAAGTTCTGGCAGCTGAAAATATATGGATATTTGGGAGGAGCAGAAAAGTGTAAGTGAGTTAAGAAGGTTTGAATGTAAAAATTCTGAAGTCAAATTCGGTCGGTTCTTACATCTCTGTAAATTCCAACTAAGCTACAGATTCCAGGGGAAATACTCCAGATGTCTAGTAAACACAGATCAGGTCCTAACACATAAAACTTTCTCCTAATAATTCCAGTGACTTCTATCCTCTCTAAAGTATACAATAACTTAGGGGTTGCGAAAAGACTTGGGCTTTTTTTTTTTTCAGGAGCTGTGACTCATACTGATCCTTTGTCTTTTTTTATTTTTATTTTCACATGGTCTATAGACAGGTACAGCAAATAATTACTATTATTTATCCTAGCTTCTTAAGGATATATGTCTCTATCTTAAGGGAAACATATGGTCTATGAAAATGCTTTTCCCTCCTCTGCATGGTAACTAAGCACTGCTGAAGGTGCTATCCTTGCCCTACAACAACATGGCTACAAGGCAACATGTTGCAGCCACGATTAGGGAACAACTGTGAGAGAAAAGTCCATTATTTAGGTATCCACGCTGGACTGGAAATTTAATGCTAAGTATTTTTCGTGAGTACTTTTCTGCCCAGTTCAAAATGCTTTTACAGATTGTGATGCTCACTAAATTCCTAGCTTGTTTTCATAAAAACGATGTTTTATAAAAGTTGATCAAAATACAGAAGTTTGAAATAAAGAAGGAAAAAAAAGTCACAAAATATAAAAATCACTAAAACGCCTTGAGTGCTCACTGACACATAAACCACGGTTCCAGCGAATAGTAGATCTTTGCTAATTTACCTAAATGACACATTCAAGAAACAAAAGCAAAATAAAAGGAATCATCAGTTCACCATTTAAGAAAAACACATTTGATAGTATATTTTTAAATGAAAACTCCTCCTCCAATAAAAGTGCCACGTTGCAATCTTGTTAAGTCTATTCACAATATACCAACTTAATCATCTCATTCTTCTCCTGCAAAAAACCCAGAGCACACATAATGACAGTGTAATCAACATTTAAATGAATTCACAAGACATTGTCTAATCTTGTAAAGACCAGGAAAGATGTAACAATAAGCAGCAAAGAAACCTTCTTCACTATCCTGTATGGAGGAGCTTCCTAAAAGTGATGATCTCAAAGTTTGAAAAGAAATTAATGAATAGAGAGATAATGGAGATAAACAGCATTTACAGCCTCATCCAGGCTGATGCTGAGTCTCCTTATCTTCCACATCATTCGTTATAAGGTGAAGACACTTAGCAGGATTGGTATGTAAGATGCTTATTCAATTTCACGTTTCATCCAAATCCTGTTATGTTTATTTCTATCTCATCACATAAGAGAACCTAGAGCACAACTACTTTTCATTTTGAGTATAAACTGCATTTATTTTTTTGGAAAATGCATTTGTTCAAAACAATAAAGTTACAGATTTTGTAGCCTCATATTTTTATATGAAAAATGGGTTTATCAAAACTACTAATATAATTCATCCATCAAGATCCATGTAATGAAACTCTCCTCTAATGACACAAATAAAAATCCTTTAAGAAAAGGGTAACAATTTGCATCAAACAAAGCCCTGAAAACCCGGACAGTCTATCTGGTTCCTCCAGAGAAAAGGATGCTAATCTAGCATTCAGGATCTTTACCACGCCTCAATGAAATACACAGAGCTACTAGTTCCATTTAGAGAGCTGCTAACTGCTTTGCCTCAGAGGAGCAGTTTCTACAAAGGCAAGTTTCAATCTTTCAAAGACTCATAAATCAGTATCAACTCCTTATATTATACCCTGACATAAATGGGAAAAGCCCCCAAACTCTCATTCCCCTTCCCTACATTAAAAGTGTGTATAAAGAAAATATTCCACTTCAGCAATGTGCAGTATGCTGTGACTGTCATTCTTCATGCTAACTAACATTATTTCCCTCTAGTCCTCTCAGAATTTATTTTCTTATCTGTAGTCTTACAGACAAATTATAAATTCTCTGGGAGGAAACGTCTTCACTAACAATTTGTTCAGTACCTAAAATGAAATTAAGTTCCTATCCCATGACTGCTCCAAGCCCACAACAGATTTGGACAAGGCACATTTAAATCTTTACCTTAAAGTGATAGATTTGTCACTTTAGCAACACAAAATATACAAGCATTATTTTTTATTCGTTGTAAGAGAACCAAATCTTAGGCTATATGTGGTGGTGTAAAACAAAGGCAATGGACTAGCTTATCCTAGAGTGTTTCGAACAAAGTTTTTCTGTCACATAGCATTCATTTTCCTTGGTGAAAACACATGGTGGTTAGTGATATAAGAGTGATGGTTACCACATAACATCCAGAATATTTGTAGACTGTCCAGAGTGAAGCCTTGTCCTAGGCAAAAGCAATTCCCAGTTAACCTCTGGAAGTATAATCTTTTTGAGGCTCCATCATTTTTACTTAAGTGTATGAAATTTAACATGAGCAAGTGCCAGATTCTCCACCTGGGATAGGGTAATGCTGGTTATATGTACAAATTGGTGGATGAGAGGCTGGAGAGCAGCCCTGAAGATATAGGTCTGGGGGTCTGGGTTGATGGCAGGTTAAATATGAGACAACGGTGTTCCCTGTCAGCCAAAAGGGCCAACTGGGTCCTGGGGTGCATGAAGCACAGCACAGCCAGCTGGTTGAGGGAAGTGATTCTCCTATTCCATACTGTACTGCTGGGGTCCCACCTCCAGTACTGTGTGCAGTCTTGTGTACCTCAATAAAAGAATGACTTCAAACTATTAGAGGGGGTCCAGAGGAGGGAAAACAAGATGATGAAAGGCCTTGAGGGCAAGACTTAAAAGGAGCAGCTGAGGTCACTTGGCTTGTTCAGCTTGGAGAAGGCTGAGGGTCGACCTCATGGAAGTCAAAACTTCCTCACAGTGTGGGTAGTGGAGGGACACGAAAAAATGGTATGAAGCTGCATCAGGGGAAGTTTAGTTTGGACATTAGGAAAAGGTTCTTCACTGAGAGGGAGATTGGTAACTAGAACAGGCTCCCTGGGGAAGTGGTCATGCCACCAGGACTGTCAAAGATGAAGGAGCATCTAGACGATGCTCTTAGTCATGTGGTTTACTTTTAGATAGAGAGAGAACTAGGGTTCTCTAGGGCCTCAGTGATCCTTATGGGTCCCTTCCGACTTTAGATATTCTATGGTTCTATGATTCAATTTCTACAGCTCTTTAATTTTTTTCCTTTACACTGCCACTACCAACTTCATGCTTTTTCTCCAGAAAATGAAAAGCCAATATCTGTAATGAATTATATTATTAAATCAGGAGAGCTATTTGGAGAATAAATACATGTAATATATGCTTAGGAATCATACCGGAAACATCATAAATAACAAGCTGTATATTATCATTGCATAACCTATTGGTTTTATTAAATTCTTCTTAGATATTGCAAAAGAAGAGACTAAACTAGCCAAAGAGGATTAACACCATAAGAAAGAAGAATAAAACGGCTTGGAAAAAAATGAAATTGTTTAAGAAAAGGATATGACTCCACAGTTTGGCAAGCTGCTAGTCTGAATCACTGAAAAAGAGAAGTAATGGGTTCCTTGGCTTGGAGTGCTACATCTATTTAATTGACTATCCTCTGTCCTTTGTCCTTGCAAAAATGCTAAACACAGAATTAAATAGTTTCTAGCAGACAGGGAAGCTTATATATTCCTCAGAAGATCTCAGGTAGGTTCATGTGCTTTTACAGCTTATGCAGAAAAAAAGTGGCAATGCTTTTGGTAAAAGACAGCTCTGCACCAAATAATAGGTACTTTCTATCAGTCAACAGACAGGCTCATGGTTACGGAGAATTCTGCTGTACATCAATCATTTCAGGTGGTATCAGCTTCCGCTTTTCCTTGCCCAATTACTGTCTCCCATGAGTTGAGGCACTCCTACCTAAAATGTTCTTAGAAAGAAATACTGAACTATGGTAGCTTCTTCTAAGAAGTGCATGCACTACAGCAGTCAGTTGATAGTTTGGTGAACTCATAAATATAAACTGTGCAAGAGCATCAGTGCTGGCTTATACATGCTGGGTTCTTCTAACATTTGTGACTGATACTGATTTAATACACAGTATTTGCGATTCTCATATAGTACAGTGATGGATGCATAAATAAGCTCAGATCAGCAGCTACAAAGATTTTTGACACTAATTCTCCACTTAGTTGAGATTGGCCTCATTAACATCTTTATGACTTTCTTATGAAGTCATGATGCAAGAGTAATTTATATGTAACGAGTTTTTCATAGTATTTGTTTTCTCTATTTCACAGTTTCTCCCACTTGATCTGTTTCTGCCAACTGGATATCATAAGCACTTAGTCCTATGCTGTGCTTTTATCAATATTCACAAAATGTTTTACAAAGAAGGTTTAGTATTGCAATCCCCATTGTTATCAATGGAGAAACTTAGGCACAAAAGGTCAAGTGCCTTTTAAAGTATATTCAGCACACAAATCACAGAGCTAAGTTAACAGGACTCTTGAGTCTCAGTCCTGTACTATATTTAATATGGCTACGTTCCCTCCCCTAGAGACAGAGAAAACCAAAATCAGGTGGCTAATTACAACGAACCACGGAAAACCAATAATCCTTGAATAATCCAGTTTCAAAACCCCTGAATTATTAGATTCATAGATCCCTTGTAAGCCTCTGAAGTAATTAAAGCCTGACTGAGGAGCTAAGCGATCTTTAGCTCAAATCCTATGAATGGATTAGTTTGCGAACATAATGTATGGTGACTATTAATGTGCTATTTTGCTGTATAAGCAGCGAGTGTAGTTCAGAAAAACCCTACCCGAGTTGTACACATAATAGATTCACATCATTTTTACAAAGCTAAAGCTGATGTTAGGAGAAAGCATCAAGAAATAGGACTTTATGCCTTCTTATACCAATGAAAACACAAGATGCTCTAACTGACAGAACACAGCCAGATACTTCAAGGTTCCAAGGGATGCAGATCTGTGACTCCTTCCATGAATGATGAAATGGAGCACTGCATGATGAGGGCAGTCTAGTAACAGGAGTAAGAACTGTTACTCTTCCACCATTTTTAAACATTTGGAAAGAAATCCTTCCATTTAAGGTTTTCCAGAATTCTTAAACTACTGTTAATTTTGTATGTTTTAACACAAAATATCAAGAATATTCCTCTTGGAAATGTACCACAGTGTCTAGAGTAAATGAAATGTTCTTGAAGTTACCTGGAATCTCTCCATTGACCATGCAGGGAGCAGAGACGATTCATTAAATTGACTTGTATTCACACTGCATGCATTGAGCAACAAAATGCATAGGAAGCATTTCTTTACCAAGAGGGTGGTCAAACACTGGAATGTGCTTACTAGAGAGGTGGTCAATGCTCCAAGTCTGTCAGTGTTTAAGAGGTATTTGGACAATACCCTTAATAATATGTTTTAACTTTTGGTCAGCCCTGAACGGTCAGGCAGTTGAACCAGACAATCATTGTAGGTCCCTTCAAACTGAAGTATTCTATTCTAGACTATTCTATTCAAAATATTTATATCACAATCATTGGACACTGTTTGAAAGGAATGTTCATTAACTCATCCCTATGTCTCAGTTCATTAAAACCCTCAATACTTCAACAGAGAATAAGAAATTGTTTTTCTTAAGTGAAATTGGACTCAACCTAAGAACTCATTTTTCATAGTCAGAGTAACTGGATTTCTGTCTGTCACCAAGACTAGAGCATTCCTTTGAGCCGTTAAGTGCAATTCAGCTTATGTGTGAATTTGATGTAATACAAAAAGAAAAAATCCATCTCTGCATAAATTCTTTGTCTTTTTTTTTTATTTTCTACTCCATTTTCTGTAGGCTTTTCGTGCACATTTGGAAAGAAATTACATCTGTCGGCGTGTCTGTCCATAAAAGACATTTTAACAGGACAATGAGGCTAAAGCCAAATTAGGCCACAGCATAAACAGACCAGTGTTTGGGTTTATCACATCTCTTCCTTATGAGGAATTCTCTTTGCTGAGGATTCGTTACAGAGCCTTCACAGTACAGAACCCAGGACCTAGGACTTTAAGCACCAGCTTACATTACTAACTGCAGTATATACAACATGTGCCTTAGGAATGGTGGGAACGTGTATTCCTCTCTTAAGTTTATCTTCCCACCTGCCCAGATCTGCAACTTCACACTCCATGTGGACACATCTTCCATATTCTTTCCTCCCCTCCCAAGAGAATCTGATGCCAAACAGGAACAACAGGGTCCATCTTCACAAGAAAGGGCAAGAAAAATCAAAAGCTAAGACTCACAAAAATGTAGCAGAGGGCCATCATGGCTACAGATTCTATTTTGAGCACGTGTTCCACCTCTGTATTATGATGCCTTTTCAGTGAAATAAACCAGTTACACAATAAGTTCACTTTATATATTGGCCCTGATGTTCTGATTCCAGATGGCATCATCACTTCTCTATATTAGTCACAAATGCTATATCCTCTCATGTCTTCTCTTTGTTATTCTAAATACCTCCAAACTTTTTGTCCCTTTTCTTTTGGAGGTCCTGAGGGTATTTTCTAACTTCTGGTAGTATTAAGACTAGTCAGGCATACTTTCATATTAAGAATTTCTTTAAGCAACCTGTCTAATTTTTTAGAGGGCAAAAGAGGGGGGAAAAATTCTCATTTCTAAACATATAATGCAAACATTATGTAGTTCAAATTTAAAAATTCAAACCCCTATTTCAATTATCATAATTGGTCAAAGAGTTCTTCATGCCTGTGTAAAAAACTAACATTTCTGGCCCTGAAAATATGCAGGTGATGAAATATTTCTGAATCTCCTTTAGACGCTTAGATCACAAAAGCAGTTTAATGAAAGATGAGAATTAACCTCGCTGAAATGCAAAATTATACTAGAAGACTCTTTATATTACACTAACAATGAGGTGAGATTATATAAGCTTTTGAGGTAGCGTACTGTTGGGTCCAATTTTTCAGCTGTGCCTTGCAAAGATGAGAAGAAAAACCTATTATATCTCTGGTGCACTGCTAAGAAGCGCAGCATACATATAGTTAAAGTGAATAGGAACAATAGGTCAGCATGATGGAACTTGTGGGGAAAAAGAAGCTAGGAAAAGCGGAGGCCTACAAAACATTAATATATATATATATCGTCCCTTAAATGATCTTTGGACTCATGCATTATATTAAAAAAAAAAAAAGGAACGAAAGAAACAAAAAAAGGAAACCAGATCTTTGGCAAAATAAGGGAGCAACATAAAAGTACAGATAGAATTTGCAACTGCACTAATTTGAATCAAACCCTGGAAAGCTTCAAAAGGTTCCAAGAACTCAACTTTATAGAATTTTAGTGTAGAAATTCAACAATAATCTGACATCTGCTTCTTTCTTCTGACACTTACTGTAACACCTTCAGATGTACATCCCATATATTCAGTTAACACCAAGAGATGAGAGAAAATTCAAGCCAAGTGACCTCTATCACCTCTAAAGATTTCTCACTAAGTCATCCTATTATCTCCCAATAATCCTATAAAGCATCTCACAAAAACTGGGAACATCACTCACTTATTTGCAATACAAGAAGCAAGTTACTACACAAGATAAGGCTGGCAATTCATCTAGTCTAGCACCATGCTGCTGACAATGGTCAGGTTCATCTCCTCTAAGAGGAAATTCTGCTTCTAACATGTAAAGAATATAATGTCTACGTGGAGGCCTCTCCACAGCCATCATAAACTATGGATAGGCTTATCTTGTTAATCATGAGGTTTTATAAGCATAATTTTATATTTATTTTGCCTAGAATAAACTGTTTACATTTTCCATACAAAGAAATAATCATACTTTCTATTTTATCCATCTTTCAACCTCCGTGATTCCTTGCTGCAGTAAGTTGAACGGATTCATCACATGCTACCTAAGAAAATTGTCATTTTATCAGTTTTGAGTTTGTTTTTTTCATTTTTGTTAAACTTTAGTTCATTTTTTAATTATTAACAAGGAAAGAAGCTACAATACCTCTTCTATACAAAACAAATGTAATCTTTATACCACTGTTGTGCTTTCCACCACCTACACTCTCACAGTACAAGTCTGTCTGTCTTTGGTCAATATACTGCCCGCTTTTTCTCTCTACTTATCTATAACATCTGAGAAGCCCAGATCAATAAAAATATATATGCAACTATTGTCCTACTTGGATGCTAAATTCTCATTTATCTAAGAAGAAATAGGAACCAAAACACTTAAAGATTTGATTCTTTGTATTTTAGAAGCTCAAGAAAAAATAATATTTGTAATTCATCCTATTGAATGCAATTTGAAGCATATATCTGAGTTCCAAACTGTAAATTCAAAGAAATAAAAAGAAACCATCTGCTAATAACAATGAACAGCCTGAGGA
>JAOXJM010000001.1:18397303-18407812 GCA_026413425.1 Tringa solitaria | reverse complement strand
TAGCAGGAATTTCTAAATGTCTATCACTTTTCTCAGATGTAATGACAGAGTGAGACTCCTCACTAATGCAGCATCCACTTTAGCTGCAGTCCTTGTTAAAGAGAAGACAATATCTGGAGATAGATACATCTTGGCTATTGTGTTATTTCATCTCATCAATGAGATCAATTAAATGCACAAGAGAGAGATTTAGTCTTTTATAGTATGAAAAAGCAAAAGCTACCCAACTCTCCACATTATTTCCTCCCTACACCACCCCTTGAATCTCTTCCTAGATTTTTGCAATGCTGCTGATTTATTTACTAGCTCCTTTGGCTTATCATTTCCTCTATAGAGAATCTACACTTTTCCTTGAAGCCTGAGGGAATTCTGCCAATGGAGTACAACTTACAGTGCTGAGCAAAATAAGCAATGAACCTAGAGCAATCTTTGCATACAACTAAGTCGTCTCATTTTTTAATAAAATGTGTGAGTTTGAAGTAAGAGAATGCCATTTAGATTTCTACCCCATGCTTCATAAGCAGTTGGAAACAGCGTATTTTTGATGGAAACAGAAAATTAGTATGTAATGAATGCTATTTTTCAGGAAAATATTGCTAAAAATTTTCAACTTGTTTTCCCTTCTAATATGCAGAGAACTGAATTTAATCCATTTTTTCCCCATTGTCATATATACTTAAGCTCAATACAGTACCAAAATAATTTTTCTATGTCTTTGCCTGTTTCTCCTTTTGATGGAACAGTAACATAAAGGACAGCATCAAGGTGGAGAATTTTGAATAATTTATTCATGACTTCTTGGTTCCTATGAGTTGAGTATATGGCATCACAGCATGACTCTTGGGTTGTCCTATATATGCAAGGATAGTGCTAATTAGACATTTTGTAAAGAATAAAAAGTTAAGCAACTCCTCCTTCCCTCCCCTTCACACAACAGTTGGAGCCAAATGGTTGTTCAAGCTTGTTATGCACAATCCTGTTGTTACAGGGAGAACTATTCCATAAGAAGATTAGATATTAGCTTAAGCTGCCTTGGTACAACTGAATAAGCATGAGCCTGCAGATATACAAATGCTAAATCCACTGGCATTATCATTTCTTAAGCATTCAGAAACCTCTGAGCTTTTCTAGATGGTAAAACATCCTACTACACATAAGGCTATTTCACAGACATAGTAAATCTGTTTATTTTGAATAGAAGTAGCATTGTTCAAGTTAAGATATAGTGTAATAAACAGATTAGGGCATTAGGCAACAGAATTATTAAAAGTGAAAGATCCTCAAAGTGAAGGGAAAGAAATGAATACCAAATCCTCTATTTCAAACAAACAAAAAAAAAAAAAAAAAAGGCAATGAAATTTAAATTAAACCTAACTCAAAATAATTTACCTTTTGGCATCATACATCAGTATTTTAAGTACCAGTTCAGAAAGTAAATAACACTTCAGGATGAATGAAAAATTACCCTGTCTTTTTTGATTCAGTGTGAATTTTCAAATTTAAAGTAACCTGCAGTAATTTATTTAGGGCACCTTGTTAAAGTACTGTTTGTAACACCAAAGTAGAGACCGGAACTTCCAAGATTTTAACTTGCTCCTGGAAATCTGACTGCATTTCACCTTTTTTCTGTTGTTCTCAATGGCATATGGCAATTTGACAATAATGCAAATAGGCTATATGTAACATTCTCTTTCTCCTGCAAAGGCAAAACTCACAGGGAAAAGGCTCATCCACTATCTATCTCTATCAGAGTTTAACTAACAGGAGGATGGGTCCTATGGTGAACACAGAACTCTCTAACTGTTATTACACCAATTGCTACTGTAAAGTAAAATCTTGCATCGAAACTCAAAGTTGGTGATCCTTCCTGAGTTGAAGGATTCTTTATTATAATATAAAGCTGGCTATAGCTGTGTTTCTGGCAGTTATGTATCAGTATTTCCATACCGAAGTACAAAGCCAGAAGACTAAGCACTTTTAAATTGTCTTGGAAGTGGTTCCATTTTTCATAGGAACAGATTTTTGCAGATACTACAGAAGAAACAACGTTGGGGGTGGAAATGTGGGTTGCTTTCAAGAAGCTATTAAAATCTAGTTATTTATAGTCTCTTTAAATCAAAGGGACTTCATAGCTACCCTGGTCAGCTTTAGAATATTATGCCAAATAAAAAATAAGCAGTAAATTTTCCTAAACACCATTTACCTGAGTTTCTATCACTTTCTAAATTGACCAATATTGAAAATTGTGTTAAATGTTGAGAAACCATAAAATATCCAGCTTTCAACAGAAGACCTAAACACAAAAAGCTCAGGCATGTTATTTATGCTCTTTTAAGAGAATACAATTTTCTGCTAGGCATATGTCTCAGAATGTATCTATCCACATCTCTAGTCTAGAAAGCGCTAAAGAGTGAGCTACCTTTGTGGAAATGGTAAAAGTATCAGACCTCAAGAAATTGAACAAAAGAAACTGTTGAATATTCATTCAGAAACAAGAACAGGTATTCTGCTAGCTGCACAATTATCCAAATATCTTACAAATATGTGTTCAAACCAGATTTTAACTCAAATTTAGCTCTTTGTTATATTTAGGCTATGTGCTTGTCCTATCACAAATGAGGGAATATCACAATGTGCTCTTCAGATGGGCATGGAAGACAGAAAACCAAAATACATATGTAAAGTTATTGCCTTCGGTTATCTACTGTGGACACAGATGCTCAGGATAAATAAATCATGCTAACAGACTCCACACTGCAGAAAATGACCAGGCTTTCATGTTCTCCTGCCACTGTCAGACAGAATACTCAACTAGTTGGACCCTTGGTCTCCGCTAGGAGACTTTTTTATATGGTTACCTCAATTTTGAAGTGTTAGACCAAATGAGAATATTATCTTCTAGGTTTGAATACTCTACAGCATTCTATACCACTTAAGTATTTCCAGCACCTTTGAAAGAATAGAATTAATTGAATGATGTTGTTTCAGACATTTCAGACAAAACTGGGGAATTCAGATATAACTATATTAAGATTTTTCTTTCTTTCTTTTTTTTTTTTTTATTTTTATTTTTAGTGAGTTCTTTTCTGGAAGACTTCTGTGTGGAGTCCTGATTGAACTTCTTCTATGTCAGGAAGTCAGAGACCATGCTTGTCATTAAAGGATTTGCTGTCCCCAGCCCTTCTAATCCAAAGCATCAACAAACACATTTAGCATTCAATTGCGAACTCGACCTTATCTTGTACATATAACCGAATACCTGGAACTGAAGAATAAAATATCTCTATAGTAAGTTGTACTTATTCCTCCTATTTTTCTCATGCTAGCACTGCATTTATTGTTCTCTTTATCTTATTGTTCTGCGAGGTGGGAAATTTCTGTCTACTGTCGACAGTACCAGTTGCTGGGAAACACACTGCAGCAAACAATTATTCACTCACTATTTCAGTTTTCAAAAATGGAGTTTGAGAAGAAAATTAGACAACCAAACAGAAAAATATTACTTTGGTCTAGACCAAAATTCCAAAGAGAAGACATATTTATGCTAACCGTTGCAGTTCTTCTCTTAAGATTGGTGGTTTTGCTTGTTTGGCATTTGTAACATCAGCAGTGTTTTACCATGCTATTTAACGCAATGCAACTAGCCATGTAAAGACCCCTTCAGTGAGAAAGCAGGCTTGGCATAGATACAACTTCTTAATTTGTCTGTCTATGCAATTCACTGATATGCTATGAGATTCTGTCCACTACTGTGCACTACTCTTTTCCCTCTTGCTTACATGTCTTATATACCATCTTTCAAAAACAACCTTGTTTTTCATAAATCAGGCTGGGTCTGCTTGAAATCAGCATTATTTGTTTGTAAAGAACTAGCTTGCACTGAATTTATTGGTTTACTTTTGAATTACCTTGAGACAGTACAAAGGGCAGAATTATGCAGCATTTAATTCTATACAAAATGCTGTGTTGTATCTTTCATACAAGTAACTTATCCCAAACAGTTTAAAGGGAGAATCAAGTAGAAAGACTAAGTAAGTGAACTGAAATGATAAAAGAAACGAAAAGGTTAAGGCAGGGGAAAAAAACTAGCTTTGAAAAAAAAAATACGTAACTCTTTCAGAATGTAAATGTGAAAAAAAATTTGGAATAAACCCTGTTCCTTTCAGACTGCTGAATGCTTTCCTTGATCATGGCAGCGACATATTTTAGCAATACGACCCCCTGTTTTTTGCTAATAACTGAAGATAGAAAGGGGCAAGATTTCTTGCTGATTAGTACAACAGGGTCAAACTTTTCAAAAAAGATCTTGCTGAAGTTAATATACAATCATATTCATGGAGAATTCCAGGAGGGTTATATGGAATTATGAAATAATTTGAATATATTTTAGCATAATTTCTGAAGGCTTTAATTAGTTTTACCTCTATTCTATTCTACAGTGCATCTCTGCAAAATGTGGTGATTGATTTCAAGCAAATAGTTAGAAGCACAAACTTTGTACTTTGGTATAATCTCATTTTTTGTGCAATCATTTTTTATTTTATGTGTAGCTTTTTCACAAATTTTGCATTTCTTTACTAGATGAGCCTAGAGGTCCCCTCCAACATCAGCCATTCTGTGATTCTATGACTCTGTAACAGAGATTTGTGTTATATATGACTGAAGCCTAGTGAAGGCATAGAACTCAACAAAAGTGTTCAAAGCAGAATAAAAAATAAGGTGGCAGCGTCCTATATAGAATCAAATTGAAACACTAATTGAATCAGGCTTAGCTTTAGCTGACACTGATAATGCTCCACTTAAACGAACATTAAATCCAACAAAATAAAGTTTTTTGCCATGAACCAATACCAACACACTTACTTGTTTGGTAATGCATTATTTATGTGCAAACTTTGCTGACACAAATGCCTTGATAGAAACACTGATACAAATGTCCTGTTTGGTATATTCATAGGAAATTGCTAAACCTGTGAAATATATTGATTTATCTTTTATCACATTGTTTTTTCATGTAGACACAAACAAGGGATCAAAGGTCTTTTCTGTTTAAATTAGTCTCTGTACTTCATAAAATTAACCTTATTAGACTGGTTGACAACTCATACTACTGCTATAGACTTCATTATAACCACAAGAAATTTAGGGCTGAGGAAAATAATAGACAATTATAGATAATAGATGAAGATAATTTTTCATTTCAGCCATCTGAAGCTCTCCCAGCAAAAACCACTAAGCAAGGCTCATCCAGTTGCAACAAGAGATATTCACTGTTAACTCTACATTCTGCTAGTTCATTGAACAGGTAGCTGTGACTGAGGAGTCATTTACACTATGAAGACAGAAGTACATAAAATGATCAAGGTAATGACAGCCCATTATTCAGAACCCCCAACAAAACAGTTAGTTTCATTTTATGAATCTTTTGCACTGCTTTTAACAGCACCTGGATAAGGAGCAGATGTGAAGATAAAACATTATTCCATAATACTTTATGATCATAAATCTCATTTGGGAGTTTCCACTCTCATTCAATTTTATATCAGTTCAGGCAACGGGACTACATATTTCCATGAGCTGCATTCCATTCACCAGACAATCTTCAAGAGAGAAGTACTGACAGGGTTTGAAAAGAGTTATTGGTATGACCAGGGTAATTATAACAGTGCTTTATGCTTTGGGGAGTAAAGCAACACAGCTCTGGTTCATGGGCAGCAGAGAGACTTAAGTCATAATGTATGTGATGTGGTGTGTTATTCTGTATTATTAGCCCTGCATGGCATTGCTAAAGAGAAATGGTGGCAACTCAGGACTAATATTACAGGAACTAGAGCACTCGTTATTCCCTCCTCAACCTCTGTTGCATAAAATGTAATTTGCTCATTTGTGCAAGCTGTGCTTCTTGAGAGAAAATCTCCAAATCCTTTTCTTGGATATACCTGTCCCAATTCGTACAATTTGAATGTGGCCCAAAATAGCCTGCATTTCAATTTCACATAATTTGAGAATGCTGTAGTGAGCAACCTGTTTATTTAAATTGCATCAAAACCAAAGCAACACATGGGTATGAGTGACCGGAGAGTCAGAAAAGAAGAATTCAAAGAGGGATTGTTTTCTTGTTTTTTTTCAAGAGGCAGAGCTCTCAGATCACCAGGAAGAATATTAAGGAAAGCAGTTAATATGTAGTTAAAGGAATCGTAATGCACATGAACATATGTTGTTTTACCTAATTTTGATCAACTTAAAAGTAAAAATGTCTTTATTCTTTCAGCTGGGTTTAACACGCCATCTGGTTTAATTATTCCTTAGGTAGCACACTATAAAGTTAATAGTAACAGTATTGTTAAGCCAATCAGAAAAAATGTTTCTGATGTGATTTTTCACCGAGGATGTTTCTCTTAAACCCATTGACTATGAGGTCAATGTAATAAGCTTTCACATAAGTATTATGTTACTGCCAGTGCTTGGCAGATGTTAACTCAGAATTGTCACCTCTAGATTGACTCAGATCTGCTTACTCAGTGAGAGAATTTAGTCATAATCTAAAGTGTTCCTTCAATTCAGAGTTTTGGGCAGAATTTTAATTTCAAAATTATTTAAATAGTTTTGAAATAGTTAAGACTACATGATGACATTTAAAAACACAAGATCTTACAGGATTGGTGGTTAAGAGGAAATAAATTGCAGTTTATAAAAGTCTTGTTGATTAAAGAGTCAAAATACTAAAGTCAGTCTCAGTCCTCATTTCAGCAAGGAAAGATATGCCCAGTGAGAATTCTGAAATCCACTGCTTTGATCAACTAGGCAAGTGAAATATGGAGTTTTCATTATTATTAATTCATTATAATACCAGAGGGAAGGCAGGGAAAGTAGGGATTTAGGGATTCATTTCAACATCTTTGAGTTGAAAAGTGATTTCAAGCAGTTTTGCATAATCCCAGTTTTAGAGAGTACTAGTGAATTTCACCACTCCACTCTTGCTGACTTTCAATGGGAGCTAATTATTCTTTAAAATCCTAGCTAGAAACTACATCTTGTTGTTCATCTTTGAAACTATTATTCCAAAAAAAGTGAATGCTGTAACAAATTCTTACAGAACCGAACATTTTTTATGGCTCTAAAAAAATTTACTTCCCCTGAAGGTGATTCTGAACTGAGGGAGTGGAAAAAAAATCCCAACAAATCTCTAGAACAGAATTTCATCTCAACAGATGCATAAGAAACACTTTATGAAACAAACAACATACTGTTCTGAATTTAGCAAAAGAAAGGGAGAAGATTGAAAATACACTATTGGTAGGGGAGTGCCTGATATCATCATCATAACACACATAGTTGTATCCTCAAATGTAGTATTATGTGTTCTCATTCCCTGTTCCAGATTTCAGCTGCATATGTGATAAAGAATGTTACACGATGATCATGAATTAAGAGAGCAGAAAGTGGACTACAGCCTTATCAGTCATATTGAAAAAAAAATAATTAAATCACTTGAAGTAAACAGGTGTTCTTCCGATTCTTAGGCTTCATTGCTCATTGCAGCTGGTTACAATTTATGCCATAATACTACTACTGTAAATTACACCAGTAACAGTGGTGTCTGGTGACCCCATGAAATACAAGAGGCAAAAAACCACCTTCATTTCTTAACACTCATACTAAACAGAGTTAATGGAAATAATTTGTGATTTAGTAACTGCCTACAAATCTCATCCAACCCAGGACTCCCTGAGCAGAAAACAGGTAGGGAACAGGAGGGCTTTAGGGACAATTGTCATACAACCTTCTGCTGTCCCTAAACTTCCCTAGGTATCCATTTACGACTACCGATGTGACCATTGGGCTGAATAACTTACTGATATAACCAAGTAAATTTGTTCTTTCAACTAAATACAGCTGTGACCCATAAATGATAAACAATGATATCAGACAACTTAGGGTACTTGAAAGTGTTTTATAAACAGAACAAATGTTACTCAGAAGTCAGGGATCGCTCCCAGGACTCATTTTGGGAAGTCCTAAGAATAAGTACGTTTCCACTGGACATACAATATTGATGAATAGAAGAGACTCCAGGTGTTAAGTCTGTGTTTGAACTTAAAAAGCCTTGTCAACCAGTTCAAAGGAGCTAAGCAACATGTTACAGATTTCAGCAGATGAACAGTAATTCACAGGCAATTCCACAATTTTAGTGCAGTCTGTTATCAGAAAGTGTAACCTTGCCCTTACCCCAGCCACATGTTTCTACACACACCCTTATGCATTCAAGGGAGCTACCTGTCTGAAAACCAATTTGACCAAAAGAGGAAGAGGGAGGAAAAAAATAATGTTGGATCACTTTCATGATATGGCTTTCAATGTGGCAGGAGCTCAAAGGCATGGTGACTTGAAGTGATGGAGAACCACTGGCTCAAGGGTTGTAAACCAGTTTTACTCTCTTTGGATACTGCAGTTTGCTCTAATTTGTACAGAGCAAACAAAAATACCCAGGTATAGGAACATTTAATAGTTGTTGCTGCCTGGCTATTCTACTGTATATGACCATCTACACCATGAATCACTGGCAATCAGTACTGGCAGTGATTTAGAATCTGCCCCAGCATCTGTCTTCTGCTTCAAGGGAATGGCAGCCAGTTCACGTTCCACAAATACAAGTAACACATGCCCTGTAAGCAACTACTTCATAAACACTCTCTGTCACTGGCTTGTCCATGAGGGGCACAACCCACAGTCTGGGAAACACACTGCTAGGGGAATTTTCAAGGCAATAGTTTTGGCAAGTTGCTGCATGACTTTAGCATATAATACCTTGAATTAAAAATGAGCAGCTGAGTGATATAATGGACTGGTTGTTCGGAAAAAAAAAAAAGGCAGGCAACACAGAAATAAGTTAACAGGTAGATATGACCACCTCACCAATGTCTAACATTAAGAACAGTGATATTATTAGACAGATACGAGACTGGAACAGATCTCTGAGTCATCAAATCTGGTGCCTTGTTATCACAGACACATGTGTATTAAAATTCTTTTTCTAAATGAATTAAATCCCACTTCCGAACTTTTTTTGGCCACATCCCTGGAAGAACATTCAAAAACCTACTTTGATAATCAGATTTCTTTATTGATGTCAGTGTATATCCACTTAATCCTGAGTTAATTCTGTCCTTTTTTTCTTCTTTTCTGTTGTTTATTCTCCCGATGTACCTTATTATATCTCTCAGTTGCTGGTTGACTAAAGAAGCCAAGCACTTTTAAACTTCATTTCTGGAGTGGACATTTCATTCCTCTAACATCTAACTTCCAACCACCTTTCTGCCTATTTCAGTACAAGTTTCTGAATAATGGGAATTATACATAGCTTTGCTGATGAAGTCTCAACAATGCTGTCTATAGCGACATTAATACTTGTTTTTCTAATTCACCTTGGGGTCATACATCTTTTTCACAATCCCAGTAATGATTCACTAGCTGTCCTGCAACTAACTAATATGCCAAGGATCTCTATTCGTGGACGATCATAGATGAGATCTCATTTTACTGCACAAATTCATGCTGATAATTAATAAACACATAACGTTGTACTTCATCTAACTGTAGTTTGCCCCCCTTCTATTACTTAAGTCTTCAGTATCACCCACTGATGCTACACTTTTTCTATACTCTGATGTAACAGTATGATTTAAAATGGAAGCTAAATATGATATGTTTAGTTAAATATATTTGCTTCTCAAAGCATTAGATCCAAGGCACTCTGATATTATTTAGACCCTTGGCTTCAGTAAAAAAATCTCCCAGACTCATGTATCAAATGATGCCATGGTTGACTTATTTGTTCTAAAACAGTGAAACAAGCCAAACAACAAATTCTACATACAGTGATTACTGCAACAGCTACTTGATTTTATATGTAAAAAAAAAATATATTAAAGCTTTCCATTTAGTAGGAAACAGCTGCACTCTTAACTTTACTATCTGGAAAGCAGGAGGAGAAGTAGCTGTTAAAAAAATCGTATCATTTTTAGTGAAAAATGGCACCTACTTGGGGAATAATTGCTCTTGCCAATAGGTTCTTAGAAAATTACAAAGCACTAAAATAAAATATATTAAGATTCAGAAGACTTTTAAACAATTATCAATACGAAAATTAACTACAAATATTAAACGGTGGCCTGTTCACACATATCAGCAGTCAAGAATATTCAATTCTACCTGAAAAAAAATTCTCCAGTCACTCACACACCATAGCAGCTGGATCAGGAAACTGTTGAAAAAGGGAGCCTTAAGTATGAGCAGAAAGTAATCACTTAACTCCCTTTCTGTCATTCTCTCTGTTTTATTGCAAGTTCTAACAACTTGATCAATGAAACGAGATCTCAAATTATTACACTTTTTGCCATCATTTTTCTCAGTGGAGAATCACATACTTGAGGAACAAAACACGCAGTGGAATTTGGCCAGGCTGGATGGGGCTTTGAGCAACCTGCTCTAGTGAGAGGTGTCCCTGCC
>JAOXJM010000001.1:18365476-18395094 GCA_026413425.1 Tringa solitaria | reverse complement strand
CTCTCTAAAAAAGACATTCTATGAACAAAAGATAATAATTTTCAGTATTTGTAGAAATTCTACATATACATGGAAAATTTTTTAATTTTTATAGTTCAATTAACAGAAAACCAAAGCACATTTTGACAGTGATATCTCAAAAGTACCTTTAGAAATCTGGCTGGTTTTTGTCAGGTTCTCACAAAGCTGTATACTTAAATAGAATTTAGAAATATCAAATAAAATAATCAGGCAGATTTAGATAAAGATAGAGTTTGATAGATATTTTGATGGCATTTGCATGAATTTCACATGTTGAAGCTCACCACAGTCAACTTAACTCCAAGTCCAGGAAAAAAAAAGAAAGACTGTTTTCACTGTTAATTCTCTTTCAATGTCTGCAATTGATTTAAAAGGAGTGTTTTCATCTGTTTACAGACAATAAATCAGTCCTCATTTAGCCAATAAATCACTCCTCATTTTCTGTGTTTAAACCTGCTCAAAATCCTTGTTCTCAGGAAAAAAACATTATGGTCATTTTCCTGGAATAATATCAACTATACATATATGTAGGTTTTAGATGTATCAAGCAACGGTCCTTCTGCCTGAGTACAGTCCCAATAACAGCTACATTCAATGTGAAAGCAAATACATTTTTATGGTTATCACTATTTTATTTTATAGAGCTAAGCACTGCAACAGTGGATGAACCTCCTGACCAAGATTTGTGTTAGTGTGGACTGCAACTGAATGAGTTAGCCAATAAACATTCTGTAAGATCTTGATTTTCCTGCCTCTCAGCTAAAATACTACCAATGTGGGGAACTAATATTTTGACAGTTTGCTAACAGCTTTAATTCGTCCACTATGGCAGTTCTTGCATTAAGCAAAGAGACAGAAGGGGCTGCTCTCCCTTTCACCAAGTAGGGCTTCCTGACCAGCAGTAACATTTCAGACTCAGGTGCCCATGGAAAAAAAAAAGAGACAAGGCTCAGCACAGAATCTACTACCTGAAAGCAACACTCAACCCAACTCTTAGCCTTCCTTAAATGATTTGCAGCCATAGACATGTATCATACCCTACAAACCAATAAAGCTATTTATCTTACAGTCCTAGAAAGAAATGCTGTTATCAATATTTAAATATTTAGTTGGTTTGATATAATCTTAGAAGAAAGACCCACAGAAAAAAAATATTACGTTTATTTACTGATCAAACTAATAAACAAAATACTCCTCTCAAAAATTCCAGAGAAGATACAAATTAACCAGTATTATACATTTGTTTCCAATGAAGCAAAACTAAAATGGATGAACCAGAGTATCATGTGGTTTTCTCATATGTGTATCTCTGTGTTTATACATCAACCAGTCCTGGGATGTAGGTAAGAGGAAAAGCAACCAGCACACAAACAAGTCTCAGTGTGAATTTACAAGCTTTCATTTTTTAAGGACAGAATTTTTTGTGACAGTTTGCAAATCGGGTTGTACCTGATTTGAAAGGTGTTCTGTTGACTTTTAAAGAACTACTGTCAAAGTCTGCAAATCAAAGTTAATACCCAACTTCCAATTCTTTTCAACATTTCAGCAACCAAAATTCAAAATTTTACTTCCTCTATTATTTCTTTAAATTTATACTTTTTTTTTTCTTTCTAACTAAGATTCCCCTATTACCTTCCAATTAAAAAAAAAAAGAACAACAACAACAAAAAAAAAAAAAACCACATCAAACTCATGGTGCTATCTCTGCTCTTCAGGGAAAAAAAAAAATCAGCAAATTTAGAGATGTGGGAAAAAAATGTTACATCTTGATTAGGCAAGTTCAGCTACAGTGCTACACACTGAGAAGAAGTATTTGCATTATAGAAATATATACACTGAGAAGAGCAAACCAGAAAGCAAAATAAGAATACAAAATTTGTCGAAAGCATACTTTAGAAACGCTGCTCTTTGACTTTGCAGAAGAGCTCTGAAATTTTCATTTCAATGCTTTATGCGACTGTCCCTTTCAAACAAAGGCCAAACCAAACTAGCTCTGCTTTAAGTTCTAACTTCCTGCCACCCACTTTTAAGAGAGATGTTCCTGTTCCACAACTGGAAAAATGCATATTATCCAGCCAAAATGTAGGTATCCTTTGTCACAGAAAACATACATGACGTAAGTAAAATTAACACGCACATGAAATCTAGACACCCCTATCATGACAAATGACTTTTACCCATCATATCTACGAGGGTCCTCCGGCATTTTGGCAACCCAAAATGTCTGTTGAAATTACATGCAATGAAACTGAAAGCATATTTTTTCTCAACAGTTCAGTTCTAACCCTCTGTGCATAGTCACACCTGTTGCTTCAATATACTTTTAAAATAATTTAAAATGACACAAGAAAAATTAAACTCTAATTTTGGATGTATTATATCATCTCTGCACTGCCAGTTTACTAAGTCCTAATAAGGTACACGTAAATCTACAGTGTGCCATATCACAGAGTTTATAATTGGGCTCAGAGAACCTGATGTATGTGGAAGAAAAACAACCAAGCCCAACTCTCAAATCTCTGCAGATCTAGCAGTTGGAAGAAAAAGTCTCTACACATATATCAAGTTAATTTGTCTGAGAACTCACTGGCAAACCGTGATTCACATAGCTGTACTTGTCAGACGGAGTAACAGAAAAGCACTTCACAAAGTGGCAAGACAAACAGTAGGGCCAATTCACCTGACCTTAGATAAGGAAAATAAGAAAGCAAAACTGAAAAATACAGAAAAGTAATAGTGGGACTCCATGCCAACACGGAGTGCTAAGTTCTAAAATAAGCTCTCAGGAAGGAAATGGACATCAGTTACTACAAGAAATGAAAGCCAGTGAAATATATTGGGAATGTGCTCTAATAAGGTAATGTAGGAAATATTTTCTTGAGTTCTACAAATTTGGTCTTTGAGGGAGACAAAAAGTCGCCTATAAATTTCATGGAATTAACTAAAAAAATGAGATGGGTAGTTGCTTCATTTTATTTTGCATCTGTGCTTCTATTAAAATATCAGGATTAAAAGATTACTTTTAGTCTATGAAATTGAGGATTCTGAAGGACATCCCTTTCCTCTATATAGGGATAAATTATCTGAGCAACAGTTCTTGGCATTACATATGCTCAGTATGATGCCAGTCTTAGGAAGTCAATGTAGTATTTGTGCCAAAGAATACACTGGTTTACCTATATTCCTGTCAAATGTCAAAACGGAAAAAGATAAGCATTAAGCTGTTTCATAGGAATTATTTTTGAAATGCCACCAACTGAAGTATTATAAGTTGTTTTAAAACTAATTTATTGGAATTGTATCTGAAATACCTCAAGTCCATTTACCGTGATTACAAGTAGCAGTTCATATAACTTGTTACCACCCTAAGAGTTCACAGCAGCACTTTACAGAACTCTGCAAAAGCATGGGAAAGGGAGCCTACGTAATACTCTAAACTGTTAAAAAGTCCCTTGGGTAAGGCATCATAAAGAAAATTATATTACAAAATAATCACATTTATAGACAGGTAGAGATCTCTAGTTATACAGGCAGCACTAATACATTTGGCCAGCCTTTAGACAAAAAATGTCAATGAAGATATATACCATGGAAAAAAAAAGTGAATAGTGGCAATGTACTCCTTGAACAAAAACATATTGATAAAAGAATGAGGTATGGAAGGCAACAAATCTTTCCAGATGAAAAGGCCTGTAAAAACAGCACTTATGCTGAAGAACTCAGAATTGGAGGAACCACTCAGGTCATAAAGCCCAATATCCTATCAAAAATAACCACGTAACATAAACTTTTTTCATACATAGGTTTTATTTTCCAGATGAGGGGAGAAGGAAGAGCAGGAGGAAATGAAGGGGGTGGCACTTCAATGCTCAGTGCAATTTTTATCTGCTCTTATATTCAAGGCAAGCATTTCTAGTCTTCTTCGCCCCTGCAGCTTCTTATATATATGTCCACATAGAGCACCTGTAAACTTTTTCTTACCTAAATCTCTACTAGATGATGGTGATTCAAATGTATTAATCACACTACAAAAGGTTGCACAGTGAAAATGTGTTTAATATTGTTTTGTATGGAAGAGGCCTAAAAAATGAGCCAAAGAATGATAAATCTTTGGTACATTCATGTAAAATTCACCCAATTTCCAACTTTTTGGAGAAATATACTATATTTACAGTGCCCAGAGTGTGAAAATACTGGCAAAGAAACTGGAGAATTTACAGTAAGACAAAATACATCGTAAAAAATGTTCAGGATACAAGCTGTTTGCAAAGATGTCTTCAGAAGACCCCAGTAATTTATGCCAACTACATCCCTCAATTTGTACAAATCCTTTGCTGCAATATTTCAGCATCTTGACCTATAGTCTTAATGAATCTGTATGGATCTGTATCACATGCCTATTTTTCTACGTTTTTTCTTTCCTACAGAAATACTGAATCAGTTACTCGGCATTAAATATTTCAATATTAAGTGTGGGCCTTGAAAATAAAAAAAGCAACATTTTAAAGATGCTGTAACGAAGGACTAGATTAGTGTGATGATATATATGTTCAAAATCCTAGCAACTTGGCTAATTAGCTTTTTAGTCAACAAAGACAAGCACTTCCATAGCACAATTTGCCCCAAACTACACCATGTATCTAAAACAGGTTTCATGAACTGCACTGTAAAAATGTCTGTTTCCACCAATTTTAAAATGAGATTATGGTAAATGTAGATGACTATATGCCAAAAATCTGAAGGAAAAACAGGCCTATTCAGATGGAATTGAAACTATTTGTCAGACAACGGGATCTGAGTTCCAGACCATATATGTTTGGTTTTTTCTAGGTGGAGCTGATAACCCAAAAGGAAAACATGTGTGAAAATTCCTTAAAACAGTATCTTAAAAAAGTCATTAGTTCAGGTACTAGGATATACAAAGACATGTTAGATCAAATGCCTTATAGAATGTAATTTCAGGGAAACTACCACCTTTAAGTAACATTAATTGAGAACAATTTTTAAAGTCTCCTGGGTTTATATTAAATATTGATGGGGTTTTTTACTGAGCACATACATACACAAACACATATATACTCTCATCTTAAAATGAATTATCAATAAAGCACTACTGACAGTGTACAAAGAAAAAGCTCTAGAAGACCTTTCTGATATTTTTCAATAAAAAGATCATTAAGATTAACTCAGATTATTATATTAGTTCAATTCAGAAAAGATGTTTATATTTTTATGATTCAAGCCTATATACAGAACTATTTTGGAATTCAGTCACTATGGAAAAAATAATAGAAAAAGTCACATTTCCTTTCGGTTGCACAGAAGAAAAGCATCTATCCAAGGTTTATCTAAATATAAAGTCCATTTTAGTCCAAAAAAATGAGCAACTGGTGAAACCTTTCAGTAACACCAGAGAATGCTATCAATAAGAGGTAACCTCTCACAATATCTGTTACACTTGTATTTAGTTTAATTTAAAGCAAGAGACCAAAAGTCATAGAATGGTTTGGGTTGGAAGGGACCCTTAAGGCCATCCAGTCCAATACCCCTGCCATGGGCAGGGACACCTTCCACTAGATTAGGTTGCTCAAGGCCCCATCCAACCTGGCCTTGAAAACTTCGAGTGATTGGGGCATCCACAACTTCTCTGGGCAACCTGTTCCACTCTATTGCCACTCTTATCATAAAAAAATTTCTTCATTATGTCCAATCTGACTCTACTTTCTTTCATCTTAAAAACATTGCCCCTTGTCCTGTCACTATAGGCCTCCGTAAAACAGCTCTCTCCATCTTTCCTATAAGCCCCTTTCATATATGGAAAGGCTGCAACAAGGTCTTCCCATAGGCCTTCCTCTTCTCCAGGCTGAACCCCAACTCTCTCAGCCTTTCTTCATACGGGAGGTGTTCCAGCCCCATGATCAGTTTTGTGGGCTTCCTCTGGATTTTGCCAGAAGTGCTAGAAGTCACTGTTCCCACAGCATTTTGATATTTCTGCTTGCAATTGAATCATTTAATGAAAAGTGCAAGAGCTTAGCTTAAACCCACTTCTATCATCTGGCTAAGCTGTTCTGCCAAACTTTGCACTGGTATTCTTCAATGGAAAAATTAAATATTCTGCTAAAAGGGATATTGACCTCTGCGAGTATCGAAAGTGATACAAGCATTTGGGGTTAACAGTATCTCATATTGTCAGTGTATTATCTCTTAGAACACATTTGTCAACATCAGAATTCTAAGATAATAAGGAACAAAAAAGAGTTCTGAGAACAAAAGTAAGTGCCGCTATAAATTAAACTATGATTAACAAGAACACAATAAGAATTCCCTTTTAGATTTTGACAAAATTCAGAAATAAAAAAAAGACTTTTTCATATATGGTAATGTCTCATTTCTGTAGGAATTAAGGACCTTTCTCTCGGATGATGCAGTTTTGTCAGCTAGTGGAACCAGCAGGTTCTACCGCTGTGCTTGAGTACAGTCGATCACTACAATTCTTCTCTACAATGGATGAAAAATCAGGAATCAGTCCAACCAACATAACTTGCAATTTGAAACGTTACCAATCTCCTAGGCATTCTGCTCTGGGCTTTTATTCAGTTTTTGGTATACAAAATACAAACAGAGTACATCTGTTTATGAATTAACCTCTACACAAAACAAAACGAGACACAGTCCCAGTTCTGGACCTTCAAAACACCAAACCAAACAATGGGGTCATAGCTCAAATTGCTACTTTCAGTCACAGGTAAAGACAGAAGGAAGCTTTATTTTGCCAGATACGTGATCCTAAAAATATCGTAAGATCCTGCCCTGTTAAAACACTCTCATGTTGGAAGAGCAGAAGATGCCAGTGGTGGAGGGCTCTTAAAGACAAGAGTCAGTTGTCTTAACTTGGGCTGCAAGAGAATATCAAAACTAAAAATAAGTCATACCAACCTAAAGCCTTGAAGAGATTTGCAACCGAAGGAAAAACAGTAGCTAGAGGTCTCTCTAGGTATAGTTAATGTTTTCTCCAGCAACAGCATATCATTTGGCAAAATAAATAACATTTTTTTCTGGAGAAGTAACTTTCTTATTGCTATATTGGGCCACAGGCACTTAAAAGTGCTAGGAGACACAAAACCGGGGATGATATCGAGTAACTATCTGTTCCACAGAGACTTGTTTGAAAAATAGTCAGTTCTGCTCCTCACATGAGATTTCGATGAGATACTTTCCTATTATCTGAGAGCAATCAAGTGTTTGAAGAAAAATGTCAAAAGAAGCAGTCCATCCAGAGATCAAACTAAGACACAGGCCACAAAGTCTTCAGGAGACAACAGATCATCACGTGAATGCAAAACCCTCTACCATTATGTTTGTGATTCCCGTACTATAGCCAAAGTCCATTTATTGAAAAACATGTACAGAATCTTTGAAATAAACCTCTACACCAAGAATATTGGAAAACATACCCTAAATACGGTTCATATATTTTCAAATAGTCATCACATAACATTTTCCTATTTGCAAGGCTAACATAAAAGCATATCCATGAAGAGATGACTTCCCAAAACATCTACAATAGCAATTTTGCCAGCCATCTGTGCAAAAAGCAGTGTAATTTCCCTTTAAACAGAGAAAAAAAAAAAAAAACAAAACTAAACAAATCCCCAGCAGAACAGCAGAAAAACACACCTGGTCAAATATGAGCCTAAGCATGAAAACATTCTGGTTTGAATTTAGCAACAAAGAATATGCAGACGAGGAAGGCTGTGGTTAATCAATGCTATCTTGATTTGCCTATGTATTTGACACTTCTGTACATAGTTCAGTATCGAAGTGCATTTTTGAATTACTGGCAACATTCGAGGTATACCTCTAATAAAAATTATTTGGCATGCCAGATGCTGGACTAGCTGTCAATGTGTTTTTTTCACATAATAGCCTTATGGTTAAAGCACTCGTTAAGAAAGCACTAAATTACATCTGAAAACTGAGAGATTTCATACCCCCAGCTTCTAGCAGAGAAGAATGAGTGGGGAAATACCTACTCATAAGGCTACACCCAGGGAAGGATTTACTACCAGTTCCTCAATGGAGTCACTAAGCTATGAGTGGAAGATTAATGGGACCCCAGTAAAAGAGGATACAATCTAGCCCCTGTTTACACACTTAGCTGGAGCAGTGGGGCTCTACTCCATGCTCCCAATTCTGTTTTCATAGTATATCTTAAGAACAATACAGTACATTGCATAAACAGAGGAAAAAAAAAGGCAAGTCAAAGAGGTCTCAGTCTCTCTCCTGTCAACTTTGTTGAAAGACATGGAATATTCTGCTGCCACATTGAAAATATTCATTTCTTTCTAGTTCCCCCTCCCTACCTGTTTCCCTTAACAACCATCTGTACCAGTGGTTATACTTGCAATGGAACTAAGTTACCAGAATTGAAATACATTTGAAAATTGTAAATGGTGCTCACCTAGCCTTAAAATGTTGAATTCAACATTAAAAGCAATATAAAGACATTTCTTATGATGATACCAACGACTTCTATGTAATACATGGTCTGGACAGTCTACAACGTAACTGCTGAGATAATCTCAGTGTCAGCTTGGTACTTACATTGACAGGTAGTATGTTGTAGAGGCCAGTAAGTTCAAAGCACTGATTTTAATTCAAAAAATGAATCTTAAAAAGGCACTGCTGTGATGTTATATAAAAAGGCAGAAGTTTAATACCTAGCTTTTCTTATTTAATGTCATCAAAGCATGTATACAAACCATATATACAAACCAGACTGAAAAAAATTTTGAATAATGACAGTTGCTCTATATGTCACATTCATTCTGTCTGTGGAGTTTGGGAAAAATACAAGAACAACAATTCTTGCAGAAAACACAGTAACATTAGAGATCAGTTTGGACAGATTAAAAAAAATCTTCTTCATTTGTAAAAAGCCGAGAAAGCAATCTGAATGATACAGGGGCAGTAACAGGAGCTGTAGGCCTTCATTCAGAGAGGACTTGTTTGCATCCAACATAAATCAGCAGTGACTGTTTACCATCTAAGAGCTGCTCAGTAGTCAATGCATGATGATATGGTAGCTCCTGTTGGACAGGTGTCCAGGTGACAGTCACAGCTAATTGCCATCCCTGCTGGCCATCTCAAATAGCGTAAGGGGACAATAAGACCTAGAGACCATAACAGCCTGTGTCTTCTAGACTGAAAGAAATTCCAGAACAGGATGATGAGAAGGTGTTTCTCAAAGGAGCAGCATCCACTCAATTTAAAACAACAGGAACACAATTTAAGGTGAGGTCGATACAGTATTTTTCATGGGAATTATCTGCATTTTGTATGGTACCCTGCAAAATCTTTGAGACTTCTGCTATTTATGCTAAGGGCTTGATTCTTCTGCTCAAGAAATTCCACAGATTTAAATGGTAGACTGCAGAATCAGCCATTTAATAGAACTTATCAGTAATTCATCATTAGTATGTTCTTATTTTGTATTCTGCAAGCAAAAGAAATAATGAATTAGGAATCCTCTTCCCATTTCTTATTACTGTGAAAGAACTTGTACTTACAATGCAGAACTACAGAGTTACGGGAAATACTTTGCATTTTGGACTTTTGCATTCTTTTTTCCTAGTACTATCACCATTCAGTAAGCATAAATGCTGGGCTTCAGATTGCTGTCTTCCATACACAGTATTTAAAACAAGAAGGTGAACTTTCCAAGTACCATTCAGTTTTGGTAATTCCTTTCAAAAAACCCATTTGTGTGCCCTTATAAGTATTACCTTAAGAGAGCACGAAAACCTATAACACGACAGGACTCTAACGTTCTATTCCTTATGCTTACAAAACAGTAAAAAATAAGGAAAGCCAAAAGCTCCTAACAGCCACAGAATTTGCTAAAGCTGAATCATACGTCGTTTAAAAAGTCACCATTTACATATAATAAGCATCTCAGTATTTAGAGCAAAGCCAACTGAATAAATTCACTAAGAAGTAATTCTGGATCAAAACCATATTATTTTTAGATTTCTGATGCAGCACGCAACTTTAAAACAACTGATAATTTGTTTCATTTGACCAAACTTTTTAACATAGAAAAATGTAAACCCAGTTAGAGAAAGAGAAAAAAAAACCAATCCAATGTACCTTCACAACACAAAATCAGTTCTAAAAGAATTCACTGTAGGTACTTCTCTCTGGTCTATCACTGTTCATTAAACAAGTACGCTGAATACAGGTCCAGGATCCAAAAATGTCACTACTCCTCTAATTCTGAACTGCCATTGAAGGTGGTCACCCTCTGCCAGGATAACCTTCTGAGACAGTTTTCACATTTACTTCTGGTTCTGTTAATTAAACCAACTCCTTGATGGTTATACCAAGGACCATAAACAGCCTATTTCTACTATTTGATTTTTGCCTTCTCCTGTTGAGAACCTACCAAATCAGACCATTTTTCTTCAGTTGGAGAATATCGCATTATATTTATCACTATAGCAACTAACCTAATTGATTTGATGCAGGTTTCTCTTCCACCATAGGATGGAGCCACTATCCCTAAGTATAGTCTAAACATTTAAGAAAGAAAAAAAGATCAGTTTATAATTTTACCATGTCAATCAGAAAATAATTGGTCTTCAGAAATTAAAGTATAAATGAAAGTCTAATGGAATGCACATATGCATTCAAAACATGCTTTATAAATATGCTTATCTGTTAAGTGAAACTCAGAGTATGTTGTTTACAGGTTGCTCTCAGTAATAGGGATGACTATTGTACAACAAATACATTCTCAGAAACAAAGATTCACAAAGTAATTAGGGGAAGGGGAAACAACATTCGTATAACTGATTCAGGAATAAGCTTTGTCAGACCAGTAGACTAAAGATGAAAATAAGCAAGGTAGATCAAAAGTTTTATTTACAGTCCTAAAAAAATGGAAATATGTAAAAGTTCTGGGGTTTTTTTCTGAGTTGCAGGGTTTGATGTAAATGTAGTAAAATGATACAGTGAGAGATGATCAGATGCAAGTTTCCTGTAATTACTTTAATAATGTGTTCACCTGCATTGGTTTTTTTACAGAAGTCTGCTTGATATCAGAGATTTAAGCTGGTATATTTCCATATACCTGAATATAAGGTTTGTGGAAAAATACAGAACACTTTACACTGTCAAGTTATTTTCTTTTACTTCCTAAGAAATATGGCAAGGCTGTTATTCCTAAAACATAACTGACACCGTCCTCTCCCCCCTCCAGTTATGCTTTTCTTCAGAAAATAAGGCATCAGATGAAAAAAAGACTGAATAAAACCTAGATGATTTTTAAAAGAAGTCATAAAATTTGCAGTACTACTTTACCTAGAAATAGCTTTTTTTTTCCTTGATGTTTAAACATCTTCACCCTTTCCACAGAGCAAAAACATTTTTTGCAATTTTTCAAATACTACGGCTAGAAAAAATGTTCATGGCACTTCATTAACATTTGGAATTGCAGTTATCAAATCAGTGAAAGATTACATAAATGGTGGAGTGTTTTGACACTGCATATTTTAAGCTGCATGGTGCTTTTCAGCACTATATGGAATGAAGAGCGTACTACATGTTTGAGGAACACCATCTACACCACCTCAGAGAACTAATTAGAAACTGGTCCTTTAAGCACATCGGAAATTGCTTTCATACGATCAGCTAACATTTGCATTGTTGAGCATTAGTAAGCAATGCAAAAAATAAATGAACAATATATAACAATCCAAATGGACAACTTCATTCCTTAAAACAGAACATTGTCAAATCCCTCACTGTTGAATATAAATATTTTTTAAGGTGTCAGAGTTTACATTTAACTCTTTCTGAGGCTATAATGATAGAGGATATCTGCACAGAAGAACTCATATATTCTCATAAAAAGACCCTCTAGACATTTCTAGCAGCACAAACTTAATCAAATATTTCTTATTACTAATATCCAGCTGAATTCCCTTTACACTTGAACAATTCATCCTGCAATATGCATTTACTCAGTCACTTATCTCCCAGTATGCACATAAATTATTTAAAATATAAGTTTGTTGTTTAGTATACCCTCTATATTAGCACATTGAATATGGCATTATGTAGAAATGAAATTATTAAAAGTGTGGCCTCTTTGATATGAATTTTTATGAAAAGTGTAATGCAAAATGTGCTTAATTACAAAAAAAAAATTTACAAAATATGTTACTGTTTTTGGAATAACCCTCTTTCACTGCTGTCAGTACAGAGAGTCCCTAAACATGAAAAAAGAATGAATTAAAGGTTTTCTTAGCCAATTACAATCTTGTTTCAGAAAAAAAAACCCACACAGAAAAATGGAGCATATAATACGGATGGAGGGAATGGAATAGAGGGTTAAGAAATGCAGCAGGCATACTCCTGAAAAACAGAATCCATTTCCTATTCATCATAACCTACACCTATTACGGCTCAACAAGATAAGCCTAGTGCTAAGTCTTTTATGCTACAGCTTAATGAAAGGAATACGGACTATGGGTAAATTACAGACCACATTCAGCTCAGGTTGGGAAAATACAGTGTAGATCCGTTTTGGCAAAGTTGTACAGATCCCTTCTGATAAATTACATATTTTTTTTATTATTGCATAGAAACTGCTTTTTCTATTATTTTTGAAAGATTCCCACTCTGGAACTACGGACTTACTTGCATTCCACAGAAGTATGGGCATTAACTGTATTTATATTATGTAACTGATTGAAACTGACTCTTGCTGAGAGAAAAACAAAATAACAAGAAAAAATAAAGACTTTTAAAAGTACTATTAGTCCAGGCACTTGATTCTTACAGCTATCTTATCTGCAAATCAGTGTGATTAGTGGACAATCTATTGAGCCTGAAAAAGAATATCCCAAACTCTACTGATGACCTGTGATGCAACTCTAAAGCTGATAGCATGGGCTTACTAAACTGCTGAGGATATGCTAAGGAAGTGCCAGGGTGTTCCAATGCAATTTCACAGTCAGAGGATCACATATGATCCCAGTGATGTTAAGACATCTGTCACTTGACTAAATATGGGCTTCCTAAAGGAACGAACATAAGCAAAACAGCTTCTATTCATGGAAGGTGGATGGGGGTAGGAGAGCGTGTACGTGGAGGGAGCAGACTGGGAGAGAGCTGGTAACATCTGATAATCGACAGCGAAGAGTGGATTACGGTTACTGCCACTAAAAAGTTTGTTCCTCATATCCAAGAGATGTTTCTGTTTGGACTGGAAATGCCACACCTACGACCTATGGACACCTCATGCTCCCAAGAAGCAGCGGTATTTAAGTGTCGGTCTACCTGCTCTACCATGGGGGAGTCGAGGGGTAAGCATGGAAGTGGCAGGTCTAAGGCGCAGCACCTACACCTGCCGACTTCAGATCTCGGCCTTTGCCAGAAGCGTTACCTCAGGCGGGAAGGGCGTGGATTTACATCCAGCAAAAGCACCAGGACAAATATGTACTTACTGCAGTAAGCGATTAGGAGACTAGCCAGGATCATGATAGCCCAGAAAGTTGAGGACATGCTTGGCAAGGCGTTGGCATCTTTCCTACTGCTTCTCCTGGGAGATGGAGCCATTGAAGCCACTTCCCCAGGGTGGGGGGGGGGGGGGAGAAAGTCAGACAGTTTCACCAGCCAGCTCTCCCCTTGACTGATGGCCTTTCTCCAGGTGTAATCCCCAAGGAAGGCATCTTCCAACGACCCAGCGGTCCGTCAGCAGCAACACGGCCCTGTCGCAGGAACCATCTTCCAACCAGAAAGCCAAGGCGACTCTAAAGCCTGCAGGACTTGGTGCTGGGGCTCGGCTGCCTGGCGTGGTGCTGAGCTCGCAAGATGTCCCACGAACCAGCCTCTGCTTATTTATTTTTTTTTTCCTTTCCTTTTTTAATTGGCAGAACTTGCTTCGCTTGCTGTCCGTCCCCCTGCCTGCTCCCCCTCCCCCGGCAGGCAGACCCCCGCAGGCAGGGGCCCGGGCCCAGGCGGTGCTACCGCGGGGCGGCCTCCCCCGCCCGCCCGCCCGCCCGCCGCTCTAGGGCGACCCCCTCTCAGGCCGCCGCCGTCTCCCAGCCCAGGGCAGCATGGCCGCGGGGGCAGCGGGCACGGCGGGGCGAGGGCACCTCGGCGGCCACCGCCGCCCGCCCGGGGGGGTGGGCTCCGCCTGGCAGCTCGGCGGGGCGAGGGCGATCGGCAGCCGCGGGGGGCGGCGGTGCCCGCCAAACGCTGAGGGCGGCGGAAACGGACAGCCCGGCCCGCCGGGCGGAGAGGCGACCCGTCCCCCCCGGCGAGTCCAGCCTGATCTCCCCTCCCGGCTGGTCCTGCGGGTTCGACGGGGCGGAGGCGCGAAGAGCGGCCGGATCCGCGGCGGGCGGGACACTTTACGAGGAGGGTCGGCGGTGGCGGCGGGTCTCCTCTCCCTGCGCCGCCGGCTCCGCTCTCAGGCTCTGCCGCTAGAGCAGCGCCGGCCCTTCAAGTAAAAGAAGGAGGAGGAGAAGGAGGAGGAGGGGGACGGCGGTCACGCCCACAGGTGAAGAGCCCACCGAGCGGTCCTTCCCCCGGCGCCGCGCCACCTGCGCGTCCCCGCAGGAGGAGCGCTCCCGCCCGCCGCCGCCCGCGCCTCGCCCCGCACCGGCCCTCGCCTCGCCCCGCACCGGCCCTCGCCTCGCCCCGCACCGGCCCTCGCCTCGCTCCGCACCGGCCCTCGCCTCCCCCCGCCCCGGAGCGACACTGCCGCCGGCGGGTTTAACCCTCGGCGGTGGGGAGGGAGGAGGAGCGGGGCGACTCTCCCCGCTGCGGCGGCTGCCAGCCTTGTCGGGGGCGGCGGTAGTGCGGCGGGCAGGGGCCGAGGGGTGCGGGGCGAGGGGTGCGGGGCGAGGGGGGGACGAACCCTGTGGCTCTGCGGGGTGAGAGTCAGCTCCAGCCCCCAGAAGCTCCCCGCCACCCTCAGCGGAAAGGCGGCCCGGAGGAGCCGCCGGGCGGGGAAGAGAATGGGAATGGGAATGGGCATGGGGAAGGGGAAGGGGAAGGGGGAAGGAAAGGGAAAGGGGAAGAGAGGCGGCCCCCGCCTGGAGCCCCCTCGGGGACGTTTTGCTCTTGGCTGAGCTGGAGTCTCGGCAGGAAGAGACGGGGCCCAGAGAACCTCGGTCCATCCCCTCACCTGCCCGGTGCAGCTCAAGTCTCTGCGGTGTCTTCTGCCCCGACAGGGCCTGAGGTGATCAGGGAAACATTCCTCCTCCCGGTGGCACGAAAGTTCTGTCACAGAGGTGGCAGGAACACATGGGTGTGAAACTCAGTGTAGAGGGCTCCAGTACACGTGTGGACCAGTAGCCTTTATGGTAATAATAAAAAACTGAAATGTTATAAGTGGGACCAGGTAGTTGAGCTTTTCCATTTGAAGTCTCCATAGCAATGTCCTCAAATTAATATTTTAAGTTCCGCAGAAGGTAGTCACGTTCTGAATACAGGCTGGATTTGCAGACTAGAAGAGCAGCTGGCTCACAAAATGTCCCAGTTGTTTCCTCCTGTGTTTTGCTGCCATAATAAAAGTACTATGAAAAAGTAGATCCATATTCCTTCAGCATCCCCGGCTTTGTCTGATTGTTTGCCACTTAAATATCTGGACTTAAAACTGTATATGAATGTTGCATTATTTACAAGACAGGACTGTAGGGACATGTTTAGTACAGCTGCACTTGACGAGATACTTAGAACTAAGTTCAGTTTTGCACCGTAAGGATGTCGTTATCATAATCCCTTTGATTTCAGATCTGATTTTCTACCAGATTCGTTTGCATCCTGAACTGGTAGGGCAGTAGGCTGATGTGTTCAAGTATGCTTCACAGAGATGAAGCTTCAACTATTATTTGGGTACATGCACAACATCCCCTTCCAAGATGTGACTTTCCCTTATTTTCAGTGGGAATTTCTTTTCTATTTGGTTTAAAAACTAGAGTACAACTCAAGCATTAAGGCTGCGTGCTAAGCTTTGTTCTTCTCCCCCATATCATTTTAAAGTGCATTTTTTATTATTTTGTATTTAGAGACTAAATCTTTGTAGCACCTTCTATCCCTGACTTAGACACTAGATTTTCTATGAGTCAATATAAAATCCATAGCTCCTTTGGTATCCTGAAGTATTACTTCTGTTTAATGTTATAAAGTACTACTGCATAATGATTTTTTAAAAAAAAAAAAATAGGACTTTCAAATTTCCTATTCTCAGAACAAATGTAAATAAGTATTAAGCAACAAAAATGCCTCAGCATGATGTGCTGCTGTTCATTGCAATTCCAAGACTAACATGTAAATTAAGCATTTTTCTGTATGTATGAAGGGAAATTTGATTTCCATTTGATTTCCAGTTCTGAGTATTGAATGTACAGTTGAATAATATATTTTAACTATTACTAAGAAGAAAAACACAAGTATCTTGACAAGAAATACATAGCATGATGTATAGATTAAGAGACCTTAAAGCCCCAAAGGATAGCTGCAACAGTATATAGGCTGCTGTACCTTTCAGTACAGTCCATAGAATTTTATCTAGTAAATCTTATAGTTCAGCCGTTAAGTTGTGGTTATACAAGAGGATTTCCCTTGGAAATATATTCAGCTTTCAGTCTGGGTAGTGGGAGTCATGATTACTGTTCGCCTAAATAAAACCCTGAAGCTTCATGCAGAAACGAAAGAATTGCTTTGCTAGTTCTGAAAATTGACATTGTTCACTTCAGACCAGGTCAATTCTTGTGTTGGAGAACTACGCAGTTACTCAGAAAGAAAGGTACCGCTACTGAGAGCAAGGACCACCGAGCTGGGGCCTTCATATTTCTACATCTACCTGTAATAGTTTTACGTAAGGCAATTTCTACAAAGAAAGATTTTTAATGCTACATTCTGATTTCATTGTCAAAGACAAGATAAGACTTAAAACCATTCTTTAAAAATGTAATTTTAGGTCACTACTGATTTGTTCTGTAGGCTGATCCCCGGTAATGGTCTGGCTGTTCTGCACTGTCTTGTACTGAAAAGTATCTCACCCTAGAGTGACACTACTCACAAAGTAAAATCCTACTCAATGAAAAAGTGGCAGAATGTGACCTTAAATTAATTTGCTGGCCTCTTTCTTGACATGTTCCCTTCACATTGATTTTTAAGGAAAATGTGTGAAGTCTCTATCTTTAATGCTTCCCTCATCTCCGAAGAAATTCCCAGTATTCAGACCTTTGTGTGTGCAGAGATGTAGAAACAATGATTAAACTCATGCACAGATGTCTGAAAGCAGACAAGAAAATAGAAACCCAAGTTAAAGGCTGTATATCAAAATGAAATAAGCTTGTCAGAAATCAGATTTATTCCCATACAATCAAAGACACAGATCGCTTCTGCCATTGCTGTTGGCAGAGGTAATATCTACAAGGAAATTAAAATAATATTTAACCTATTTTTTAAGACAGGTTGTGCCATTGCTCCAGCTAAAATTACAAGCAAAATGTTTCTATTGACTAGAAACAGGCATACTTTAAAGCCTGTTGTATGCTGTATCTATGTGTCAGACAGTTTGTCCAAGATGTGTATATGCATCACTGCTTTCTGCTAGGATGTCAGACCTGTGAAGCCTGTGCAGAGATGTTGACCTCTATTACAGATGCAGCCTAGAGAGGATAAATTCTAATGTTCATTTAGCACCAGCCATGTACATGGTAGAAGGAAGCTAAGCTTCTTTACGTCTTTGCAGAGAGACCTTCAATTCTTTTTGAGTCTGCTTATTTACTTGAAAAGAGGAGTTTTAAGTGGGTCAATTCTATGGCAGTAAACTGATTCAGTGTGTTTAATAAAGAATTACCAACCAGTAATATGCAAGTCAACAACTGAGTTTTAGCTTTAGATACAGTAAAATGCTTCAGTTGATTCTAAATGTTGATTTTAAAGAAAGAACAGAATAATCTTTCAATGTACGTAAATCATAGAATACCAGGTTGGAAAGGACCTCAAGAATCATCTGGTCCAACCTGAATTGCCAAAAAAAATGTTTAGATCTTTTGATTTTGATAAATATGAGTGAAATAGATGTGAAGGAATAGCATCAATAATTTTTTTTTACAATGTTAAAAACATGCATTACATATAAGAGCTTTGTAACATCGGCTTGTTTTATCTCAGCATAATTTTCAGAGGAAGAGCAATGGAGCTTAATACTAAGAAAGCAAGCTTTATTTAACTGTTTAAAATTTCAACAAAGTAGTAAAAAGTCTGTGTATGTCTCTTTATAACAATCCATAGCATCTCTTTAACAACCATAGTGAATTGCAATTTTCTTCCATCTTCTTTGAGAAGAGATCAGTGGAGACCAGTCAGGTGACACAGATTCATGGTTAAGGAAAACCAACATTTTTAGTTAGATTTTGCAAGATTTGCTATCTTTGTATTTACTAGTCTTAGGCCATGTTTGGGAAAAAGGTTCAAAGTAGACTCGTACCTTAATGATTTTTTTAATACCTTCTTTAGTGCCCAAAATATTGACCATCTATTTCATAGGGAAGGTGTTGCTACTGGCTTGCATTAAGCAGAAAATTATTGCATTTGTGACAAAGAAAGAAGAAGGAAGGAAGAGAGACCGAGTGTGTAGGTGCATGCTAATTTTATTGTCAAATTATAATTTACAGAGTGAGTTCATACCTTCAATAGCAGAAATCATATTTGAGTCTAAATGGCAGAGAACTGCCTGTATCTGAAACTATGGGATCAGGAACTTCATTCTCACCCGGTATTTAAGTAAAAGTATTTATTTACAGAGTACTGAAAAAATGCATAGATTTTGATACATGTTCATGCAACAGGATTTTTCTTCAAGGTCAGTAACAGTGAGGTCCTTAAGAACTATCCACAATTCTCTTAATGCATAGTCAAAATATATTTAGAGGGAAGCTGTTGACCATGCAGTGATCAAAGCTAAGACATATTGCTTTATTTCATTATATCATCTATGTGCCAGGCGCTCTCACCAATGAGTGCTTCTGTTAGTTATTACAAACCTATAGCTGTGGTGTGTTAATTGTAGACTGTGCCTTTTTTCTGGTCTTCTTTCTGTAACAGATTCAAGCTACCAGTTAGTAGCTGTTTTTTTCTAGCCATTATAAGTTTAGCTAGGGTTTTTTCTGACTTTAATAATGACATTATAGATACAGTTTGGTATAGATATAGCTTGAAAAGCTATATGTGTTTTAGATTTAACATGAAAGCTTTCATAAATTATGGGAAATCCTCACCCCATAAAACAAAATACATGAAGTTGTTCACTGGCAGCTATGTTAACCTATTCAATTATTTGCAAAGCCAAACATAAAGGAAGCAAGAGAGTGACAGTGGAAATACACTGCCAATACAAAACATTTTTATACCTGTCTGTGTAACTGATGTGTTGTCACAACATCCACATTATTATTCTGACCGAATATTATTTACAGACTTTACACTAAAATGCAGAAAAAGTGTAAAGGAGAGACACTTAAAGATGCATCTTAGTTCCACTTTGTGTCAAAGTTAAGTTTGTATTTTTTATAAAAAATTGGCACCAATATAATATCCTATCAAAATGTTTCTGCCATTTTTTCAAGAAATCCTAGCTATAGATGACCAAGAGATTAAATGAGTTTTTGTAAAATTACTGCATTTTCATTTAGATCCTTAAAATATTGAGATAAAAAAACCCTTTACAGTTGGTATGCAAGAAGCCCAAATATCAGAACTAATGTTGGGTTATTTTAAACTACCACTCTTTATAGCACGTACTAATAAAATGTTTATTTTTATGATGTGGGTGTGTAAGATTGTTTCTTTGCACTGAAATGCCTACAACTGATGTGGTAGATAAGTACGTTTCTGTCACTTAGCAACCTTCACTCGTTCAGAAAAAAAAAAAAAGTTTGGGGTATCTGGAATGCTATTATTGAAAGTGTCTGGAGTTTAGCAAATTACCAAATCATTCAGAAGTGAGTCATTACCTGAGCTACAGTGATGCAATATACTGGATTTGACAGCAAGAACAGAAATAACTAACTTGCATACATGGACAATTTAGGAAGGTGAGTTATTTTTAAAAATTAGGAAAGAAATCAGAACATGAAACAGCAAACAAACATGAAATGAATCCAAATATGGCAAATTACTTTCATTACAGTAAATAGACAAAGAATAGGAGGGATATGAAATCATAACTGAGCAAATGTCTGTCTTGGAGATTACAGAAGTTATTAATCAGATCTGTTTTCAGTTAGGTCTAGTTTCATTTTGTATATTCAAGTGAAAAGGGCACTGAATTCATTATCTGTTCCAAAGTTCCAAGGTATCTGTTCCAAAGAAAAACCTGCTTTTGATACATAAACAATAACATATGCAATTCTTTAGAATAGATTTAAAGCAAGGAAAGAATAAACTACTTGTTTAGGAATTTATTCCATTTTGTCTTTTTTTTTTCTCTCTGATCCTCTTTTATTTGCCTTCAGTGATATTCCACAATTTGATAAATTGCATCATACAGGTGCTAAGAAGTCTGCAATCACAAAGGCTTCATGGTTTTTTTGGTCACTCCCTGGTCTCTCAGTCCTGTATCAGGTAGTTTTCCTGCACTGATTTCTCTAGGAGAGAGAAATCAAGGTATCCTGTACCTATCTGTATATACACTCAGCAACTACCCATTCGAGAGAAACAGCATCATTGCATATGAAGTCTGGTAAATGCATGATTTTGTTTTTCAGGGCGGTGTGCTACAAAGCCACCTATGGAGTTACAATGTAAAACATGTCCTTCCCTGTTTTAACACACATCCAAGGGGTAAAGGCTTAGGTGGCTGTGTGTCTTCCTGGCATTTTCTGGAAATCTCACCACTTCTTCACAAACTTTGCTCTAGGAGAAGAAAGAGATGATATTGCCTGGAGGCAAAGTACAGGGCTACATTTTGAGAGCTGACTTCTGTTGCGAACGAAGCCAAAAAATTTTCTGAGCAGCTCTTTTATAGTTGTTTCAATCTCCCTTGTTGCATTAGTTTCTGCTGGAACCAGGAATGGTTAATGTTTTTTCTATAAACATCAAGAGCTTTTTGATAAAATGTCCTGTTTGAAGGTAAGGCAAGGCACAAACATTTTACAAATGTATTGTTAGGAACTCATCTCAATGACAGGGCAGTGAGGGCAGTTGTGCTGTGCTTAAGCTTGTACTTAAATTTTTAAATTCATCATATAGCAATACGGTTGATCAGTGAATAGTAGGAAATTTCCCCAGGAAAAGGAGAATCCTGATAAACTAAGCAAAGCTGCAGATTTAAAAGCTAAAATTTTCATCTAGAGCTGAGAAGACTTACTGACGATGTGGTTTGTTGTCATTCTCCCATTTGCCAGTTCATCTTTTGGCTATTTACAATAGAATTAAATGGTATCATTATGCTGTCTTTCAGAAAGCAGCTAACTTTGTGTAACAAAGAAATCCCTCAAAAAAATCATTGCCTTCCTAAGTGGAAATTAGTAAAATTGGTTTACAATCATAGTGTATGAACTGCAGCCTATGAACCTGGTGGACTTTTTTTGAGCAGCAGACGAGCTGCTTCTTAAGTGATATGCTGAAGAGCAGACAAGGATTCAAATTTCCAGTGGCTTTTCTGGTCAGCTGAAATGCATGGTTTGTCATCAAACAAATTTTGTTTCTATCTTCTGAAATAGGATTTTATATGTAAGGGTAGAAGAAGAAGGGGTATTAGAAGGTGGAACGGACAAAAAGGAGAAATTGCATTGTCTTTGGAAGGCTCCAAAGGACACTCAGTCATTTACTAGAGATCTTGTTGACGAAATTGTTTTTCCTTTGGGATTTTTGGTTTAGGTGCAGTTTTTTTGGGGGCAGTAGGAGGGGTGACAAGAGGTGGTGAGGTGGCAGGGAATTCTGAGTTATGGATGGGCTCAGGAAGTTAATAAATGGGAAGTGTGAAGTCCTACATCTGCAGACGAATAACTCCATGCATCAATGTGGACTCGGGCCAACCGTCTGGAAGGCAGCTTTGCCGAAAAGGAACTCAGACTCCTGGTGGATATCAAGGTGACCATTAGCCAGCAATGTGATCTTGCAGCATTAGGGAGAGCATTGCCAGCAGGTTGAGGCAGGTGATCCTTCCCCTCTACCCAATGCTGGTGAGAAATATCTGGAGTGCTGTCCCCCATGCTGGACTGCCACAAGAGCTGGTACAAGAGAGACATGTCCATCTGTCTCTCCAGTACAAGAGAGAGATAGATATACTAGGCACAGTTCAGCAAAGGACCATGAAGGTGATTAAGGGATTAGAGCATCTGCTATATAAAGGCAGGCTGAGAGAGTCATCCTGAAAAAGAGATGGATCAGGGAAGGGGATGTGTTCTTATCAATGGGTCCTGATGGGCAGAGACAGACTCTTCTCAGTAATATACATTGAAAGGACAAGACACAGTAGGCTCAAATGGAAACACAGGAAATTCCACTTAAACATAAGAAAAAAAAATTATTGTGAGGGCAATCATACACTGAAACAGGTTGTGCAGTGACATTGTGCAGTCTCCATCCTGAGGGATACTCATAACCTGTCTGGACAGTGTCCTGAGCAGCGTGCTGTAACTGAGTCTGCTTTGAGCAGGGAGGTTAGAGTAGACAGTCGCCAGAGGTCTTTACCAACTTTGACTAAAAAGTAATTGAATAATGCTAAATAAATAAGTAAAGTAATTAAGCAATAAACGTTAGATGCTGTCTTGCCTCCTTTTAAGGTAATTGATTGTTATCTAAGACTGAGTAAGATTTGTGTTTTCAGAACATATAGTCAACAACTGGGTGCAGCATAAGACATAACTAGTAAATAGCCACTTGAAAATTCTGAAGACAAAGGTAACGCCTGTCCTTTCATTAGGACTCTCAAGTGGCTTTCTGTCCACCTGGGTCTTTATTCCAGAACCTTCTTCTGAAGGTTGTCACCTGTAATTTTTCCTTCTAACCAAGTATTATGTTTAGAGGAGAATGAAGTGGAGGCAATAGGACAGATGCCACACTGTGTCCTCAAGGCATCCTAGTCCTCACAACATTTGTTCAGGATGTATGGGAGATCAATTCAGTTCTCTTCTCTGCCATGGGCAAATCTGCATCAATCAGTGGTTCTGTAATGGGGCACTTACAATCCCCTTGTTGAAACAGTGTCGCCATACATATAATAAATCAAGACTTACAGGGCAGAAGGAGAAAGTGTAAAAGTGAAACTGATTCTGTAGCTAACTATTTATGTGGGTACTCACCTTGAGAGGAGACCAATCTTTTCTTATGTGATCCCAGGACAGTTTCTGTAATTTTTACAATGACTGTATAATGTGCTTAATTATGAAAAAGACAGGCCATTGAAGAAGATTGATATCAGAAAACTTTGATTTACTTGGCTTTAGCTTCCATGCATTGTCTGTGGATTGGATAATACCTCATGTAACTATGTAACTTTCATGGCAAATTTGGTATCACATTGCATATAATGAGATTACCCATGGCATTGACTTTCTGACATTGAATCAGTTTCCAACCACATAGCTATTTTTTTCTGAATAGTTACATCTAGGACAGGTTTCATTAAATGAACCAAAAATAAAATTGTTACATTAATATTCACAACAATGTTTTCTGACAAGATCAAAGAAATATTACAATTAATACGCTCTTATTCACTCCTCTGAACTCTCTTTTTCTTTAAATTCATATTCTTCTTCATCCTACCCAGACCAAAGTTTTTTCCTCAGAGATACTTAGGAAAGTGAGGTTACGGGAAATAATAATTTTCTTACAAAAAATAGTTTTCAGCTGTCCAAAACTTGTTTGCCTTCTTCCCTACAACCTTCATTTTTTACCCCTCAAAATCCACAGTTTCAAAATGAGAAGTGAGATGCTTCTTCACTGTGTTTGCGATTATTACAATCCAAATTAAGCAGTATTATGCAGTCTTTATGCCTGGCGCTTCTGCATGTAAACTGTACTTTCATATACACTACAGTTGCTCTTTACACAGCTCCCATACCTGGCTCTGGAGCCTCCATGGGGAGTGGGGACATGGACATGCCATGCTCTGCCACACCTGTAACCACATGCCACTGGTGCCAGTCCTAATGGGGACCCCTCCACCTCTGCCTCACTTTGTTGGGGTCCTGTGTTTTCAGAGCAGGACTTGGTGAGGATGAAGGGTGAGGACCTGCCATGGTGACAGAAAGAGATGGCAAAGTCAGCTTGCATCCTGTGGATGTTGTGGCTGGCTGGATGTAGTAAACCGTGGAAGACCATCCTTTGCGAATCTTGCCCAATAGGGCTGTGGAGATCTCCACCTGTGGAGATACTCAAAACTCAATTGGACATGGTCCTGGGAAACCTGCTGTAGCTTATCCTGCTTGAACAGAAGGCTTGGATGCTCTGGAGAGATCCCTTCCAACCTAAACCTGTGATTCTGTGAATAAACAGCATTATCTTTCTTCTCTATAGAAATGTATGCTGTATCATATTGAAACCTGTTGAATATACAGCAGTGTAAGTAGGAAGACAGAATGGCCCAACTGTGTATGTTAGCTTGTCATAGACACATTTGATTCACAAGGCTTTAATAAATGATAATTCCCCAAATGTTTAGCTTATTAGAACCGGTTCATCATAGAGGCCTAGGAAGGCCTCTATGTCTAGGGCAGCTTGCTTCTGTCTCCTGTTGGACACACTAACAAAAGGCTGGGAATCTTGATCTTGCAGTCTCTCCGAGACAGTGTTTTGTTACTCCCCTATGGAGCTTCATTACCTCCATTATACCAATATTCTGCAGTAGTATGTCCAGTTGAAAAGAACTGCTTTGTGTTTGGAAAAGGATGAGCCACACAGTCTGTTAATCCAATTTTAGGTACTGGACTGAAAAAATGGAATGCAAAATTTTAAGTATAATTGAGCTGGACTTGTCTTAAAATGAAGAAACAATATACGTGTTTACAAGAACACTAATGAATATTTTAATTCATTTTTATTCTTGTGTTGAAGTTAGCAGAACAATAAAAATGGAACCCAAACACATTTGTATGTCATCATGAATTAAGGCAATCAGTAGAATTCCTTGACCTGTTGCCAGCCCTCGTAATTACAGGCTTCTCTGATGCTTATTCCACGATGGATTTTTAAATCTCATCAGCTGTGTGAGCCATCTTTGTCAGGCAGGAAGGAACTTAACAATGTCTTAATTTATTATCTGGACATCACATGACACTAACATGACACTTCAACTCTGTTGTGAATGTCAGTTCATAGACTCTCTTTCAAACAAGCTAAGTGTTGGCATCTGGTATGACACAGACTTTCATATATCTGTGTTGCTTCCAATTGTGCAGAATGGTTCCCCTTGGCCCCCAAAAAACCACCTGTTATAACCAGAATGCCCTGTCACACACAAAAAATCTTTATGCTCTATGTCAGATCTGCACAATATTTTAATCAAGTCATAACAAGCATTGGGTTTGAGGACAGACTGAGTAAAAATCTTACGTATTTTAAAATGCTATTCTGAGAGGTTTTGAGGTATGGGAGCTGTACAGGTTTTGACTGATATGGATGTTCTTCAAACTTCAGAAGTGATAAAAATTGGATATAAAGGAATTTTTTTTGTACAGAACGCTTCAATGATGTCTTCATAGGTGATTTCTCCTGCCTTATGATTAACTGTGGTGCTGGATGAAACTTTTCTACACAGATTTCTTTCCTTTCTGTCTTGTCGGTTTTAGTTCCAATATAATTTTAAGAGATAGCTTTTGAATCATTAGGCTTTCCACCTAATTGCAAAGCCATTGCAGGCTTAATATGGCAAGAGCTAAGCCTGTCAATGCATACATTTCTCTTAGTTTAATTGCAGTACATCCACCTTAGCTTCTTTCTAAACTACTTTTAAACTTAGATAACATTCTTTATGAGATTTCCCATAAACTAAAATGTCATTCTCGGAAACTGTGATACTTTCCAAATGTTGCAGTATCATACACGTTTTTCTAAGGTGATTCTGATGCCAAATGGGAAGCAAAAGAGTAGGTATCTTTTAAATAATGTCATAATAAGTTGTCATCTTGTCTTTTTCAGGGAGATCTGGTGAGAATAATATTGACAAAACATTTTTCATCAGAAAATGTTGATTTGGTGAAATCAAAGAATTTCCACATAAATTTATCTTAACAGTAGAAGTTTCATAATGAAGATTTTTTTTTTCAGCTCCAGGATTGAATTTCTAATCAAATCCTGGCCAATTGAGATACACCTACCTCAGTCATCAGGGCAATTTAGGAGACCTATATTTAAATTTCTTACTTTGAGCTGCAGTAGGTGAGCCTAGCACTTTAAAAGTGACTGTCCTCAGTGCTTGAATGCTGTTTTTGGGGGTAAATCTCTGTCAGTCTCCCTTAATATCTCAAGAACTTTCTAAACATCTTATGTTTTCCCCTACATTGAGGTAAAACAAGTAAAAAAACTACAACTATGTTTACTAAAAAGAAAATTCTTTTGTTTTCAGGTTAGTCTACTTGTCAGAGTCCAAAAGAAAGTGTGGTTTGGATGTATTTATATAGGAAGACTCATATAATGTCTTTGAAGCTTTACTTACCGCTTCAGGTCACAGCTCTGTGTTGATTCATAACACATAACTCTCCTTGATTTAAGTGGAACTATCTCTATGGGTGCAAGTAGAAAGCTTGAGCATTTCTGTTCTTTCATTTCATTTCCTTCATGAAGGAAAAAAAATTTAGTGTTAATATTAATAAATTGCTTGTGCATGCCATTTGAGTAGACAATTTAATGCACTTTATATATAACAGTACAAATTTTCTGCTTACAATACTATGCTAGTTTCTTCTTGGGTAGATTTTAGTATCTAACTTTGCATGTCACAATAAGGTAAAAGAGTTTAGATCAATCAAGGAATTAACCACATAGTTGAGGACTTAAAGCCCTCAAGGAGATTCTAAATAATGAAGAATGTTAACATTGCTTATAGCTTCTGTTACAAGTGGACTAGTGGACGAAGAACACAGGTTAAATGGTATCATTTTCTCCCCTGTACTCAGCACTAGTGAGGCCCCACCTCGAATACTGTATCCAGTTTTGGGCCCCTCACTACGAGAAAGACATTGATGTTCTGGAGCATGTTCAGAGAAGGGCAATGAAGCTGGTGAGGGATCTGGAGAACAAGTCTTATAAGAAGCAGCTGAGGGAGCTGGGAGTGTTTAACCTGGAGAAGAGGAAGCTGAGGAGAGACCTTATCGCTCTCTACAACTACCTGAAAGGAGGTTGTAGCAAAGTGGGAGTTGGCTTCTTCTCCCAAGAAGGGACTGGCCAAGATGAAATGGCCTCAAGTTGCACTAGGGAAGGTTTAGATTGGATATTAGGAATTTTTTTTTCACTAAAAGAGTTTTCAATCATTGGAAGAGGCTGCCCAGGGAAGTGGTGAAGTCACCATCCCTGAAGGTACTTAAAAGATATGCAGATGTGGTACTGAGGGACATGGTTTAGCGGCGGTTTTGGCAGTGTTAGGTTAACATTTGGGCTCGATGATCTGAAAGGTCCTTTCCAACCTAAACAATTCTTTGATTCTATGATTCTAAATTAATCTGAAACACTCAACTTTATGTGAGATGACTAGATCTGTCAAGTAGGCAATTGTACATATAAAAATATCACAAGATACATGACTTGAACATAAAGTTTGTGAAACAGCTTGGCTGTTGGGAATGATTTACTAAAAGTGAGCTGTTTAGAATTAAATTAAATTTAAGGACATATTATGTGAAAGCCAAATTATTTATATTTTTTACAATTAAAATAAGCTAAAATTATTGATTTGATAATAATAGATAAGTGCTACTGAACATAATTCTGGTATATTTAAATATAAGTAGTATTTATTTAGAAATAAATAAAAAAAAGTAAAGTATGAGTTGCCTTAAGACTCAGGCTAAACATTATGTAGACCATGAGTAAAATGCTCTTTTTCATATACCAAAGTAGTGCTCCTTGATAATCAGCTTCTTTAATGCATTATGGCTGAATGGGAATTCTCTAGCAACGATTGAGGACTGTACATTCTGGTGTGATTACTGAAATAAGGAAAAAGGTGTTTTAGCCTAAAACTTTAATCTTATTAATTACTACTTAGAAGCCATCCATGCCAGGATCACTGCATTGCAGTAGGCAAACCCTTGTTTAGCCTACTCCCAATTTTCACTAAGGCTTTAGAGTTCTGCATCTACACGTGACCAGAATTGTCTCACCTTGGACAAGCACCTCTCTTCTGCCTGTGCCCTGCTCAAATCCACAATCTATCAGTCATGTCAGGGTTCAGATCTGCTAAGTACTCTCACAACATATCAAATGCACATTATCAGAAGAGCTATTACAAAGTGTAATCATGTCCACATTCTTTCTAAAATGTGCTGTCACAATGTAGAAAAGCAAGTTGTTTGTTCTCACCTTTGTATAATAAACAAAGGATTATAGCCATTCATTCATGAAGCTTGAGGCAACTTATATTCTAAACCTTTCTCTAGAAGAGCATCTTGAAATTCACCTTTCCTGCCCCCCTAGAAAATGAATTAGTTTTGCTGCACAAATAACATTTTAAACTGAAGAGTAACTCTGACCAAACAAGGTATTCTGCAGCAAAGAGTACATCTAGGTCACTTTCCTTCACCATCATGGTTTTTTTGTTTGTTTGTTTATTTCTTCTTTTTTTTTCTTTTCATTTTTTTTTCATTAATGGTTGTTTAAAGGAAATTTTTTATGAAGCCTGAAATGCAAGTAGTGTGACATGTAAGTCCTTCAGTGATTCCATCTGTTAATTTCTCAGTTATCAAATGGCTAAAATAATGACATCCCTAACTACTACTTTGATAATTGTTAATGAAAGACATTGTTTAAAAATGCATACATCAAAAGTGCAAGCATCACAGTACTTGATGGCATTTCATTACAAAATAAATTGATTATGAACATATTTTTGTAGTGGTGTTGACCGTGTTGCCATATAGAGAATTAATTTTTTCACTGTACTCTAATAGGTGGGCAAAAGGTGACACACTGATTGTTTGATTCTTGCTGGATGTACCGGTTTTAGCCTGCATAGAGTTAATTTCTCCATAGTAGCTTGTATGAGATTATGTTTTGGATTTGTGTTGAAAGTAGCATTGGTAACACATCAATGTTTTAGTTTTGCTGGGTAGTGCTTACATAATATCAAGGACTTTTCTGCTCCTCAGACTGCCCTGCCAGACAGTAGGCTGTGGGTGCACAGGAAGACGGAAGGGTCACAGTTGGGACAGCTGACCCCAACTGACCAAAGAGATATTCCATACCATATTATATTGTGCTCAGCAATAAAACTGGAGGGCTGGAGGTCAGCAGGGACTGCTATTGCTGCAAGGCTGGCTGAGCATCACTGCATGTTGTTGGTGGGATTGTTTTCTTTTGCATCACTTGGTTTTCTTAGGTTTTATTTTCCTATTTGTCTTTGTGGG
>JAOXJM010000001.1:18350879-18362617 GCA_026413425.1 Tringa solitaria | reverse complement strand
AACCCCTCTAACAGAAGGCAATTTCCGTTCTTGACACTCTGAAGTCTGCTATTCCGTTGAGATTCATAACCAAGAAGCTATCATATTGTTACTTTTTTTTTTTTTTCTGGTCACTGTGCAGCTACTCCAGCTACTTTGGCACAAATAAAAGCAGCTACATTAGAAGCAGAAGTTCATTATATAGTCAACAGAGAGCACCAGACACTGCTCAGAGCCAGTACAGAATGCTTAAAATTAATTAAATTGGTATTCAACTAGTCACTATAATCAATGGAGACTAGGGCACAGGCTTTATCATGCCTTCTTTAAAACTGGTGCGTTCAACTGGGAACTAACTATTCTTTCTATTGATTGAAAAGGTGGCCTACCGGTGACTAGATCAGACACTATAGACATTTAAAGTTAGATGAGATGGACTTCTAAACCCATCTCCTTCCTCAGCTCAGACAAGCCATAGTCAATACATTAGCTTCTGAATTTGCAGCCAGGGGAGCCCACATTAATATACCCAGTCCTGACTACACAGATTATTGTAGGTGACAGGTTTGATCTGTCTGCAGCTGTTCCTCTGATAAGGAGTTTTAATTTCTCCTTTCACAAAAGCTTTGATTGCTTTCAGGTCCCTCAATGTACATCCATTCTGGTAATCATTTAGCATAGAACCACAGTGAGAGTTAGAAAACTCAGGTCCAGGAAGAGCAGAAATAATAATTGCACTGGGGAAGTGGTATTTGTGGGGATATGATAACCCCATTCTTCAGTGTGTCTCATCTTTAAATTCTGAGAGATTTTCTCTTTTCCTGGTGCAGTTTGCAGAATTCAGGTTTGGTCCATGAGAATAGTTGAACAACCACTTGGACTTTGGACTTAATTTATACCTTTTAGGTAATTTAAATGCTTTTTTGGGATTGAAAATTGCAGTTAATATTTATGTGTCAGTACAATTTATAAGAAATGATTGCCCTCAAAACTTTAGTTCATCTGTTGTCTCTTCTAGGGGGCATATGAAGTCCAAAACCCATATGTAGTTTCTAGTGAAGTACCAATATTAGCTGCTGGTCCTACTTGGAACTACTAACCAGGGAAAGAAAACTAAAAGGTTTTTATCCTGTTTTCCTGTTTTCCTGAGGTGATTTTAAAAAAAGTTCTGTGAATATTTTGACTCCATTGTTGCCATTGGAAAATTGTTCCAGAATCTCATCTGAATTGAATTTGCAATCTCAATATATTGACAAGTCTATATGCAACTGCTTATACCTAAGCAGTTTAAAAGAGGTTGTTTTTCCTCATTCCTTACCTCCACATCATATTTACAGAGGGTAAAACTATTTCATCTCAGTCTTAAATAAGCCCTGTATATGCCACTTAAACTGTCACTCCAATTAGGAAGCTTTGCCATTTGGGATCACAGTGGTGTGAAATATTGTAAAAGTTTTTACTTCCATTAATGCTAATCCTATTTATAGGCCTATGGTATGCTTAGAGCATGATGACAGGGCACATGAATCATTTGCCAATGAAAAGCCACTGTTGACTGTACTGTACTTTAAATCCTGTGCTTCATTATTAGCAGGAATTAAAATGTTGGAAGTGATGTTCAGAATTGAGGTACACCAGTTTGGAATACAAGAGAAATTCTCTAATTGAGAAGGGCATATATGAACTAGAATAAGTCTGAAAAAGGAATAACTCTGACTTGCTATAAGTTCAATCAAGTCAGAGGTATCTTACTGTTCTAGTGTGAGTTTCGCAAGGCTGTTAACGTTTCCCTACATAGTCAATGTTGATTTAAGTGCCACTTAAGAAGTTTACCTTTTTACACACACAGTTATGCTTCTGCCTACTCTGCTGATACATTTAAGATTCTGAGTGGATGTAACATACAGGCCAACAAGACATGAGGTTTGAGTTAAGTACAGTGGAGTCTAGGACTAGTGCGAGTGATAGGACACTCACACTCCAGTTTGTTTGACCTGCCTTGTAAAGAATCTTGAAATATAAGTGATTACATTAGTCACTCTAAGAGTGTTAGCTCGTGTGTGCTACTCACATCTCCTGAAGATTAGACAGCTACATAGCTTTATTGGGGTCTGTTGTGAGGTGGCTAACTGATACACACAGTTAAACTTCCTTTACTGATTTTTTTCTGTTATAGCATGAAATGAAAATAATTCTGTTTGAGAACACTGTTATAGATGAGCTGTTTGAAATCTTTGCTTTGAAAACTTTGCCTCTGTGGATGAAGGAGGAGTGTAAACCCTCACGAGATTTGTGACTGCATGCATGCATGATGTCAGGGTGCTGTGAGGACTGGAAGCTCTCTGAAGCCAAGTGTCAGGAGACACAGGGGATCCCCATGGGTCTCACCAGCGAGGGATCAGGGCAGGCCAGGAGGGCAGCTAGGGGCAGCCCCAGACACCACCAGGCACCTCTGTAGGAATGGGGATGTCAGCCTGGTGGTTGGGCCTGGCTCAGCAGGGCCAATGCCCAGCTCTGGTGGAGGTGGAGATCGATTCTCCTACAGCATCACTGTGACAGGGACCAGCAGCTCTGGGCTGAGCTGAAATGAGGTCCTGGGCCATGGGGCAGGGGTGAGGGGAGGCCCCAGGGGAGGTTGGATAGGGCCACTGAGGGCCAGTATTACCCTCAGTGCCCTGACATTTAATGACCTGTGTGTAAAACGTAAAAAGTCAGTTTGTCTTTATCAGAAAGAATGGTTACATACTTCTTGGTCTTCTAGGCTGATGACCTTTTTTTTTACATTGTTTCCACAAACATAAAAGAAACTGGCAAGGTAAAAATAAAGAGACATTAATCTGAGAAGCAATTTTTTGGTGTTTCCTACCCTGGAAGTATTTAAGAAATGTGTAGACATGACTCTTCAGGGCATGCTCTAGTGCCCAAGATTATTGGTTTGTGGGCGGGTGTGATGTGGTGGGGTGTTGTGTGTGGTGGTGGTTTTGGTGTGGGGTTTGGTTGGTGGGTGCTTTTTTGTGGGGGTGTGTGCTGTTTTGTTTTTTTTATGCAGTTGGACTCGATGATCTCAGAGGTCCCTTCCAATCATGGAGATTCTGTGATTCTGTGAAAATATACAATTTTTAAAAATAAACAAGTTAATTTCCAAATAAAGCATTACAGATTCTGGTAACTTCAAAAATCAGAATATTGCACTTCTTACTTATCTCTTGTGTTCAGGAATCAAATAACACCCGGTTTTATTTTACATAGAGATCTCTTGCTCGTGGATTGTATTGCATATTGGTTAAAACAACAAGGTATGTTGCCCACTGCACTACCTGTTTCTTACCTTTTCATTCGGAAGTCCACTGCTATACAAAACCGTCTTTTTCTTATCAACAATAGCATATCAAAGTGTCAAGGGCCATACTTGGCATTACCATTATTAAAGCATATCTTCAAAATCTAAGTAATAAAAACCATGTCAATTTATTAATTACATTAGTTGTTCACAAATATAATAAAAAGACATTTTTCATTTACTTATCTACAAGGCTTTTTCATTTATGATTTAATTTCACAGCTGCATAAACGTAACATCAAAAATCAACACATTTAAAACACTCAGGTAAAATAAGGGACAACTTACTACCATGAAATGGCAAAGCGCATAAGAACAGATAAATTTGAATTGTGAGCTGAGCAGTATAAGAATCTTTCTTAATAAGGAATTACATATCTTTGGAGTTTAATTACAATAAGGCTTGTCACTGTAAGATTAATGATGAGCAATTTTTCACTTCAAGCGATTGCAATTGAATTAAGATAGTACCATTAGTCTTAGAGAGATAAGGTCAAGCAAATGAGGCAAAAGTGGGGAAAAAATGGAAAACCAAACTGTACTGAAATGAGAGAACATTCTATAAGAAGTCAGGACCTTAAAATGTATTGCAGAGCTTGTATTTACAATTTTTGTAAAATGCTATGTAAAATATTGAAATATGATGATAAAATACTAAGAATTCTTAGGTGCTTTTTGGTAACCATGTAACCATTTTCAGAACAGTGAATCAGAAATAATTTGTACATTTGCATCTCTCTCTCCTTTTTGCAAATGACAAAAAACTTTTCCAGAACACATACATTACTTTTTCAGTTAGATATCATATACCAGCACTTGTGTGCAGGGAGGACGTTTGACTGTCTGGTATTCAGCTCTGAATTGTTGACTGTGAGCTTATTTTCTTATGTACAGAGTAGTGTAGCCTTGGGAGTCACTGTAGTTTGTCCTTAACACCTTGCCAAAGGTAGTAACATTTTCCACTAGGGAAGACACATTCAAAGAAAGACAATCTCAAAGGACTGTTGTTACCTTTTCTCTTATATCAGAACCGGAGAAGAGCAAGCAGGACCCTTAATCTTCATTTGCAACCTCTCTTCTGGAGTCTTTGAATTTGAGTGAGCAGATTCTCAAAGTTATTATAGCATTTATTTGAATCAGGAACTACAGTTTTCACATGCTGTACCATAAACTCTTGACCATAAAAGTACACCTGAGTACACATATAGGGGAAGTGGAAGTGAAATGCTTTATCCACTAACCCCACTAGTGGAATACCTTCCATTAGGCGTAGACTGGTTTACTTTAGATTTGGTTCTACATTCTTTATGAAGTGTTAAAATACAATTTAACCAGGCCCTAATGAAAGGGTTTAAGGGACCACTATTTGTAATCACATTTCCTTTTAAAACAACTTATGTTTCACTTTTCTGTGTTTGATATCATCAGAGTTCATCTTCTTCCACTCTTTTTACTAATCCTGGTCTTTTGGGATTGGTTTGGTTTTTGTTTTGTTGGTTTTTGGTTTGGTTTGGTTTTTTTCTTAGTATTACAATATCTGAAAAATGCATATTTCTATTTTCTCTGTGTAGACTTTATGTCAACTTTTCGGACACTATTGTCCTAACCTCTTTGGATACCTTTGAAGGTCTCTGTTATCTTTATTAATGTAAATATATGTTCAAAAACTTGTAAAATATGTGTCAAAATATGCCACAATTCTTCTTTTAGAAATCACATCAAAAGTTAGATATTTTCAAAGGGAATCAGATTCTTCAGCTCATGAGGATAACTCAAATAATAATAATGTAAAGACTAAAATATGTAGAAATATGTTTTCTGTCTGTATTGATATCTCTCTCTAAGAGAAGATCTCTAGGGAGAGAGCAGAATCTGGCTTATACTTGGCTCTGGCTGCTTCCAGAAGCAAGCATAGGTAATGCATTAGCAATTTACCTTGTTACCTCTCTTAATTCAGCACATAATCTCACATTGCTTTCAGCCTAAGAACTAAAGACGCTACTCAATCTTCCTGATTGCTGACAGAATGAATTAATTAATAAACATGATTTTAGGTTTTAATTAAATTAATATAATTTGGTGTAATCTGCAAGAGAACAATAGGGCTAGTTTTTCAGCCTACTTTGTTAATAAATTAGGTTGTCTAAGAGCTGGTGCTTATTCTGAGCTCTTCTGAATGTGAATCACTTGTACAGGCATTTAAAACAAAATCATCTTTCAAATTCTCATTACTTGGGAATAGCTGTTTCACACTCTTGTTCAAAATAATGCATAAACCTTTTTACATGCAACTGCATATCAGGAAAACACAAACAAACACTTCTTGCTTATTAGTGTAATCTCCAAGAATAAGCTGTATCTCTCAACAAGTATTATGTAAAATATAATGTTCCCTTTTACATAAGAAAAAAAGAAGAACACCTAAACCTTGAGCGATAACAAGTCAAACACTGAATCCCATAGGATACTTAGACCTGAAGATGTTATTGACTCAATGAACAGTACCAGGGTACAGAGAACATAGCTCAAAGATCCAGCTAATAGACTAATAATTATATAAAAAATCAATGCTTATTTAAATATCTATAGGCATTTCCACCAGGATCCAGCAATATAAGAATCCAGATAGGAATTTTATAGTATGAATTGGTGCATAGTTAAATTTGGGATTGTTGCTTTTGAAACAGATCCATTATGTAATAAGATAAATGGGATTTCTCTATAAATCACTCTAGTTTGGGTTTGCTGAAAATATTTCCAATTTATATCCTCTCTTGTGATCATGGTGGGGTACATCAGGCTCTGAAAAGCAATTTCAAAAAACCTCCTTATTAACAATTATAATCAGGATTAAATATTAGCTAGTTATTATTGCTAACAAACATATCACTAATAATTATCTGTCTGACAGTGCCAAATGTACTGTCAAATACATCAGATAGATTCTGTAGAAAGCTGGTAATGTGAGAAAAACTGTGATGCTCTCAGCATGCATATGCAGTTGCTATATTTTATGCTATATGATGTGATACATTGCAAATCCCTGTATCTTGAGAACATGAACTTGGAAGAGATGTTGAAGAAGTTAGTCTTTGGTTAGCTCAGGATATATTAAATAAGGAAAATAGCTTCCACAGGAGGTTGTCCAGAATCATATGGTCCCCTTGTGGGGAGAGATAAAGGGAGAACTGGGTTTGCCAGCTATAAAGCAGTTTTAAATGTAGACACAACAGAAGTTTAGGAAAGAGTTTCTTCATTAAAATCTTTCAAATCAAATACTCCACAGAAAGAATTCATATGGGAGCTAAGGAACCCTGGGTTCAATAATAGAAATCCAGAGATGTGGCAGCATTTGCTGTGTTCCTTGTTTATAAGGACACGTGCACTTTGTTGCTTCTGTTTATTGATACCTTGTCTTATCAGCCCTCCAGACAATTGTTTAGGTTTTTTTTTCAATCAATTGTCTGATGTTTTCTGTCTACTCTGACTGTTTGCTTTAGAGAATCTCTGTTGTGGAATGCTGTCCGGTGTTTCCAAAAATCTAATTTGTACCCACTGCTCTTCAGATGGGCTGATATTCTCCCTTAGCTTCTGCTACCTGCATAGAATTATTGTCAATAATAGTACGATGTCCTATCTTTTCTTTTTTTTTTTTTTTTCATTTTTGACTCCTGTAGGCATATTTGTTACTTTTTTTCTTATTTTCCTCAAATACACATGAAAAATATTTTATTAACATTTAGATTTATTTAAACTTGATTTATTTATTTGGTGTCTGGGTTGGATTTGTTTTTCGCTGTATAAAGTTTATATAAACTTTACCTAAACTATTATTCTATAGAATCCCTTATATTTCTTAGGTTTCTTTTATATGTGGTGAATCTTTACACACACAGTTTTCAAACATTATTAGAATTGTTGTATAACATCATTTGAACCTTTTTTTAAGGAATAGTTAGGATTTTCATTGCTGATAGATATAGTTCATTCATTCAGTTTCATTGCTGATAGAATTCTTTCTAGGAGCCTCAAAATATGACATGTTTATTTTCTGGGGTAAAATAGGTCATTTATGTAATTTTTTGCTTAATGAACAATATATGTAAGAATATGTGTATATTTTAATTGTAGTGATGCCCCATCCTTTCGTTTCTGTAGCATGCTTAGTGGAATTGCTCATTCAGGGCCTCCTTCTCTGTTAGGTAGGGAATCTTCAGTGGCTGAAGAGAGCAATTATTTCAGGATCAGATTCCCAGCTTTTTATTTGCTTTAGGGTTTTGGTAGCATTTCATGACCAATAACAAAAAAGTGAATCAGAGGACTGATAAATAAAAACTAAGAGTGACCCTACTATGAGCCCTGTATGTGTACATGAGTTATTCCCATCATTCTGAAGGAGTTGAAGAGACCAGCATCACCGTGCGGCTGGTGATATGCTATCCCACACTAGTACTTAGAGGATAGATAAACAGCATCAGCAGCAAAGAGAGTAGTGAAACCACCTACTTCCAGTGCATAGGAGCAGCTAAGGCAATGCAGCCTTAAGATACTCTTGATGGAGCCAGAAGATACTCTTCGTATGGAGCTTGCACAAATGAAATCCACTCAAGGAAAATGTGAACCAATGACTGTTTTTCTCTCCTAGACTATAGCTTCTAGTCAGCTTTTCTTGTATACCTAGTTTAGTGCAAATGTATTATTTTAGTATTTTATTTAGAAACATGCATCCTTCTCTGCCTCTTGCACTTTATCTTGAAACTGACTCTTTTCTATTGTAAAACAAACTGTAAATAATAAACTAATTAAAGGTCATGAGAATAGCTTGTGTCACTCGAAACACATAAACCCCAGATCCTCTTCAGGAGCAGTGTTTGAGGAGAGGATTGGCTTAAAAATGGGCAAATTATAATGTTCATAATTAAACAGAATACTGTATATCCATTTTATTTGAAAGTTATAGTGGTCTTCTTTAAGTAATATTCAATCCAAACTCTTCTTTATCATGAAATGACAAAATAAATATCTCTTGACTTAAAGAAATGTGGATTCTTGTCCCAGTATCTCTCTCAACTTTGTTCCCTGCAAGACAAATGGTTGTCAGTTCAAAAGCCTAGCAGAGATCCTTGGCACAAGACACACTCCAACTCTTTTGGCTGATGAAGCTACATTATGTTTCTGTGAGTGTAGTGGAGATAAGTTTTAGTAAAGGAGAATAGCTTGTGAGACAGCACAACCAAGTGTGTGGAAGTACCCATGCATAAAGTAGATGCAACTGGTGTGCATCAGAGAAGCCCCGAGAGCTATGGAGAGGAATCAGCTAGTCTGTGAACTCAGACTTCAAATTCTAGACAGCACCTAGACATTGCTACGGAGGAAACTGCAGCTGTAACCTGCATGGTCATAGATCATCTGTGTAAAAGAGGTGGTATTCCTATGAGGTCTGACACAGCTCTGTCTTCTTTGATACAGCTATGTATGCTTATGTTTAGATGATATTTGGACCATACATTTTTGTGCATATTGCTGCCTTTATGAAAATGGCCTTGCACCCTCATTTTACTTGTGTTATTTTGAGGGTGAAAAATTCCAACAACAAAACCCCAGTACCCCTATCCTTTCTATACAATTAACAATAACAACTAATACTAGTGCATGATAGGTGACCAATACCTGCTATGAAGATAACGTTGATAGAGTGTCTTGAAAGAAAAAGGGTGAAAAAAGAGGGGAAAAATATGCAATGTATATTTTCTATAAATCATAAAACTTCATTTACTAATTTATATTGAAATATTTTTACTACATAGATTGCATTGCTAATGCATAGAAACCATATATTTTCTTTGCCTGGGGTGGTGTTTAGCTCTGATGACAATAAATCTGGATATACAGGTAGTACTACTCTCTTTAGCTCATAAATTTAGTAAACAGCAGAGTTTCTGAAAATATATATCGCAGATATAGAACTCCCTCTAGACAGAAAAGCAATATAGTAAAAATGAGTTCTCCTTTTGCACAGTCCTTTTATGAGAAGGTATATAGCTCCTCTCATTCAATATATTCAAAACTGTCTTTCACTCTAAATCATCTGACATGCTATGACCGATATAAGTTATATTATTTTGAGATTATATTAAACAAAATGCAAACCATAAGATAATCATTATTTAATATCACACTTAGATTTTGAGGGTCAAGTAAAAGTAATTCAAAAATTGAATGCTCAGCTTGAGCTTCAGTTTTATTGTATAAACTGTAATTTTTAAATTTATAAAAATTAAGTGAAAAGTATGGATTTAAACAAGGTTGTTTTAAAAAAACTGAAAGAAGAATACACGCCATCTGCAGCAAATTTTCAATATTTCTTTACTTTTCTTTTGATATAGTTGATACAAAATATACTCTGAATTCAAGCTGCCTCAATACCATACATTTCTCAGTCTTTCCCCAAAACAAAACCATTCAACCATTCAAACTCAAAATACTGAGAACAGTTTTGATGAATTATGCTTTTTTGCTCTATAAAATAAGATCTTTGTTAGATAGACTGTATGTTCAGTCTTTTTTTCTCCACTCAGCTCCTCCTTTTTCCTTTTTCTTCTATGGAAATACACTGCGAAGTAGGCTTATAATATACCAAACAGTCCTTCGCAGTTGTTTACATACAGTAGTTCAGTACAGCTCATTTTGGAGGTCAGCATATGGTCTGGCTTTCACATCTGTTGAGCTTCTTTAGCTCCAAGCAGTGGAACAGGTTGCCCAGAGAGATTGTGCACTTTATTTCCATAGCTGGAGTTTTTCAAGTCCTGACTGGATAAAGCCCTGAGCAACCTGGTCTGATCTTACAGCTGAGCCTGTTTTGAGCAGAGGTTGAACTACAGACCTCCTGAAGTCCCTCCTAGACTGAATTATCCCATGCTACTATGATTCTGAGTGAAGTTTAGAAGTTCTTATGGGGCAAATTCATATGTACATGTCATGCAGAGACACTAGAGAGGCACGTCTTTGGAGCACGGTATTATGCCAAGTAATATGACACCATAATGTGCCAGTTTTGAGGATATCTGAGCTGCTATTTTCTTAAACCAAAAAGAAATCACTTCATAATTTCTGAATGAAGCTATGATTTTAGCTACCTTCCCCAAAGAGATTTGGAACACTCAAAATTTGACACTGCTCTGCTCATGAAAAATAGCTGTTATTTCTTATGTTAGTAACACAGCAACAGTTACCACTGCTATGGCTGAATGAGCTGGTCTAAACTCCTGAGGTGAAACCTGGGTGGGTGAGTGAAACCAAATTTTATTTAAAGATTCCAGTGCTTCATTTTTTTACTTACACCTTTGGTTTAGATTACTTTAGCATTGTATTACTTAAGTTGCAATGCAAGTAATTTTGCATTTCACGGAAGTCTTCATTAAATGAATAACAATTTACTTTTAGTCTTGCTTAGATATCTATGGATCACAAGTTACTGTCTCTGTTAATGGCATTTGCCCATTCCACCATTTTCCAGCTTCTTGTCCTTCTTCCTTTCATGTCCACTGAAGCAGTGCCCTTGGCCACATTTCATCTCCATTCTTCATGCCTAACTAAATAAGCTTTCTTATTCTTACTACTGTTATGATTTTTTGTTTGTTTGTTCAGTTGTTTTCATTTATCTCCTGACCACATTGTTAAAAGAATTGTGATAAATTCCTCTGCTTTCTAATTCAAAATATAATCTGTAATTATTATGGCTTATAGATGCAGTTCAACAGTGCTGAAAAGACCTCGAGTAACCTCCTTTTGTTGGAACTACTGTTGTTGCCAAAATAATATTCTGAACTACCAAACAGCATTCACAGAAGATTTCAATGACCAAAGCAAGGTGAAAAATCTGCTATCATAAGGATAGAGAAACATCTGTTTCAAGAGTTTTGCCTCTAAATGATGACTATTTTTCTACTGAAACTCATGCCAGTCTAGAATACAGTGACATAATATCTCGTAATATCATAATAATATGATCTATCTTTGCCTGCTGTTTAGGGGTTGCTCATGCTAAAAATGAAAATTTTTTTTTGTTAGTTTCTTTTGTTTCATCTTGTCCTAATTTGCAAGTCAAACAGGATTAAATACAGTAGTCTTCTGTCCTGGTTTCGGCTGGAATAGAGTTAATTTTCTTCCTATTAGTTGGTATAGTGCTGTTTTTTGGATTTAGTATGAGAATCATGTTGATAACACATCGATCACAGAATCACAGAATTGTAGGTGTTGAAAGGGACCTTCAGGGACCTAGTCCAACCCCCCTGCCGAAGCAGGTTCATCTAGAGCAGGTCGGACAGGAATATGTCCGGGTGGGTTTTGAATGTCTCCAGAGGAAGACTCCACAACCTCTCTGGGCAGCCTGTTCCAGTGCTCTGTCACCCTCAAAGTA
>JAOXJM010000001.1:18338863-18350779 GCA_026413425.1 Tringa solitaria | reverse complement strand
CTGGGCAGCCTGTTCCAGTGCTCTGTCACCCTCAAAGTAAAGAAGTTTTTCCTCACGTTTAGATGGAACTTCCTGTGTTCCACCAGGCACCACTGAGAAGAGTCTGGCCCCATTCTCTTGACACCTGCCTCTTAGATATTTATGAGTAATAATAATGTTCATGTTTTAGTTGTTGCTAGGCGGTGCTTATACAAAGGCAAGGACTTTTCAGCTTCTCATACCCTGCCATGGAGTAGGCTGGGGGTGCACAAGAAGTTGGGAGGGGACACAGACAGGACAGCTAACCCAAACTGTCCAAAGGGATACTCCGTACCATATGATGTCATGCTCAGCATATAAACTGGGGGCAGTTGGCTGGGGAGCAGCTGCTGCTCAGGGACTGGCTGAGCATCAGTCAGCAGGTGGTGAGCAATTGCATTGGGCATAATTTGATGATTTATTATTATTATTGCTGTTGTTACTGCTGTTATTATTATTCCTTCCTTTTCTGTCCCAATAAATTGTCTTTATCTCAACCGAGGAGTTTTAGCATTTTTTTTCAAATTTTTTCTGCCATTCTGCTGGAGGAAAGTGAGCAAATGGCTGTATGGCATTTAGCTGCCCACCAGGTTAAACCACAACACTTCCCATCAAAGCCAGGGCTGTTGTACTGTATGGCATTGGTATTTCCAGGAAAGCCACTTCTGTTTTTAATTCATTACCGAAACAGTACAGCAACATGGCGATAAACCCCTTTTTGTAGTGGAGTTCTTTTCTCACCGAAAAATGATAAAGCCAGGCTCCAGATTACCCAAGAGCAATAAGAGATACTACAAAATATATAGCCCCCATGAACCAAATGTTTTATCTGAAAGGCATTTTTTAAAGTTTAGTGTAAACAATTGTACACAATGCTAAAATTTACACTGACAACATTCATTTGAATATGTAAATTTAGAGTTGATATAAGCTATATTTCAGATGCAGTATGTCAGAAAAACTATAATTTCCGTAGAAACCAGACTGTGGGTATAGAAAATCACCAAAGCCTGAGCTGCATATTTCTGCAGCAAGCTTCTCAAGTCAGTGGAAATAACTGCCACTGTGGAACTCTTGTTGACTTTATTGCTTGTATGTCCCAGTAAAGAGCTGATTGCCTTAATATAATTCAAATTAGCTAAAGGCAGTATGTAATCTATTAAAAAGACACCCTGCATTTAACCAACTGGCACTAGTCTAAATAAACACAAGCCTTAGCTTTCATTATATGACTCTACCCATTTTATTTCTAATCAAAAAGTATTGGCTTTCCTACTTTACTTTCCCTATAGCACTATGATTTCTAGATGGAAACTGACCACAGTACTTCGGGTTTTTTTCCCCTCTCTCTTTTCCTTAAAATGCATGTTATGGGTCTAATTTCAGCTGAATATTTGACACTGCTTTCAAAAATGGACTTATACATGACATTATCAACATGGGTGTCCTGCCATTGCATTTGCAGATATGCTTTTCCTTTGTTACAGGTTTGGCTGGTCTTAACCGCATTGTTAACTCCAGGTTTCAAGGAAGAAACTCCCTGAAACTTGACACAAAAGGAAGGATGAGGTGCAGTTTTTTCTTTTCATCTCAGTGAGTACTATCATTCTGTATTGACAATTCAATAATGATCCCCTAGCAGGTATTGTCCAGATAATTTGTTACCATAAATTCTGCTGTGATCACGTGTAAAAATCAGGCTTCAAGCCCATCTCAAAAACTGCAAAGCTTGATTACTTATTTCACTTTTGTGGGAGTTTTTTTCTCTTTTACCTTTTTATTAATTATATTATTTAACTGTTATTACTGAAAGCTTTGTGTCCTTGTTAGACCTTCTTTGAGAATGGATATTCTTATAAAAAGTTTCCTGACAAGCAAGTTCAGACTCTTAGTTTTATGGATGCCTAAAAATAAGATCTTCAAATATTTAGAAAAACCAAATGAACAAGAAGTATATGTTAACTTCTTCAATAGAAGTCTAAAACTGAAAGATGAACATCCAGGGATGAAACCTGGCCCTATCAGCACAGACGTCCTTCTCTTATTAGGTAATTAACTATTAACTAAGAAGTGGAAAAGCCACAGATGCTAAGGGCAATTTAATGCATTATCAATTCCTAATTTGAAGCCAGACATGTTTTCTATATAATAAACATACCAGTCATAGAGTGTATATTTCAATACTAATCATTAAGTGATGATGAGCTTAAACCCTTGAGGGAAGGGTCAGATAGACTGGCGATTAGACCAGATATAAAACCCCTCTTCATTCAATTTCCAAGACTGACTCTGGAAGAGCAAACTAGAAAGTGAAAAGTAAAAAGTTGTTTGTTTGGTTGGTTGGGTTTTTTTTATCACTGATGGATAATATAGGTAATAGAATTGCCTGTACATTGATTTGTATGTTGATTTTATTGAAACAGATATCTGAGACAGCATGACGCCCATTTTCATAGTATCTCAAGAGCTAGAGTCCACAGTGCAGCCATAGATGCTGCGTAAAGTCCTTGAGGACATCAGTAGAGGACATTTTATCTTCTGGCTTCCAATCATTCTTCAGTTCAAGCTATGCTATAATGTCAAGACATTGACAGTTATATCTTTACCAATTTTTGAGTGACTGTTTTTTGGGTTATTTTTCTACCAAGGTCTACCCCTCCCATCAGTATAAATCCTTCATTTCTTCAGCCACAACCAGATATTCTGTAAGAATTGTCACTCAGGTTTCCTGACTCTAGACAGTATAGCAATTAGCAAAATGGAGTAAAATTGCATATTACCAGCCAAACTGCAGCCAAGAGCTGTAATAACTGTCCAGGTTCTAAAATCTGAATTTGACTAACTTCCTTCTTATATAATTACATTGTTACACATTGCTCAATTTGCTAATTGACTATATAATTTGTTTGACATACATATACACATTAATCAGTAGTCTTGCTATGCTTTGTCATGGGCATACCTGCAACGTTTGGTGACATCCAGACTTGAAACGATATTTTGAACTGCAATTGTATGTGTGCATTTGTGTGTGTTTGTATGTATGTATGGTTTTCATCATGTACACATAATTCCTTTGAGCTGCAGGCCTTTTGTTTTCACTAACCTGTTAGTGTTAGCATGACCTATCATTATTCAGCAGTCCTCAACACAGAAAAAATCCTAGTAGCTTCCCTGCATGTCATCATATCTCATTTTTATGATCAGTTGGGCCAATGTCTACAGCACAATGTATGGCCCAGAAAAACAGGAAAGTAAAACCCTAAGAGCCCTTTGAGTTTTAGCTTTCTTTAGGTGCAGACTGCAGATTTCAGAATTTGAATCAGGCATCTAAATTTCATCTAACTCCCATTTTTATACACACTTTCTTTACTGGCTCAAGCCCATAATAAATTAGGCCTGAGACATGGACAGCAAATTAGAATATTAATAAACATTCCTAAAAGGATTGTTGAAGGCAAGAAAGGAAGTAGAGAAGGAAAAAGCAGAAGAAGACAAGAGATATGAGTAAAAGTAAGGAATTTGGGACACAGATTACATGCCGAGTAGTCCACTGCGAATGGGTGAGTATGAAGATAAAGGGTGATAGGAGGCAGGACCAGAAAGGAGACACACAACAGAAGAGTAGACCAGCAACAGGAGAGGGGAGACTGTTGCCTATACAGATTCATGCTTCATTTATTCCAAAAGCTGAAATATATGAAGATTAATGTCATTTTTACAGGAACTGAACATTTGTTTGGAAACTAGTGTCTGTATGCCTCTGCCATAGAGTTTCACTGTATTTGACAAATCACTTGAAATATACTTTCTAAAGGTGCATGTTCATAATGGTCTGAATATGTTGCACCTCAGTTGCAGCAATATTGACTGTTCACAGATGTAATTAAAGTTGATTTGGTGTGCTGTGAATATATGAAGAGTCATTAATGTTAATACTATGAAAAATGAGGTCATAGGTATTCCAACCAGAGATTTTTTAGTCTCAGTCCCCTGGTGCCTCAGTTCTCTCATCTCTAAAATCATGACAGTACCTATATGTGAAATTGAATTTATTAATGTTTATGAAGCAGTAACACACTCTAGTGATAAGTGTTGTCAAACACTTATGAGAAAATTAAGAATTCCTTCTCCAGACCAGGCTTTCAATTTTACAGAGAAAGTAAGGGAAAGGGCCAGGGGGAGGAGGCCAGGAAATGGACAATGAGGAGAACGCAAAACTTTGAAAAGATGTGTGAAATACACAGTGATCTTGTGGAGACAGGGATCCTAAGGAGAATAGAGGTAATTAGATAATACATCACAAGGCATACATAAAACAGGAGTGAATTAAGATTGTGGTGGATACCTTTAGTCAAAATTCTTTCAGTGCTTGATTTTTCAATAAGGAAAAAGAAGGGAAGGGAAGGGAAGGGAAGGGAAGGAATAGTTCCATTTGGAAGGGACCTACATTGATCATTTAGACCAACTGCCTGACCAATTCAAGACTGACCCAAAGTTAAAGCATATTACTAAGGGCATTGTCCAAATGAAGTTAAATGTTCATTCATTTATATTTTAATTTATTCTAACACAGAAAAACATTTAGTGCCTTATCTCCTAGTCTCAGCTTCCTTTATTTTTGCAACAGGTTACACTCAGTCCTATGCTGTTCTTTTGGGGAGATGGTGGGTTGCATCGAAAGCTGGGATCAGTGTCTCTCTGCTCCTGGATTCTCGTTCTCCTCTGTTCCAGACTATGTTGCCCATGGCTGCAGACTCTCAGGCCTGTCGCTGCCCAAGAGCAGGCCACTCGGAGCCACAGTCCCTCAGAGGTGTCCACACCCCAGGATGGGTCACCCATGGACCACTGTCCCTCACGGTTGTCCCTCCTGTGGCCTGAAGGGCCTCCTCCCAAGAGTGCATCTCTATCCAAGCCCTCAGTGATGTCTCCTTCTGCCTATCTCCTCCAAGTCTCTTTCATGTCTCCTCTGTTTTATTTATCCTCCCAGAAATGCTAGGTTCTCCTTGGACTGACAGCAGACTTGGGACATTCTGGGTTTTTAGGTTCTGCCACCAAGACCTTGCCAGGCATGACCACAAGACAGACACTTATATAAATGTGCTATTTTTGAGCAATACACCTACAGAATTTAAAGATCATGAGAATAGTTTTTCCTCAGCTCACTGGTCCACTCTGTGATATCTCTTCTGAGGAATTAGATTATTTCTATTTGACCGCAGACTGGCAGGTTGGACAGCTTGTCCACACCTTCAAAATTGTGTCTTTCTGCTAGGTTTCATCTCACTTCTTGCTAACATTGCTGTGTTTTTCTCACTTATGACTATTAGAAATGAAATGGAAAATATAAGGTTAAAAAGGGAAATAGTAAATTGCACATATGATAAACATCAGGGAAGGGAGCAGAGGCAATGAATTAAATATAAACAGACAATACAAGTAGTCTGATGGATTAATATGTACGACTGTGCTTCTCTAAATATGTCCAATATATCCTGGAATGAAAAATCAATCAACTAAAAAAGTAATAGAGTATAAAATTTCTACAATTCTGACAAGGTTATTAGACCTTTATTTTTCCCCTGAAAATGGATGCAGAATTGAAAAAAATATCCTTTGTAGAAATATGTATTATTGTCCAGAAAATAAAAATCAGTTAGGGAATGAGAAGGATCCGATATATTCACAATAAAGAAGAAACTCCTTGTTCCCACAAACAGAACCACTTTGCCCATGGTAGTGAAACACTTGCTTTGATTGATTTTACAAGAGAGAATCATGAAGCACTTAACCGATGTGCCACAAGAACAACCTTGTTAGGACTCTGTAGTAGTGTTTTGGTCTTCTGTTATCAAATGTGTGCCTCACAGAAATATTTTCCAGAGCTTCAGCTTCTAGTGAACTGCAGTTTTCTGTCAGCCTTGTGGTGCCCTGCTGGATTCAGGGCTCAAACCTGACACCTATCATAAAGACCGGTCCCTGTGCCTCACTTACATTGATCTCATCTGTCTTTAACCCCTGTGACAAAACCACTTTCTGAAGTTGCTATTCAAATGGTAATGAAGGGCAATTATGAGCCTAATGTTGCAGCCTCAGCTAGGTATCTAAAATTTACACAGAATTAATCCAGCCCTTTCCCTTCTTTGTGGTTGTGTGAAATACTGCCGGCCAGACTCATTGATGGCATATTGGCATAGCAAGCTGCAACCATTCTCACTGAGTTTTTTCAGCTTTAAATAAATTCCTGAATATTTATTTTAAGTGAAAATCTTCTAACTTGTGCTATCATTTTCCAGTTAGTAGAACACAATTTCAAGCTGATATATATAGGCTATTTTCTGATAATATGTATTCATAGGTTAATAATCTGATACTAAAATCCATGATCTGTTGATTTTATCTCATTAACAGATTTTAAAAAAAAATCAGTGCTCCAAAAGGTGATGTCAAATTAATATGTATATGAGACACTTAATGGAAGAATCCATTTGAGTGGTGAATTATTGATTTGGATATGCAATTAAGAAATAAATGAAGTTCTTTACTGTAATTTATTTTTTTAGGGTTTCCATATTCAAAATTAAAATATGTAATATAAATTATCATGTTTTGTACTTGAAATATTCTTATATGCATGGTTTGCCTGTATGCTGGCATTCCATATTTCCTGAAATATCTAGGTTACATGGCTATCATTCAGATAACTAAGAATTTGTACAGACCAAATCAAGTCTACAAAAATATTTGTAAGAAGACAGAGGTGTTAAAAATGCGTCATTTTTCTGTGCTATTATGCTTTAAAATTGATAAAACTAGATACAAGTGAAAAAAAAGGATGAAGAAAAAATGTGTATAAAAACAAATTTAAAAAAATCATCTTAATATTAATGGGGAGACAATAGAAGATTGCTAGCCAAGTTCTGTAATTTGTCTTAGATTGAGCATTCAAACATTGTTGCAGTCATTCTGTATTCTTTCAGCGCACAAAATTAATTTTTCAGAAAATTTTTAATGACATTTTGGTGATTAATCCTGATGTAATTAATAAATGTTGAATCATTCATAAATAATGAGTAAATTAGATCAAACTCTCCCTCCCACAGTTACTTAATTCCCTTATTTTCGTGCCATTTCAATCTCCTTACAGCCAAGTGTCTGGGAGAATTTCAAGTGATGGTTGTCTGTGTTTCTGCAAAGACTAACGGTCTCAGTCATGTCTGCGTTATGCGCTGTGACATCAGAAGGTGCAAATTAAAGTAGGGGAAAGTTAACCATCTTGACTTTCAGTTTCAATGTTTTAAGTCATCAAATTGATCATCATGTTGAGAATGAGATGAAGAACAGTTTTTCTGCCACGACAGCTCGAGTAACAGCTGTGTTCAGATAAACCAACATTACATGAAAGAAAGAATAATAACAAGAAGGAACTAAAAGCACATGTCACACCAGTACTTAAACATTATTGGATTTTTTTTGTTGTTGTTGTTGAAGAACAACAAGCACTGGGAGCACAGATCAGAGCCCATGTCTTTACTTTCCAGAGCAAGGACTATAACTAGTGGGCTATAGAGTAAAACTCTCTTTTTCAAGTCCAATAAATCTTAAATTGTTTTCTGCAAGGAAACTGCCTTCAGCAGACTAGCTTGATAATGCCACAATAACAAAGCAACTCAAGACAACATTTTTAGGAGTTGGGAGATGTGAATGTTGATCCTTCAAAAGAAGAAAACAGTACCTTGGAATCCATAACACTAGACTGGTATGTTATCAGGGAACGATTCTGCTTCTCCAGTATGCTTTCTCCTTTTTGTTTGAATATTTATGCTGCTGTTACTGCTCCTAAAGGTCAAAGTGGCTCTTTCATGGAAAACTCTGATATCCTGGCAACTTAGTATGCTGTTTTAAAGCTACAATCGTGTCAGTTCATGGATTTAGTTCAGTTTCTGTAGAAGTATACGATGCACCTGCTGAAGTATATCATGTTATGGAATGCAAATATATAGATTACATAGATTTGATAATTCCTTGTGCAAGTTATTTGGGTAACTTCATATAGAGTAAAAATTAAAAGGTCTTATATAAATGTTTACAAATCCATACAGCACGAGGTTTTAAAAATGCTATATGTCAGTATCCTGCCCTTCAGAACAGAACTCTAAGGTATTGAGTTGAACTGAGTGCATTTTTTTCCACTGCAATCACTAGAATGAAGATGTGAATGCAACTGGGTAAGTACTGCAAAAGTGGCAAGCAATTAACAAATTGACAAATTAACAAATTAAGGAACAAAACCTGACAAATAAACCAATTGGTAAACTGGAAAAGTGACAAATTGGCAAATAGCTTGGTAAAAAGGGGGACATGCTTGAAATTTATTAGAAAGGGCAGCTTAGATACTGTAGGTTGGGAAAATTGATTCAAGATCCTTTCAAGCACTAGGTAGTAGTCTTTCACTGAGATGTTGTGAATAAGAAAAAGAGTAAAGTGTAAAACTAAGAATATGGGCTTGGACATTCTATAATCAAGTCATGTGAGAATTAAATATTAGCCAAGGGCTTGGCAATCTTTGGAGAAAAGCCTACTACTTTATCTTTATTGAAAATAGCATTTTGATAATGATAAATATCTATCCCACACTTCAGTATGTGATAGCTAAAAAATAGATGCCACCCAGCCACTCTCTCATTCCCCCTCCTCAGCAGAAGGAGGAGAGAAAATAATGTGGACAACCTTATGGGTTGAGATAGGACAGGGAGACTGCTTACCAGTTATGCTCACTGGAAAAACAGAGTTGACTTGGGGAAAATTAATTTAATTTGTTAAAAAGTTAAAAATAGATTAAGATGGTGAGAAATAATGAAAAAACTAAAATGAAAACCATCTTCCCTCCAGCCACTCCTTTTTGCAGGCTTAACTTCACTCCTTAATTCCTGACTCCTCTACACCTCCTTCCTCAAGCAGTGCACAGGTGATGGGGAATAGAGACGGCCATCAGATGATAGCAGTTCCTCCATACACTTTACCTCTGCTCCAGCATGGGGTCCCTCCCATGCGATATAGTCCTTCTTGAACTTCTCCAAAATGGGTGCTTCCTATGGGCTGCAGTCCTTTAAGAACTGCTCCAGGATGTGTCTTTTCCATATGATACAGTTGTTTAGGAACAGGCAGCTCCAGTGTGGTTCTCTTAGAGGCCATAGGTCCTGCCATAAAATCTGATTCTGCATGGGCTCCTCTCAGTAGGCCACAGCTCCTGCTGGGAGTCTGCTTCTGTCTGGGCTCTCCATGGGCTGCAGCTTCCTTCAGGGTATGTCCATCTGCTGTGGCATGGGGTCCTCCACAGATGGCAGTGTGAATTAATATGCTCCATTATAGTCCTCCATGGGCTGCAAGGGGCCAGCCTGTGTCACCATGGTCTTTTCCAAAGGCTCCTGGGAATCTGTGCTCTGGTGCATGGAGAATTTTCTCCTCCTCCTTCATCACCCTGCAGACAGGGTTGTTTCTCTCATATTCTTCTTGCTCCACCCTCTCACAACTTCTGTGCATTGTTTTTTACCCTTTATTAAATACGCTGTCACAGAGACACCATCAGCATTGCTGATGGTCTCAGCTTTGACCGGTGGCCTAAAGGTCCAGCAGCTCATTTTGGAGCTGGCGAGAACTGGCACTGTCTGTCATGGGGGCAGCCTCTGGCTTCTTCTAGCAGAGGCCACCCCTGGGGCTCCCCCACTATCAAAATCTTTCCATGTAAATCCAATACAGCCTAAAGTCACCCAACAATTCCGCAATAGCTGGGAAAATGCTACATGACTCTCAAGGCAGGTGTTTGCTTCAGGTACCAATATCACACCATGGGCTCTGGGCTTTAACAGCATTAATTATCCTGTCCCTATTGACTTCAAAAACTATATAACACTATAAACAGAGAAGTGTGTCTTGAAAAAAGATATTCTTTCTAATGCAATGATATTATGTGCAGTTAATGCAGATGACCACATCAAGTTTAGTAAGAGAGAGAGATTGTTTAAATATTGGAATGGGCATTATCTAAAGGTAAAAATTATAAATGATCAGCACCTCATATATTATTTTTTCCTTTTTAAAAATTAATTTCTATTATGCCCATTCAGAAGAAAACATAATTATCAAGTTAAAAAAGGAAAATTCAAATTTAAAATGTGTAGAGAAAAAAAAAGTCACAAGAAGTTATGTCATAAAAAAAGAATGATAAATATTCAGAGGAAGAAATTACATCTAAAACTTATCCTTTCTCTGCTGCAACCATCCTAGAACAGTAAACTGGAAAGAAAGAAACACATCAGAAGGATATGCCTCTTATTTCTTTGGAAAGAAAAATTTTCATTTGTTTGTGAAATAAGATAGGAGACTCCTGTTATAACCTTCTGCTAGTGTCGCAGTGGCACAAAAGCAAGCAAAAGTAAGAACTGTGTAATCCAATATGTTAGGTTACCTCCAGGACAGTACTGGTCATAGATACAGCAAATCTGGCCTCACACTTACTAATGTCTGATCTATGTTTGGGTGATTGTGCTAGTTCCTTAGAAGAACACAAATATTCCGTAAAAATCTGCTGGATGGGGTTTTGAGCAACGTGCTCTAGTGGAAGGGGGGTTGGAACTTGATGATCTTTAAGGTCCCTTCCAACTCTAACCATTCTATGATTCTAAAAAATCATGTGACAAAACTCAGGAATATTATAAAATAGTAAGTACACTGAAAAAAAAAGGTTGACATTGATACAAAAAAAAGAAGTCTGAAAACACTATTCCAAAACACTACCTCCAGTTTCATGGCTTTTTAATGCCTTGATGATAATTACCTAAACTAGATGAAAATGGAGATACCTACAGTTATATACAGTGATACAATGCCTTACTTTCAGGGGCTGGACTCCAACTTTCTAGACTTTCTGTTGAAAGCATTGGCAGAATAAGACACTTCCAAAGGAAGACGGCAAAATGGTAAATAGGGAGCTGTTTTAGCTTGCCAGTAAAAAAAGCTGAACATAAATCCAGTTGACACAGCAAGGCAAGCCCTATGAATGTTCTTCCTTCATTTTCTCTGTAAAGGTACTTGTATCAAGAACCTGAGGGCACCGATAGGCTTTAATAGTCCTCAGAAGCCTCAAATTGGGACCCTCACACCCACAACTATCGGTCCAGGAGCCCCATTTCAGCTCAGTCTGCGTCCATCAGTCCCTGTTGTAGATAGCCTGTAGGTTTACCAGCCTTCAGCTCCAGCTGTGTTGCAGCCATCCCTAGGCCTGGCCACGGGCGCTGCTGATCCTGACCCTGACTCATCAGGAAAATTCTGAGCTCTGCTGTCCCAGAGCTATGTCTGACACTGGTTACCCTCACTGGGATGGATCCTGACTCCCACTTGTGGGATAATATATTCCAGCTTGGCCTCTGCCTATGCCCACCCCCAGGGAGGTGCCTAAAACCCAGGACTGTGGTTGCCCGATGGCTGCTTTGCTCCTGGCTGGAGGCTGGGACAGGCCCTGGCCAGTTGCCTTGTCCACGTTGGCTGCCACCACCCTGCCCCAAGGGAGCAGCTGGCCTATGCCACGTCCTGACAGTTTGACATCCTTAGTTGCTATGTCTTGACTAAGCTGAGGTGTTCCCTAAGCTGTTTAATTAGGGCAGAATTGGGCATGCACAGAAGTAGGATTGTAGTAAACTGGACATTAATAATTTTTTTAAAGGGTGTTTGTGGAATCCATTTAAAATGTGGGTTGGTAGCAAGTGACCCAAAGATAACTGGAAAATAATTTCAGATTAGGTCCCTCAGATTCTCTTGACCCTGTCTTTGGGTGATTAAATTCTTGTCTGGATCTAAGTACTAGCATATTGCTATTTTTCAATTTTACAGTCTTTTATT
>JAOXJM010000001.1:18323749-18338763 GCA_026413425.1 Tringa solitaria | reverse complement strand
CTAGCATATTGCTATTTTTCAATTTTACTTTTTATGAAACTTAAAACCCTTGGTGGAGTTAAAGAAAAAAAGTCTGGTAAATGAAGAGAAGCCAAGAATGAGGTGTGACAACTGGTTTATTTTTCATCAGATATCACACAAGTATCAGGATATGTATGATATTATTTGAGAACTGAATCACTTGATTTCCAAGTTTTATGATTTTGGCTTTACTATTACTTAGAATCAGATGTTTAGAAGTGGGAGTTTGAACTGTTCTCTGTTAGGCCATACTGCAATATAGATTATATGCTCTGAGGCTACCATGCTATGTCCAAACTGTGAGAAACCTTTGAGTGTTTCACTGCTATTAGGACTATGTTCATGACATGCCTGTCACACATATGTATTGTGTCATCACCTATGCATACATAAGCCTTCTTGTGTATATGGGAAAAATTGTGGAAGTCAAAAGGACATATGATGAATTTCAGCTATTTTTCGTTTTGGTACCTGTTTTTAAATAAACAGTAACACAGAGCCAGGTTCCTGGTTTATCTGGGCCAACAAAATCAGATCATCATACCAGATAATGAATAATCAGGAATTTGTATGCAGTGAAAAGATAAGGATTGGTTTTATTTAATAGTATATAGTTGTCATCAGCACTAATGTAAATTTCAGTATTATTGCTACAACTTATAACACTGATGTGAGTTAAAGAAGAATCACAGCTATAAAACAGTTTGGAACAGGACTGCTTCAGGTTTCTTTAATGAGTTTTGTCTGCATCAATTATGAGCTCTGATTTGGCATTGCTATCAAATATCTCTCCTCAAAAGCATACATATCTGAAATAAATTTAGACTAGAGTAGAATACACTGTATTCTGTCAAGCACCCTATCTACCAATAAGAAAATAACCTAATCGTGAAGTATAAATGTTAAGTTACTCAAAACGTATGACAGTTGAGTCAGGGAGGGAAACAATATGATTATGCTTTCATTAGTGAACACAATAGAGTTCTGAAAACTAGGATTTGATTTCTGTATGGGTGCCTGACTGGAATATTTAAATATTTTAGAATCATGCTTGATGGCAACCTACCATCCTAAAGAACTGTCTGTTCTGAGAGCCAGAACCTTATTTCAGTTGCTCCAGCAGGTATTTAAATTAATTATATTGAAGGAAATAAAAGCATTTTAGTTATTCCTTGTCTAATTGAACAGTCTTCCTTTCGAAACAAGGCATAAATATAAGAAAATCTATAATATGAAAAAGTCAAAAACTGAATCTAAGTTCCCCAAGGGTTTTAGTCTACTGTTGCCCTTCTATGATACTTTCTACTCTCACGAGCCTAAAAAAGAAAAAATTGTACTTTATGTGCATAAATAACATTGTCATAGCATTAACCATAGATATGAATTCTTCTCAGCTTGAGGAGGAGAAAAGCCACAACCATATGGAAAAATTAACCAGCAGCTTATACCTTTACCTGTATAGGGGTATCCTCCTTTCCTTTTTTTTCAAAATCACATTACTTGGTGGCGAAGAAGCCATCAAATTTAGTGATCTAGCGAAAGTGCAAACAAGAGCATGTTGATAGAATAGTAACCTGCATTTTGTCTTGGAATAGAGTCTTCATACTTCTTCTCTAACAAATCTTTAATGCAAACTATATAAAAACTATTACAGTAAAAATGTTGGAATCTAACATTTTCTCCAGCTGCACAATAACTATTCTGCTGTTCAGAAACTCATAATCTTTGCTGAACTGTGATAGAGCTTCAACAAAACTACTCTTCCTGCATATTTTGAGAGAAGAGTGAATGCTGTTCAGCCCTCTGAAACAACAGATTCCTTGCACTTATACTGAAAAAAGTATCAGAGGGACAGAGATGCATGACTCTGCAGCCTTGTAGGATAATAACCAGGCCTAAGAAAAGGATGGCACTTCAGAAACACTCTGAATTTCATATTTTCTACTGGTAAGTGGTTAACAATACACTGGAAATAAGTGCATTAATTGTTGATGCTATGTGTTTCGGACCCCATTCCACATTGGTTTTCCAGAACAGGGAGCACAAGTGTCTAGCACAGCATTCTTGGTCCTCTTCCAGGATCTTGTTGTCTAAAAGTTTAAGTATCTAATTTTTAGGTGAACAAGTCCCTTTTTTGAATCTGACTCTTTAGTTCAGAAAGAACCTTTCTGTCTTTAAAACAAAAAAGCATACCTTATTCTTCACACTTATTTCACTCTTCATCAACTTTATCAACATCTCTGCAATAACCAAAATAATTGAAATTTTTGCCTTTGACTTCAGTGGGAGAAGAAGGATGGTTTTGGTTGTAGTGATACCCAGAATAAAATATATCATTTTTCCTTTCAGCCAAATTGTTTCTCTGGGAGATGTCCCAATTAAAGAAATACTTCAATGAAGTGTGCCCCATTTAAATAGAGATGCCAGTACTTCATCCTTCACACAGGATAAGATTAACAAATGAAAGACAGGAATGATGTCAAATGAACTGTTTAGTCTTCTAGATGAATACAATAGTTTTATTCTCTTATTCAATTATCTTTTGTTAGGTTAATTGATTCGGAGCTGAATATACATTCCTGATAGAAGCTTGCATATTTTCCAGTGTTTCCTTGACTGTAAGACCATCTTATTTGCCCTCTCTGCTAACTCTTTTGTGTAAACTGCCAAGCAGTTATTGATGACTTTTTTTGAAGCTGCCATTGCAAGAACTGTAATGAATTGTTCTTTTGCAAGGTCGTATATCAACTCAAAGATCTCCAGTTACAAAGACTGTTTAAATCTGTCATTATCATACTAGGTTGCCTAAGAATCATGCCCTGTGTGCATTCTTACCCTTTGTCCTTTAACTTATGGGTTTTCATTATTGTCAAAAAACATAGGAGAACGCATTTTGAAAAATCAGCCTTGATAACTCCTAGTGATAAAAAAAGACAAACAGGTCACAGAAGAAAAGTATGTGGGAACCTCAATTTGCATTATTGACTGCCACTATCTCAGAAGACTCACTTTAAAGAGACACGCAGCTTTTTTCCTGGTAGCAGTATGTAAATGAAGAGCATATTGAGGTTATTCACTAGTTTCCCCTCACAAAAAGTCAAATGTCATTGTGCTAGATGTCAGGAAGTGCAGACAGGTACAAGTTGTCCTTTTCACCTATGTACAGTCCTTGAGGATTTATAATTAAAGTGACTTTAGACCTTGCCAATGGCTACTAGTGTATCTACAAGATTTTCCTTGTTATAGGCTTCATCAACAGGAAAAGTGCTAGATTCAATTATTACATTCTTCTAGGGCTTCTCTGATTTACTAGGTAATCAAAATCGAACAAAAAGACCTCCCAAAACTTCATCTATCAAAAAAGGCAAATGAAAGCACTTTGAGAAATTGCCAGTATTCTTGCTTCAGCAGTCACTCAAAGAACACACTATAGAATAATCACAGTTGTACAAAGCCTTTCTATTTTCCCACATTACTGTTGACTAGTCTGGAAGACAAAAGGGATGTCAAGATGTGGTAGGGAAGCAAAATAAGCAGAGTCATTTTAAGGGTGAGGAGAAGGGAGACTGGACTCATAGATTTCTGTTTTGAAAGAGTAGCAAACTTCATATTGGCAGAAGCTGATTATTATAATGTTGATCCCATCTCTGGTGGCCCATGGACAGTAGCCTCTCCTTTGTTACTCAAAAATTTGCTTTCTTTTTCTCTCATAAGAGAATATGATTTCCATGCCTATGAATGATGGATGAAAGAAGAAGGAAGAATGGTGGGAATATAACAGGAGAAAAAGTGTTTTGAGTTGCTGGAAATATCCTGGCTCTTGAGACACTGAGGACCAGATACTCTAAGTGGACATATTAACTAACCACAGGCATGTTAGAAAATACCATCTCCATACATAAGGAGTCTAAACCATGTGTGTTTCTGGCCCTTATAATTCATCCTATCCATTTAGACCTGACATACCTCAATCCTGAATTGCCAGAACCTATTCTAGAAGCCAAGCTCTTTATTCCAGCCTTATATCACCAAAAAACATTTTTCTTCAAAGACTTATCAGAAGATTAATGACGTTCAGTCACTAATTGACACTATGACTATACTATGTTAAGCTGAGTGGCTTTTGTGGTCTGCTTTTTCTTACCACTAGATTTTGACTAACAACAAGTGTACACTCAATTGATGTACCATAATGACAGTTGATTTCTTTTCCTCCTGATCACAGGACACACATATTTGTTGGCTAGTTCGTGGACTAACTTTTTATTCCTGTGCACAAAGTGACTGTATTTGCAGAAGATCAACCTGATAAAGATGGGCGTTCTTGGCCAGTATAATTGTTTAGACTGGAGTGGAATTATCTGTCTGGAAGTAGCACAACAAGGTGATCTAATAGCAACCTGCAACTACTTGAAGGGCAGTCACGTGGATGATTCACCCAAGCCCATACAAACAGAAATAGTCAATATAATAAGAAGGAATGGCCAGAAGTTGCAGCTTGGGAGGCTTATCCTGATCACTAGGGAAAACATTTTTCACTAGAAGTGAAGTGTAACATAATAACAGGTTGCCCAGAGCATTGTCCACGGAGGTTTTGTATTTTCTACTCTTGAAGTTTTTCAAGGACACTGCTAGACAGATCTGTTGCTGACCTGATACAGATACAGTGTTGGTGACAGTCCTGCTTCTAGTAGGGGGCTGGAGTAGATGACTTTCAGAGGTCCCTTCCAATGAATACTTCTATGATTTTGCAAGAGCGTAGGCACAGGTTGGGAAAGAACTTACATCAGCGAATATGCTTAATTGACAGTTTAGATGCAACCACTCTAGGTTTGGTGGCCTATTTTGTCTGTATTTGCATTTATGAGTTGGATTTTTTGAGACAAAGAGATGGTTTGTCTGTATGTACATGAACTGGGTCATGCCTTTAGAGTTGGGTTATGCCATGTGCCTTTAGAAACAGAGGACAATTTCTGTCATATTTGTTTTATTTGCTAATAAAGATGTACCCTGTTGAGGTCTTCATCTTTTCTCTAGCTTAACAGAAGTTTTCTGATGCAGACAGATCACTATAGTTGTTAAGGAAGGACAAACAAAGTCCTTTATAAAAATTGATTCACGCAAAAACTGTTCTGAGGGAGGTTCAACAAATGTTGTTATGATAAGTGTTTTCATTAATGTGCGCTATATGGATCTGTGATGCTCTAGAGATGTCCTAGAACCTGCAGTGTAGAGGGAAAGGAGCATTGCAGCCAAAGTTAGTCTTCAGCTGCCCTACAGTAAATATTTTCAGTATAAATTCTAAGCTCAAGGTCTCTTCTCTTCCACTGCCATATCATAACAGTGAAAAAAAGGTAATTCATTGTCCAATTAATATTAAGAACAGATATGAATTTGAGGGTTTTAAGTAGCCAAAATAAAATTTCAGGGTTCTCTTTATGTAAATAAAATTTATTAATGGTAATTTATTCTACATACTTTCTATAAATAGAAAGTAAATACTAAGTTAACATGTAATTGTAGTGTCTTGAAATCTCATAAAAAGCTAAACAAGTGTGGGCTAATTTTAACACATTGGTAGGAAAGCTTCAGAAAATTTTAATGTTTCACAGCAGGTGAAGTTGGCCATTTAGTGTCATTTCTCTCTTGTGCATTCTCTCCAGTGAGCTGGATGGCACTAAGACAGATACCATTTTTTTTCTGATATATATAAGAGTTTTGTGAAAATCAATGGATTAGCTGACATTAGATCATTTTCATTAAGAACTAAGGAAGCGTATAAGTAATTTGTCAAGAATGTTTTTTGAGAAATAGGTCTTGTCACACTAAGCTGAAGAGATAAAAAAAATTGGTTAAATGTTACAATGTCATAGGTTAATTGTTAATTACTAGCTAACACAACTTCAGTGAAGACGGGTTCAGTAGACAGTTTTAATACTTAAACTGTAGCATTACTTTCATTTACTTCTAAGTGTTAACTTCTAGCATGGAGTCCTGATCTAGTTGAAGATGTCCCTGCTTACTGCAAGAGAATTGGACTAGATGATCTTTAAAGGTCTCTTCCTACCCAAACCCTTCTATGATTCTGTGATTCTATGATTCTGTGTAAACTACTGGGACCCTTATGCAGATCGTGAAGTAATTGGATGCCTCAAATGATATCCCCAGCATGCAGAGCAGGGGGCCAATATCTGTTTTGCAAATATGAAGCAAAGAGCGTTGGGACATATGTATGATATCTGGCTGTCCTCGAGGCAGAATTGTTTAACTCAGATGTTAAACAATAGATGTTTCTATTAATGACGGACCAACAATATATACTGTTTCCTCAGAGATAACAACACAGTCAAATAAAAAGGTCCACTTTTTTTCAGATGGGGCTAATGGCAACGATGGCACCCATATAATAACAGGATTTTATTCTGTTGCACAATTGCATGTCATAACCACTAGTCTATGGAACCAGGGTTACTACTGTTCACTTTTCTCCTGAACTTGTGAACCTGAATACTTAGGAACGTGGATTTGATTCACCCATTCAGATGTCTGACTTCAAGGTGTAAAGATGCTGAGTAACTATAACACTTTCCTTTATCAAGAGTCCATGGAGAATTCAAAGTTTAAACAGTATGGGCTCATTTGAGTGTAATACGTATGTGGAAAACAGATATTTGGTAGCACAGTGATCTTCAAGGTACTAGACTAAAAGTAAACCAAAGCTTACTATTAAGAAGTGTATTTAGATGATAATTAAGATACTGTTTTGAATAGTGACAGCAATTAAATGGTGGAACAACATATGAAGAATTATTCCCCTTGATGGCAAATTTTAAATAAAAAATGGATATTTCTGAGTTATGATAAATTTTTCATACACGATTTAAGACAAGGGAAGTTACTAACAACAGCAAGGGTTGATTTCAAAAGTATTTGAGCGAGAAAAAGTAGTGATAATGGAAATGAGTAGCTTTTCTGCAGTAATTTTAAATTCAAAGTGAATTAATGATATAAATAAGAACGGTAAGATCTCCATCAGTGCAGGACTTGCATTTTCCTGTTCCTTACCATTCAGGAGATCTTGAACGCATTAGAAACATTAGATTAGATCTCTCAAAGCTTATGTTTACAAAGGGTCAGTGAAGCACAGTCAGGATTTCACCTGTCCTGTAAGCCTGTGGGACATGAACGATCTCCAGCTTTGAATCTCTGTGGCCATGCTAACATACCAGTTCTCTCACTTGAGGTTATATTTACATGAAAAAACCAGTACAGAACTGTAGGAACAATTTTTGTAGAGTAAAACAGTACTATGGACCCAATGTCCATTCTAACTGGCTTTTGGTGAGTTTTACTTTGGCTTTAGTCTTGTCCTATGGATTTAGTGTCCATAGTAGTTGGAGTGTACTAGTTGCACTCCCGTAGTCCATCTTCTAGTTCTGTTCGCTCTGGAAAAAAGACCTTTGAACTTGTTTTTTGTTGCAAAGCTATTAAATGAGGTTGATCAGGAAATTAGCTTCAAAAATGCATCTAAACCACTAAATGCTAACAAACTAAACACTAATGAATGAAAACAGAGGTTATAGTTAGTATTCTAATTTATACAGCTTTAAGACAAGTACTTGCCAGACTGGAAAACTGAACAGCTGCAGAACTGTCTGCATCTCATCATGTAGGTCTGCAGTGAATAGGGGCAGGATTTATTCTTGCTGAGCTACCTATACTAAATATAGATCCTCTGGGCATTTGAAACTCGCTTGAACTGTCTTCCTCTCCTCCACTGGATAAGGTTTATCAAGAGAGCTATCTTTACATCTAAAAGTTAATACATCCAGATCCCCAATTGCAAAATTATGTGAAACGAATATTACTTCCTGAGATGCCCAAATTTGCCTGTTTGCAAACATCTCAGGTTAACCTCAAGCAACATTTGATTTAAGTTCATGTTTTTTTTCTGGACAGATGCTGTCTCTTATTCTCTCCAAATTAACCTGTGTTATCACACATATCACGAGTTGAATTTACAGAAGAAAAGAAGTCTACTCCAGTACAGGGTTAGTTTTTTATTACAAAATCAGAATCACTTACCACAAGGAATAATAAAGTCCTACAGGTCCTCTTTTCTTCACCCAGTGACTTAACTAGCTTTGAGGGGAATCGGTCCTTCTATCCCAGTAAGTCCAGCTCCCCAATGGGGGCTTGGCTTTCCAAGGACAAATGTCTTCCTCCGTGTTTAAGATAGCATCATAGCATCTCTTATTTACCTGCTTACCTAATTTTTAACCCAATTAATTAAATTAAAATGTAAAATATAGGATATTTTGTCTCCCAGAGGACTTCTTTGACACATGATCCTGTTATTTATGTCTTTATCTTAGTATATTCTTCTATGCCTAAATGGCCTTCTTCCCATTCACATTTTCAAGAGTGTAACAGCATTTTATAAATTGAATATCACAGAGAAAGTGTTTATTGTGCATACATCTGACAAAGCTAAGAGGCTGTGGCGTGACATGAAATTTTTGGCAGCAGGACGGTCTTTCCATTCACCCCTGCCCTCACTACTGCCCTTATCAGTTCTTTATGGATTTGGGTTTTTTTTTTTTACTTTAAAGTAAAAAAAAAGAAAGAACCCAAAACCACATAATCCCCCCATATTAAACTATGATAAAGTGATTTTTCTGCTCATCTAAATTTTCCACAGACTGCTATGTCTACTCATTTTTAGAGAAATACTAAAAAAATTTCTTTTCTATATTTTTTCCTATCCTCTCTCCAAATCAAGAGATTTGGCAGCTCTACTGAGATTTGTGCACTGTGTCTCAGCTCTTCAAAAAACAAACTCTTCAAAAAAAAAACCAAAATAGAAAATATTATCAATATGAATTATATTGAATAAAAATAAGATTTTTAATTAATCAATAAAAAGGAGACAAATTATATAGAAACTAGATGTGCAAATACCAACATCAAGTCCCATATATAGGGGGATATATATAATAAATAAATAAATTCTCAATAGTTTAAAAATAATATATAAGTAACAACTGATGTATTCTATCACTTCATTAAAGTCTACTGATGTACTTAAATGAAAATAACTTCTATACTTATGAATATATGAATAAATATATGCTTACTTTTCTTCTTTTTCCAAAACACTCCTATTTCTATTAAGCTGAGAGGAAATAACTGCTGAATGTTCTAGATGTAGCAAGTTCTTCAGTTGTTAAACTTTTAATGTAACCAAATCATGATCATTCCTTTAAGATTTTCTGTAGTCACTTATCTTTTGAGTGATGAAGTGCTATTAATTGCATTTATATGCTTTAAATGAAGTACATCTATGGTCTTTACTGATGGTTTGCCAGCCAATTTGCATTATAATGAATAAAATCCCAAAGATCTTACATATGGTGAAGAATTAATGCAGTCAATATGCAAATATACATATGAAGTTCTTGGTCTGAGATATTGCAAAATTGCACTTTAAAAGACAGACAATGAAGAAAACTGTAAAACAATTAAAATCAGGATTTTGTTAACCTGAATTGTAGTAAATCCAATGTCAATTATTGTGTTCTACACAACAGGTTTACTTTCAATTGGCTTTATTTTACCATGTAAACTGGGGGGTCATCACATTAGCAAATTGAAATCCCTTTAAAAAATGGGCAAAATTTCAGATGGTTTTGTTCTGCCAAAGCATAACTTATTCTTTCTTATATAATTTTTTACATAACTTGTAACACAGGTTTTGTGATAAACTTAACGTCTAAGTCAATGATTCAAATGTATACTTATAGTACCCAAAACGGTGCAGCTTCAAGGCTGTTACATAAGTGCTTTTACATTCAAAATGGATGGTATTGTAAGCTGTTGGATGTCTTAGATAATATTTGCTATGTAAAGGAAAACACTGTATAAACACCAATTTCCTGTGAAGAAAAACAACACTGTATTATAAAATGTCTGAATTCCATATTTGCTATGAACAGATGTTAACAGGAACAGTCATTTATATTAAGCTGCATTAATTAAATATTGACAGAACAACCTTAGTAGATGAATTTATTAAAACAGTGTGGGGTCTGAGTAGCAATTAGTAGATTGATGTATTCATGATTATTTGCATGTGACAGCAAACAATCAGACCGTACAAAGAATATTTCCCACATTATTATTCGTGTTATCCTTTCCTGCCATTTGAACCAGGAAATTTCCCACTGGATTAGCAAACCAAGTTAACGACTCCCTTAAATTGTTCAAAAATCTGTGTTAATTCTTACAACATTCTGTTACTACTGATTCTGTTAACAGCTTTCCTAACAAAAAACCCCAACTTGTAATGCAATTAGAGGTAACAGCCCCAAAATGATATGTTGGGAGGTACTGAAACCAACATTTTAGAGAGTGCTTTTCCCTCTACAGAGCAGCTAGATAAGTTAGTCAAAGCAAAATAAGATTCCTTTATTACAGGAAGACATTGTTCTCTTAATATAATAAAATTAGCACATCCATGAAGTTCTCTTCCTTTTTAATAACTTTAACCTTTCACAAGAAGGTTGTGAGGTTTCTGAATGGTGCTAGCTGTGATTCTAATCAAAATAATTGGATACTAGCTGTTTCATTGATTTAAGTAAGGTAGGTAGTCTTAACATATTGTTTCTTTGAAATAAACTGTTTCTTTCATTTAGAATGTCTCTGGAAGGTGAATAATTGCCTACTGTTAGTTTAAATTTATTTTCCTGACTTCTAAATGTAATAGATTGAATTGCTACAATTAAGTCATAGAAAAGCACAGTATAAGCCTGCGATTATATTGTTAAGCAAAACTTTTAAATATCTTTCTTTATTGCTGTGTTCATGCACATATGCAGTTATACTCACATCTTTGTTATCTTCCACAAGTGCCTGTTTAATGGCAATTAAAGCAGGCAACACCTACTGGCAATATGCACCCAAATTGCCAATCCACAATCCAGTGCTTCCTACTACAGATCTTCCTATTACAGATCTTCCTATTGTGGCTGAAAAAGTCGAAAGAAAGGTTGACATGATACAGAGTCCTAGACTGTGGCTGGTTGCACCTGAAAAACAAGATGTGAAGAATAGAACAGACAGAAGTAAAATTAGCACATTCCTCTTCACAGCACACTGTTTCCAGTTCCCCAAACCAGTATTTATTTAAATGAAGACCTGGTCTATACTTTTGTAGGACTTTGCATCCAAAAATTTAAATGCTTTTTGTAGAACAACGCAGAAGATCAGTACTTGAAAGTAACCCCTGCAGCTACATTGTATGAAGTTCAAGACCTCAGATCAATCTGAGCATATTCTGGTACACTGAGTGTCCCCACAATGAACATGGCTCAAACACAACTGAAGGACCAAAGAATGCTTTGCCCCTGTGTTCCCTTTAGGTGACAAAGAGCATTGGGTGTCAACTCACAGAAAAATGTATGGTTTAGTTTCTACTTAGAGAAATTTAGCTAGAGTACACCAAAACTTTTACTGAACTGAAATGCTATGTCACAAGTGGAGACAGCCAGGGGACTTGCTAAAAACTTGTACTATTGCTCCAAACTGAATTGTAGTGTCATTATCACACACAAAGCACTCTGGAGAAGTTCCTTTCCCATATTCTGTTAATCACTATTCAAAACAGCTACTTCAGGAGGATTTATGACAGCCAGGAATAATCAAATATTTCCCTCTGCAATATGCAGTGGGATAACAGTGAAGCTGTGAGACAATCATTCTATGTCAAAGCTTTGGAGAGATCCTTTTTAATTTGAATATATTTTCTGAATTTTATTTTTTGGTTTTATTTTTTAGTTTTTCTGCAGTTTAAATGTGATGGGAATTGTCAATTTGTGGCTTTGACTCATCTTTGCTGAGGTGCCCTTTGGAGAAAGCTTTCTTAAGCTTCTTCTATGAAAATACATAAGTGAAAAGGTTAGCCATGAATAGGTCTTTAAACATCATCTTTAAAGCGTGTCTGTCTTCATAGAACAATAGTTTGGGTTGGAAGGGACCTTTAAAGGTCAACTAGTCAAACCCTTCTGCAATGAGCAGGGATGTCTTCCACTAGATCAGGTTGCTCAGAGCCCTCTCCAACCTCACCTTGAATGTTTCCAGAGATGGGGTATCTACCACCTCTCTGGGAAACTTGTGCCAGTGTTTCACCAACTTCATTATAAAAAAGAAAATCTTCCTTATATCTAGTTTGAATCTACACTCTTTTAGTTTAAAATCATTACTCCTTGTCCTATCACAATAGGCCCTGGTAAAAGGGTTGTCCCCATCTTTCTTATAAGCCCTCTTTAACTTCTGAAAGACCGCAATAATGTCTCCCCAGACCTGAACAACCCCAACTCTCTCAGCCTGTCTTTATAGGAGAGGTGACCAGACATCTGATCATTTTTATGGCCTTCCTTCTGACCTGCTCCAACAGGTCCATGTCTTTCCTGTGCTGAGGGCTCCAGAGCTGGATGAAGTACCCCAGGTGGGGTCTCAGAGCAAAGTAGAGGTGCAGAATCACCTCCCTTGACTGCTGGCCATACTTCTTTTGATGCAGCCCAGTATACATCTGGAAGTCATGACTTTATAAAGGTTAATAAAGTACTTAATAGCTACAGTAGAGGATCCTAAGATATAGAGTCAGAATTAAAAACCACTGGGAGTAAAAGCAATCTCTAATATGTTCCCAGATGTCTATTTCAGGCTGCTGCAGGGAATCTCCATCCACTTGGGATCTATAACCTAGACAGCCTTTCAAGGACTGGAGAAGAATTCAGTGTTTTCTGATAAAGTAAAGTAAAAGCAAGAGGCTTTTTTGTAGTTTTTTAACATTTTTGTACACACACATTAAGACAGAAATAATTTCATTTCAGGCGGTTCACTGCTGAAGTAAATGCAAATCCACTTCGCAAACCCCAGCAGTGCCTGCCTGCCTGCATGGGTAGTAGGATCCTCTCCACTTCTCTTATTTATGCCCTGCCCAGTTAAACCAGAACTCCAGACATATTGCTTTTGAAGGAAATTTCGAGGGTGAGCAGGCCTCTGTCACCAGGAAGGCCAATTGCTTGCTTTGAGAAAACAGAGACCTGGCATCTGTGCTCCAGTTTCTTAACATTAAGTACTCATTGGGAGGGGAATTGATTACATCTAAATTATACTGCAATCACAAAATAGATACGCTTAAATTACATGAACATTAGTGATCCATTTTGCTCTTTGAATGGCAGAGATATACTGAGACTTGGTTAAAGTTAAACACAATATATCATATTTTTCTGTAAGTCTTTGTGGCAAAGTTTTTGGTGTGTTACATCAGAGCCCAATATCTTGTTTCCATCTGTCTGAAATGATCATCTGAAGGTTCTTACTTTTTTTACTCACTTTTATGTGAGACTGTATTAGTACCTTTAACCGGTGACAAAAGAGCTACGAAGGCCACAGGCATATTAACGAGTCAGCAAAAATTTAAGGGGTGAAGCTCTTGGTTTTCATAATGAAAGGCTGCTGTGTCTTTATTCCTGTACAAATTTTGAAGTCCACCAGATTAATGAGTATTACATGAAGAAAATGAATTTTGCTTCCAGTCTGGCTTTTTTTCAATAATTTCAATAATTATGTGAAGGCTAGAATTCTTTGTGTCTCTGTGAGATTGTCTGTATCACTGAGAAATTAAGGCAAATTTGGACTGAGCACCAGTAAATACGGATGTATAATTTTAGTAGTTCTGAGAAGTCGTGCAAACATAAGCAAGTCTACCCAGGATTAATCATTATACTCTAGAGGAAATAAATATTCACTCACAAGTGGATCCCAAGAAAAGAGATAAATGTGTCATGGTTTAACCCCAGACAGCAACTAGGACCACTTAGCCACTCACTCACTCACTCCCCTTAGCTGGGATTGAGAAGAGAACTGGAAGAGTAAAAGTGAGAAAAAAACCTCATAGATTGAGAAAAATATGGTTTAATAGGTAGAGCAAAAGCCATTGGTCTACCAATAGGTAGAGCAAAAGCAAATCAAACCAAACAATTCATTTACTGCTTTCCACCAGCATTCAGCCATCTCCAGGAAAGCAGGGCTCCACCAATCAGTATAGTTACTTGGGAAGACAAACGCCATAACTCCAGATGTCTCCCCCTTCCTTCTTCTTCCCCAGCTTTATATACTGAGCATATTGTCATATGGTATATAATATCTCTTTGGTCAGTTGGGATCAGCTGTCCTGGCTGTGTCTCCTCCCAACTTTTTGTGTACTTCCAGCTTACTCACTGGTGGGGCAGTGTGAGGAGCACAGAAAACCTTGACCTCTTATCAACAACTAAAACCTATCAACTATCAACACTGCTCTCACCCTGAGAATGTACTATCAACACTGCTCTCACCCTGAATCCAAAACATAGCCCCACAGCAGCTGCTAGCAAAAAAGTTAACTCCATCCCAGCTGAAATCACGGCATGGTTTAATTTTGAATTATAATTTTTTAAAAGCATAGAATACATAGGCTTTGTCTTAGAATAAAAGTCTAGCACCAGGGAGTGGTGCAATAAGTAAATAACTGAATATTGATGTAATTCCCAAAAAAGAATGCAATTTGATTTAGTGAGTTTTCAGTGATGACAGTTGTGGGGTTTCTAAACAAAAAGTTGCAAAATTATTTTATTGGAACTATTATTTATGGAAAAATAATTTTAATGGAACATTTAGTTCCTCTCATAGATATAGTAATAAATACAATAGAACGGTTCCTAGTTATGCATATGATCCAACTGTCAATAAAATTCAGCTTCATTTTTGATGTTATCATCTGCTTTTCAGGACATATGTTAACTGTGATCCTACTTACACTGGTTTTACTTAGAATTTTTTTATTTTTTTAATTAGAATTATTTTAACTTTTTTAATTAGAAATAGCGTGACAAGCAGAAGTAGGGAGGTGATTGTGCCCCTGTACTCAGCACTGGTGAGGCCACACC
>JAOXJM010000001.1:18305702-18319568 GCA_026413425.1 Tringa solitaria | reverse complement strand
AAATGAGAAATTTATGAGCTCAAATTCTCTCTGTTTAGAAACCAGTCTCTTGGCAGACATATATAGGAAATTAAAAGCTGTGTTCTTTTCATGTATGAGTGATTGAGTGAATTTTCTTCTTAACATCTTGATTCACTACTAAATGAGTGGTTATTTTTTCTCTTTCTCCTTTTGTTGTTAGTTTAATGCCATGTTGACTCTGTCAACCAGGTGGTCAACTGGAACGTTCTTCTCTCTTTCACTGCAATAAAACCCATTCAAAATTATGTGCCACTCTCTTAAAATAAAACAAGGCCCATTTACCAAAGCTTTCTATCTTATTCTATTCACTGATAGATTCTTACTATCAGAATCTTCACTTCCAGGAGTGAAGATTTCAGGGCACTGATTTTCCAACTGAAGAGGAAAACTCATTAGTTTATTTGAAATAAATCTCGATTTCTTGTGCTTGCTTCTGTAGTGAAAAGAAGTACTTACTGCACCTTCACATACTCCTTTATGGTATAAAGAGCTGAAGACAGCATGTAGCTTGTTTACAGAAAAAGCAGAACATTTTGGAGGTTTCCACCTTCAGCTCCAGATTTTAAATAGCAGAAATGTAAGATTAATTTATCCCCTGCTCCCTTGATCACTATTTCAGTTTAGAGCAGTGTTGTTAGCAAAGATGGAGACATTTATTGTCTATTCTGGAATTGCTTATATTGTGCAGAAGAAATCTCAGTGATGTTCATTACTTAGTCTGCAACTACCATGAACTTTGTTGTTTACATGTACAGGTTGGATGTGAATCAATATAATCACCCTAGTTATGACTGAAATTCAGGGTACATTCTTCTCAAGCCATTATTTTTTACCTTTGGATCAATATCAAGTTCTATAATACTAAGCCCAGGAAGCTGCATGACCCCCCATACTAATCTGTGGGAGCATGACTGTGAGTCTGACAAGACATACCTTTTTAGACTTTTCTGAGTGTTATGTAGCTTTGAACAATTATGATGCTTCAGTGAAATACTTCCACTTCAGCACTTGAGTTGTCATTTCCAGTTCTTTTTATGCTGTATTTATTTCTAATACCTCAAAACTGAGTGAAGCAGAGATTTGGTGTTGTAGCTTTATGGGCTTTTTCACACTTTTTTTTTTTTTTCTCTTTTTTTCTTCCCCTTGGGCTTTACTCCCATATCTCCTGAGAAGTCAGAGAACTGAAACATCAGTTCAAGCTCTCCTTGTAGGTAAAATTCCTTGGTTAACTTTAGTATCAAAAGTTTAAATCTTCGGTCTAATCTACAAATGAACTCAAGCAACTTATTTCAAACTGCTCTTTGAAAACTCCACTCCAGATTCTAAAGCAGATTGTGACTAAAATTTTGTAAGCATTGCTCATTTTTTACATTATGTTTCTGTAAACATACGAAGTCACAACTTTCTCACATCCAGAACTAAACTAATATTGAATATCCTGAGGAGTCCTACTCACACCCAAGTTGAGTTCACACCCAAGGCATACAAAGTTTTTCCTCAGTCCCCAGAAAGGTTTGTAACACACAGAATAGTGAGGAAACATCTAAAACACCTGTGTAGGTTTATAGTGGACTCCAAATGGAGTGAGAGATCTTCCCTCTAAAAACATAACTATAGGAATTTTTTTATTTTGGGTAACACCCCATTTTATGGAAAGGTCTATTTGTTAGAGCATTCATGGGTGTGAGGCCCAGAGTCAGTTACTTCCTTTACCTGAAGGCCCTTATGTCCCACTGACTGGGAAGAAGACTTTTCCAGAAAAAAAATCTAGAGGCTTTTCGTGGAAAGGGGAATATTTTCCATTCTGTCAAATTTCTATCATCAAACAGGAGGAAAAAAAGTATTGGCAAAAACACCAGTTCAAGAAGTGCTTTAGGGTGTTGTGATAATCATGTGGCTGAAGATGTGGATAATCCACTTTAGAGACCAAATTTAAGAATTTCCATTCCTACCTTTATTTAGCAGCATCTAGATTGTGCTGATTTCAGATGTCTCTCAACTTAGGCTGTTGTTCCCTTGGGATACCATTGTAATTTAACTCTCCATGCAAACTATGGGGAATCTAAGGAAATAACGTAAGGTTTTGGATCTCATTAAAGTGTTACATTGCCTTTGTCTTATATTAAATCCAAAATTTAGAATTCAGCAGTGCTATTAATTGTAGAAAGACTAAATGTATGCCAAGTTGAAAGAGAGGGTCTTAGGTTTGAAGAAAACTCAAATGAAAAGAGTTATATTGTTCTGAAAGAGTTAGGTTTGAGATGCGTTATTTTCTCTACTTTATTTCCGTTGTACCACTTAAGCTGTTTAAGCCAACACATTACTTTATTTACAATGCATCACTACAATATTTATCATTCTAATCAAATCTGCAGCTGGTTTTCTTAACTGGAGATTCAGTACTGGCTCCTTCATAAACAGCACTGAATCTTCTTAAATTTAAATATAGTGCTAAAGACAATATGCTCATCAAAAAAAAAAAAAAAGCCCATTCTGTTTCCATTTTAAGGGATGTGTTTGCTGCATGTTAATGTTGAGTTCTGTAATGTTTTCCCTTGAAATAGCATATAGACTGTATCTTGCTAGAAAATATGTCATAATGTTTTCTGATATTTTTAGATGAGCTAAAGCGTATATCTGTTCTTAATCTATTCTCTCTGCTGAGGCAATATACATCCTCAGCAGCATATTTAACCAAATGGATTTTTTTTTTCCTTAGCAGATCAAACTGAGTTCTGCTGCAGGCACAGAACTTCCTATTTAAATGACAAATGTCTCTGCTTGCAGATTTGAAAACTCACTTATTGACTCTTTCATCTTGTGTAAACAAATAATCAGCCCATCACCACGATCGTGGGGAAAGTGGAAGAATAAAGGGGAAAAGGAATTTTTGGGAGTACCGCCAAATATTGCATTACTTGGAATGAAAAATTACTTGTTTGCTGTTAATGCTGACATTATACACAGATAATAGACAGCAATACTGAAAAAGAACAAAGAAAAATCTACAAAGACTCTGTAACACCAAATATTTCTTCACACTTAGAAGGCAGTGAAATTTTCTTCCCCCCCCCCACCCCCAAATGACAGCAGAGAAGGCAGAGAAGTCCTGATTTTTAACAAGGTATTTCATGCTGCTTTCACAATTTAATTCTGAGAGCTGTTAATTTAAGAAATTTTCACTTTGGTCTTCTAGTGTCCAGTGAGTTTAAATATAATATCATTTAGTTATCCTTTGAAAAGTCTAAAGTTAACCTGTTTCTAAACAGTTTTGGGTTTTTTTTTGATAATGCATATATATATACATATGTAAAAGTAATGGATGTGTGACATCCTATATAGTTTGTTGCTCTTGTTGTTTTGTTTGCTTTCATAGTGAATTGTTGTGAGGAAAATGAAAAATTGATGTGATCTAAAGAAAATGGTGTCCAAGTAGATTTTTTTCATATAACGGTGCTTTGAAATGTGTTATTGCTGAACAACAATTACAGGCTAAATAAAAGCAGTAGAATTGCTCAAGAAATAAGGTGCTAATAAGTGTATGTAAAAGTAGTCTTGGGGTGAAGGAGGTCCATAAGGAGGAAAGCATATACTGCAGGTTTTAGGCCTAATCTGCAGATGCTATCATTACAAAAATTACTTGTCTAATACGGAAGAAAAAGCATTGCTATTTAGATCTTTGGAACGGAATTGGTAAATATTGGTTTGGCCTCTGGACAAGTAAGACACTCTTTATCAAAGTAAGATTTGTTCTTTTCCTACAGATGTTTTGTAGCTCGCCTAAAAAAAAAGACAACTCATGAAAACAGATAGAAGTTACACATTGCACAAAAGTTTCTGAGATCCAGACTTAGTGAAGTTGCTGCATTATAAATTCAGCTATTCCAGTTGTAATCAGAGTTGATCAAAACAGTAGAGATTCACAGATTTGCAGTTACAGATGAACTTTGCTCACATCTAAGATTAAAATCTGTATTCTTTAGAATTAAAGTTTACCTTTACAAATGTAAAATTGTACAAATGTAAGTCTTCTTTCACAACTAGACTCTATTGCAATGGAGAGATCTAGGGTGATAGAATGGATGTTTGCCATAAAATAACTCAATTTTAGGGAATATAAGTCATTGCTATGAAGTAGTTTATTTGCAATGCACAGGAAAACAAACCAGAAGAAAGCAAACATCTTTGCTCTAAATTTTATAGTAAATATCATATTTGCAAACTAGGAGGCAGCAATTTTTTGATCTTAGATACTATTGGTCTATCTGTATTTGAGATTAATTTTTCATTTCTGTGTATAAATCACTTAGGCTAAGTCACCTGCATTTCTAAACATTATAGAAACCCTCAAACTCATACTCGAGGAAAGCAATATCAAACACTGTTAACTCACACTGCAAAAACTTCAAGGCAACATGAAAAATTAACATTTCTGAATCCATATGGAAGATGAAAATGTATGTACACACAGGACCTGCAAGCACGTATCTACAGAGTGGTTCAATGAATGCTGTCAGAATACTTTGTGGACTCTTTTTGAATATCTTTATTTAAATGTAGATTTTGAGTTTGACTTCATCATTAGACAAGTATACTAATTACAGTAAGTGTTGGAATAATCTTAAACAGACATTTGTGACAGGGACGTTTTCTAGTTGAAAAAACCTTCACCTGTTCCCCCCCCATAACTTTTCTGTTCATTAAAGATACCTCTTAAATCCTTAATATTAATTATATTTTCCATTTTCTTTCGTAAGTCCAGTAGGGATTTTGCTGCCTATTTACAAATCTATTAGTATTCCTCTGGAATTTTGTGTGGTCTGGTACAGGGACTAAGAAAGAAGAAAAATAAGGAAAAGTTATTTATTTACTTATTGTAATTAGAAAGAAATTTAAGGTCATAACAAATGAAATTCACTGAATAAAGTCATGCTTTGTCTTTAAACAGTCTCAAATAATGTTATACTTGCCTCTTCAGAATCAACAGAGATTTTTCTCCTTTTTCAGTGAGAGAGGAATAAGTTAATTCAAAAGAAAGGCAAATAAAATAAATTAATGATAAAATATACGCCAGGGGCAACTTTTTCTGTCAGATATACTGATATAAAATCAATGTCATCTCATTAGCTTCTTTCTTGATGCTGTATTTATCTTGGAATAGTTAGAATAATATTTAGGCCTGTTACACAATATAGCTCAATTGATTGAAATAAGAATGATCTCCTACGCTAACAAAAGTTAGATCTGGAATATAGTCTTCTTTTCAGTCTTCTGTAGATATTTCTTACAAGGCTAGAAAAAAAGTTATTTTGGTGTGTTTTGTAGTCTCTGCAGAAAGTCACAGTTAAACTGACCCAAAGAGTTTTACACACAGTCATCCACTGTTATTACCATCTCAGGGAGACACCACCTCAGTTTAAAATTACTTCATTACTTATAATACTGTTAGCTTGCTTTCTTTTGTTTGCTGGGTGAAGAAGCTAATCAAAATCTCACAGCTTTTGTTTACACTGAAGGACTCCTGGACAGAATATAGTCTGTAGCTTGGGAATGTTGGAAGCCAAAAGTTGGACAGTTTTCATAATGATTGACAGCTCAGGTATCTTATTTCACTAAGGCTGGAACCTATCTCCCTCTGCCAAAGCTGAATCAATTATATATCACAAACTAAATCTTCAGTTCATTCAAGCAACCAGCCCACTAATGAGGAAGTTCAAAAAAGTAAAGTTTCAGCTAATGTCAACAAGCATTTTGCTTCAAAATGACCTCCAGCACCATGTGCTTCTAATGGCTGTGAGTACATTTTAATCAGGAAAGTTTCCCAATAAATCTCAGCTAGGTGGCTTGTATGATTGAGGACTACTCATGCAAGTATCTACAAGGCTCCAAAGCACGGGGTGGAATTTTTAGTGCAGAATAAACAAATGCATCTTCTTAAGTAACTGTCCAGTATTGGTATTCTAACAGTTTGTGCTTCATCTTGTTTTTAAACAAATAAAATTTAAACTTGGAGAAGAAACTTCAATTTTAAATCTTGGACTAGTAAGTCCATCAGTCACTAGGTACAATTTGCATATTATATGCCTGCTTGAATAAATTGTGTATTAGTCATGCTAATTTTCTGTAAGCATCTTGGTCATCAGAAAGAATGGCTGAAAGTGAATTAATGCCTGAAACATAGCTGAAAGTGAAGTTTTTTGTTTACCATTTCCTTCACTGCATAACTGAAAGTGTTGTGTATGAATAAAAAATACCCAATACATTCAGACTCTGAAAGTCTGTGGTGCTGTATAGTAATCTAGGGAATAGAATGAAAATTTTGTGTGAGATCTTAGAAACAGTTAAAATTTAAAAGTATCCCAAAAGGACTGAAATTCAGGGAGAATTATGTGCCTAACTTCCCTACACTACTTTGCAGATAATTTACCTTAAGATAGATAATGAGTTTGAAATCACATCAAGGAGTTAAGTTACAGCTTCATCAGCAGCAATCTGCAATGAAAAAAACTGAAAGGGCTGCAAAAGATGTGTATGGATCAAAATGTTACTGATATCAGTACTATATATTTTTAACAGGAGTTCAGAGAAATTACTTTATATCATGCTGTTAAATGTTTTTGGCCATTATTTAGTACTGCAACATGCTGGCAGTAGTATTAACATTACTACCATATGGGTTTACCCCCTCTTAATGTATCTTCTGTCTATATGTCTTGATATATCTAGGTATACAATCAAACTAAAACGTAGGAATTAAGTAATTCACACCATATGCTGGGATCACAGAATGTTACAGAGAGCATTGTTGTACTTTGGTGATAGAAAAGAAATAATGGAAAACCTTTGAGTGGTAGCTCAGTAGTCATAACGTATAACCGAATATTAAACTGAAATTCAGGCAAAATAGGGTGGTTGGTCTACTTTAATTACCCAGTACCAAAGAGGCAAGAAAAGAATGATAACTAGTTCATCTTTCTGAAAACATCCCCAAGACACAACCATCAAGAAGCATTTCCCTCTAAGAATGCTGAAGATCTGTAAGAAGAAGAGTTGCTCTTTGGTAGATACTGCTGAATATTAGAAACATTAAACTCTGTTGCTAACAGTTCCAAAGATGAGTCTATCTATAATCAAACAGCAAATCACAGCTGCATTTTTCTCTGATGGATCTTTTAGTATTATTTATTACTATATGTTCTAACAAAAATGCTTAGTGCTTTTTTATTTGATTATTTGTATATTTATTTATTAAAATCCTTGAGTGTCTTTTCTCTCAGAAAAAAAAATATATTTAATGGCACGCTTTTTGAATGCAGAATTGTATATGTCATGAAGAACCCGGAAGCTGAGTGTGATCATTACCAAAGGAAGCCTTTGAGCATATAATTATCACGTGTAGCTGTGAGCTCATCAGGTACATTAAACTTTTTCTTTTTTTTTTTTAAACGCCTGGTAAGTAAGGCACTGGCACTTCTTTTGTTAGCTGAATATTTCTTTTTCTACTGTCAGTTCTATCAATGGTCAAGTCGTGTTAGTATGACTGGCAGCGTTGCAGTTAGTTTTCTCTTGAGGGCTGATATTGTGCTTCCTGAGTCTCAGTGTCTTCCACACAGATTTGTTGCTTGTGTTACCTGGTATCCCGTTCTTCCAATTTTCTTTCCTTTCTGACTCTTTGACTGTCTGTCTTTGGAGTTGTTTCTACAACATGTATCACCATGATGTCCATGACCTTTACTAACATTAATGAATTTTTGTTTACTGTAAGACTTTCCTGAGCATAGTGAGTCATGTAATGTCATACTGCTAGACACATAAAGGAGGGAAGGAGGAAAGGAGGTTATGTGTATCCTGAAGATGCCTCACTGAAGCAGAGACAGATTGAAATTCTAGTGTGGTTGAATGTTCCTTATGTCTCTATATGCTTGGAGTTCACCTCTATGTGTTGAATAGCTGGGGATTTTCAAAAACCTCAAGTTTTTGACAGACCCTGTTTTTGTTTCATTTATTTGTTTTCCAGGAGCTTATTACGGATTCCCTTTTCCTTATTTTTAACCTGAAATATCCTAACTAATGATTTTGCAACACAGGCAGTTTGCTGTGATGGGTAGCAGATCTCACAGCTCTGCATAAGACTTGTGATCTTCAGAGCAGCTGTTTTACTTACATACCTTTCCTTTTATTTCTGATGATTTTCCCAACAAAAATTCAAGTTGCTTCCAAAATAAGACTGTCATATTTTATTTTCTGGCTGCAAAAAAAATCTTTAAAGGCATACTCTAAAAAAAAAAGATGTAGAATTGTTTGAAATGTCAGACTTATAAGGGGCATATAGGAAAGTTTGCTTTGGTTTTTTTTTTCTGTGCTTTTAAGTCTCTGATGGCAGTAAAGTGACACAAATCTTCTGCAGAAGGATTGAAGGAAGACACAGAGAAAAAGTGCAGATTATATTGCAGTGTTATTGTTTCTTACCCGTCTGCAATTTCTTTGAGGGAGCTAGAGGCTTGAACTTTAGTGTCTTAGGTAAATCTCAAATTATGTTCCCAGCACAATATTAGCTTTCTTGTCCGTGACTAACATTCACCCAGAAGCAGTTGGCAGTACATCTAGGTTGTGAGAACAGATTAGGAGTAATGAGAGTTACCATTATTCACGAGCCCATGAAATATAATGGTTATGTACACATTTTATGTTGCATAACAGGAAATTAAAATAGTGTATATCTTAACATACTAACATTTAATTGAATAGTGGGTTTAGATAATTTTAAGAAACAATTTGAACATCTAAACTGGATTAGTAATTGTTATATGTTTAGAGAAATGGGAGATATGGTTAAGGTACCCATAGATTTATTAGCAGAAATATCAGGTAATCTTTGTCTAATTCCTTTTTGTTGTAGTTTTGGAAGTAAACTTTCTTTTCATGATCTGTCAGCTACAACTGACCTTCACTTTAACTGATATAGCTCTCTCACCTGTCTGCTTTTAACTTATATGGAAACATTAAGCAGCAATATCCATCATAAGAGCAGAAATAGAGGTTAGTGATAGAAAGAAAGTGTTTTATTGTATCCAATTCCCAGGATTCAGAATGTTCAAAATCAAAAATACAGGTACAATCCCTGCCCACCTGAAATTTAAGGGGATACTGGACTCGTTGGAGATTCAGGAGGAAGAGGGAAGAGGACCACGAGAGACAGTAAATAAGCCTAATGAAATTCCCACTAATAGATACTGCTTGGAAGCATTTTTTATGTATGTTCTGTGTGTTGTGTTGTCCAGACTGGTGCCAAAATGCCTGCATGGTTATCCTCCACAGGAAATTGCTATTCCAAGGATCACAGAAATAGGTAAACATAGCCCAGAAAGTTACAAAATACTTGACCAGGTAGCAGCCATTTTTCTGTTTTCCAATAAGCAAGAAGTACATATTCTTCACCTGTTAGTGTTATTTTGACAATTAATAACCCATGTTTTTCTTATTTTGTATGATATTGTTCTCTTAAACATCCACTGCCTTATGTTGCCCCTTCACGTCACTATAAAAACAGGACAAAGATTTGAGTGAAACTCATAAAGTTCAGGTGGGAGTATCCCCGAATTTCTCCTAGGGTAAGAGCTTCTTCTGTATTTGCCTTAAACACACACACATCAAGATAGTTCTGTTCACTGGGGGAGCAGAGTGAAGAACACTATTTTGGCTAGAAATATTTGTACTGTACGAAAAAGAGACAAACAGCAATCAGCTTAGTTCAGGCTCAGGGACTTGCTCATCCAGCAAGAACGATGCAATCGTTTGGCTTTGACACAGGACTAAGGGCAGCAGATACTAAAGTGGAAGTGCATGTAGAACATCTCCAGTCAGCAAGCAAGCATTCAGAGTTAATACCTTAAAATTCAACGCATTATAAAAATTACTAGAAGTGTGTTCACTTAACTTTTCTTCAGTATGCTGTTTCAATGATGATACTTTCATTTTTTGAAATTCATATTATAGACTTCTTTGTTAGCTTCTAGGCTTGAATATCCTTTCATCATTATTGGCAGCATTATAGGAAAAGCTCTTAAATGGGTATGGCACTGTATTTATAAAAATATGCAAAGTCATGAGTTTAAGCATGTTCTAATACACATTTGAAAAATTATTTCTTTCATATAACAGTAACAACTTTGCTGCAATATTGATGTACTCTGCATTTTAAATGTTGTGATTGTAGCTTCAGAGATATGCTGCATATATTAAGAAATAAAAAAAAAGATTCAGATTCCCGAGATGCCTGTCAAAAATAGATTCAGAAACAGAAAAGAAGGAAATTTTCCAACTGATTTCTCCAGTTGGAAAATCATCATTTTTGATTGATGTGATCTCTGAAGGATTAAAGGGTTGAGAAAGAGCCACACTAGTAGTTGGGATAACTTAGGATTGTTGTTTGAGCAATATATTACTCCCTGTTAGAATGTGATGATACAGATAATGCTATATATCTCATCTCTTAAACTGCTGTTGTGGCATCACCAGCAAAGACTAAATTGTTATTTGGTGAAATTGAATGTTGCAGAAATTTTGTGTGTGTGAACATCGCAGATATTCTATCTTCCAGGACATACTGCAGGAATTTGAAATTTCCAATGACAAAAGTCCTCTTTCCTGTCCTCAAAAAACCCCAAGTCTCATAGTTTTTGAAATATGCAACATTTAAATTAGAAAAACTTATAGATCACTGAATACAAGTGTTACGCTACAGAGAATAGTAGACTGAATGTTGTTGCAATATTCAGTCATGATAATGAAATGGAAATGTATCATCACTTTTCACATCCATGGGAAATGATCTACTGATAAGCCATAGGTTACTCCTGAGAGATCTGTTAGTCATTAACAAAGATCAACTATTCAATCAGGTTGTTTTTTTTCTCTAATAACTAATTTATAATTAATTATTTTATTCTTTTTAAAAAATATTTTTTTTGTGTTTTAATATATTCCAGTAATGAACTACATGATTATCACAGGTCTAAATTATTTTCAAGAAAACTGTTTTCTGAGAAACATATCAATTTATCTGGTAAGTGACAGAATTTTTTAGAAATCTACAAGTGTCTAGTATCTAGTCCAAGAACATGAAATTAAAATATGCTACTTTAAGATAAGCCCTATACTAAGTTTTTCCATGGAGAAAAACTTATGCACTGATAAAAGCTACTAAGGAACTAGTGCAAAGTTTTCTGTGATTAAAGCTATGTTTTAAAAGTCACTGTCTCTAAGACAATTTGTCCACTTTCTTCTTCTAATCAGATGGACTACCATGTTTTAAATTTCTGGATAAATATGATACTCATGAAATCCCTTGAAAGAAAAAAAAATCTTTAAAGAGAAACTCCTTTAATATAATAAAGAAGAAAAAGGAAATCCAACAATCAGGATGATATACTCTTAGCAGATTACAAGCCACATTTTAAGAAAAAATAATACGGCAAAGAATAAACAATGGTTAATATTTCAGAATATATTTGCTTCTGTTAAACCTGGAAGTATTTAATAGCTATGCTACATCTTCCATCTATATCTTTCTACTAAAACAAAATAGAATGCAATTAACTGCACAGTTGCATGTGAAAATGGAAAAGACCTTTTTTATTACTATTTTGAGAGAAGACTCTCTACTTTGCAGTAATTTATGAACTGCATAGTTTATAAATACTTCTTAATCTCCCTTACTCCGATATTGAAAGGTTGGAGTAAAATTCTCCTTAAAACTCTTCTCTCTTTAACTGAACCTTAACTATGCAAATGTTATTATAAAATTTACAGCTCAAGAGTGAGAAAGCCCAGAGGTGACATGAATGGATAGATACACTACTTATATTCCTTTGTTATGTATAGAACTTTCTTCCTACCTGTTTTTTGCTTATTTTTTTAAAAAAGGAGCTACAACATTATTTCACATGGAGGAAATTAATATTTCAGCTCAAGATGAGAGCCAGACAGAACCTGGCAGTTTATGTTCACTGGTGCTTCACATGACTTTTATTACTTTTACCTGCATGGACTCCATTTGTATCTCTTTCCTCATATTTCACTTTGTATTTAGGACATAATCAAAGAAAAATATAGTGGAACACATAGGGGTGGATCCTCCACCCTGATGAGTTGAATTTATGCTAGTGTAATTTTATAGACTTTGTTATGGCAGCACAGGGAGTCAGGTTCACTGAGTTCTGTTCGGTTTCCATTAGAAACCATAAATTTTTCTCCAGTGCTAGAAAATCAGCCCAGGTATCTCCACATTCAGTTCCAATTCACTGTCACGTTTGCAAGTCAGAAAAGCTCTCTGAAATGAATGAATCATTTTCTGTCAATCACATGATAAGCTAGCTGTGAACGCCTGATACGTATGTATTTATATCTCAGACCTTCACAGCTAACTTCCATAAAATGTAAGAGAAATGAAGACCGCACAGATTGTTGAAAATCTATGTGATAACCAAAGGAGCTAAATTATTATAAAATGTTTTTATTTAAAAAAATCAACTTTGTTAACAGGGTAATCATATTCTTAGCTTCAGTACTGCAGAAGCCTTTTGCAATAGAACCCCAGCGATTTCACAGCAGAGAGGGGACAAGGCATTGCTCCTGCATGTAACCTTCATCTGAGGAGTTCAGCTGTCCGTGCTTCAAAACTGATTTTGTAAAAGTGTGGTCATACTTCCCTGGCTCAGTTTTATTGGGAAAAAAAGGGTATGAGAGTACTAAGCCACGCAATATAAGAAAAATGAAAACACAGATGTGCATTTGCTAAGTTGGGAATTGTTAACAGATGAAGGATTCACAAGGAAAATACTGGAATCAGAAGACATGGATCCCTAAGAAAAGCAATGAATCAGTAATGAGTAAGTCAGCAATGTGAAGGATCAACCCACTCCAAGGAGCAATGGAAACCAATCCTTCGAATCCTGACTGACAGCAGCCTGGTCAGCTCAGCCTCATCGCCTGTATCACTGGGTAAAGTGAGCTGATGAATGCCTCACCTATCGGCATGCTTAAGTCCCAGCTAACTACTGCATCACCCAACAAATAACTGCTATGTACTCTTAAGCAGCTGAGATCCCGTTTGTGGAATGTCTTTGCAAATGGGCCATAAGGGGCTAAGAATTCCCCTGAGTATGTGTTCCCCGGGGAAAGAGTAAGGGAGAAGGATGTGGGCAAATTCCCTACATGCTTTGAAGCCTAGTCTGGGAAGCTCACATAAATAAACCCCTTGAAGCTGACTGTAAAATGTCCTGCTGCAGCATATTTTGGGTCTTCCTCAGCTTCCCCTTCTGTATTGACTGGATGGATAGAAAAAGACTACACTGCTTTAAATATCGTTTGCTATCTCATGGGTTCAATTTTTTATCTGAGCCTTTTTGTTGATCTTTTCCTCTAGGTGTTTTTCATTTTTGTGTCTTTGTTCACAAATAGCCTTTTACTTTCTCTGAATATGGTAAATATTTGGTGCTTTCTGGACCCTTTACAGCTATTCAGCAACCACATGTTTCATAGCCTTACCATGAAAGCTGGAAAAACATTATCTCCGGCTTTCCTTCTCACTCCCTTCCCTTCTGTCATGTAATCAAACATTCTTTGTATGGCTTTGTTCGTGGAAGGGTTTCACAGAATAATTCAAAATGGATGATAGTTTTTAGGATGCTTGAATACACGCTACATTTAGTTTCCTTTGTCTGTTTGATGCCTTGCACAAGTGTTATCACTTCCTTTTATCGTTTCATCAGAAATATACTCAGTGTAGTATAAAATTTTCTCCATTAACAATAACACATCATTTTTTCTGCTTTATTTCATTCT
>JAOXJM010000001.1:18288305-18298935 GCA_026413425.1 Tringa solitaria | reverse complement strand
ACTCGATGATCTCAGAGGTCCCTTCCAACCACCACAATTCTGTGATTCTGTGTAAAGCCAATGGCAAACATCCTATTGGTCTCAGAGAATCAGGGTTTTGACTGTGCATTCTTTTAAGATCAAGTTACAGATTTATAACATCAGAAACCTTGGCTCCATCCTGGCATAAATCCACAATATTGGGCATGTAAGGTATAAATGAGTCCATTTGCAAGTCCTTTGATATAAAACCATTTCAGACTCAAAAGGTCATTGCAGCTTCAGAATGACAGCACCAAACCATATATACTGAATGTCTCATTTAAGAAATTCACTGAAGATAAAATTACAACCCATTTTAAACATGGTGTGGCATATGCCAAAAACCTGAGGCCACCTGTAAAATCTAGTAACTGAAAAGCAATGGTAAGAATTTTACTTTAGTAATCAGCCACTAGTGTGGCAGAAAGACTGTTTAAACTTATATTTTTAATGGTCTAATTGGTAAGTGGACTATATCAAAAGACATTCCAGAATTCCATTCCAGTGAGTGCAGCCACTTATGTCCTCTTAGGTCTTCAGTCTTCCACTACTAACACCAGCACCATGTGCTAGCAGCAAATAATGTATCTATTCCACCTTTCAGAAGAGGAAGATGTGACGCTAATGGCTAACTTCTTCCCACCTCCAACTTAAACACTCTTTTGGAAGGGACATAAGCAACAACTTGCCTGCTCTGACTTCTGTCCAACAGCTGATATCTTTTTGATGTCACCCCTTATCTTCTCCTTCATTTGTTAGTTCTTGCAAAACCTTCAAAACATTGCATTTTTGGTTGGGAAGAAGAATAGGAGTTACAGTACATTTGTAAGGAAGAGACTGGAGATTAGCAATCTTAACCCTGTTATCCAAAAGTGATTGATTGAGACCAGACATGACTGCAGTCAAGAGCACTTACTCTACATATGATTAACATGTTTAATGTTGATGGCATGCGTGGTTTAAATGGTTGGGCAGGCAGAGAAAGAAAGATCTGATGAAAGATGGCTTCCATCAGTCAGGAATGCCAAACAGCCATCAAAGAAAAAGAAGAGGTTAACATCTCATTGAAATAAGCAGCTACTTATTAGCAAATTCAATGCAGATGTTGATTTCTGGTAGGAGAAAGAATGCATCCATGTTCATCTGTTGAAAATGAAAACTTCAATCTTATACAAAACAAAATCCTCCTTTTGTCCCAAAAGCGGGACTTGGGTTTTTTTTTGGTTTTCTTAGTGGAAAACTGGATCAGATTTGGCAGTCTGAGAGCTGCTGCTCCATGCCCACCTGGTAATGGGGCTGAAAGTTGTTCCCAGTACACATATGCAAAGTTTAAGAGGAATTTTGAAATCAGCACTTTTAAGTAAGCAGTTTCAGCGCTTTCAAATTAACTATTCACTGTTCTCCAGTTCCCAAGTCTTAGAAAAAATGCTCATACCGGAAAATACCAAAATGGACTGGGCAGAACCATAATAAGGCTCAATTTAAGTGGTATTTCACTTGAAATATAGAATATGTCAGCACTTTGGATCCAGTATTTTTCTTGTATGTTCAGAATTCTGAGGGGAAAAAAAAAAAGTATTTTCTGAGGAAGTTAATTACCATTTACAAAAAGTTTAAGGAGTTTTGAGCCAAATTTAGTCTCCAGAAGCTGTACTTGTGATTTATTCCTATATGTCTTTTGTAGAAGAAATATCTATGGTATGTGTATTTTCTTAATTGGACCCTCTTTGTGAGTTTGAGGACAAAGTCTGATAAAACAAATTCCGTATTTGGTAAATAAGAAACAACAATTTAGAAAATAATTTTAAAGCATTTTTAGAACTTATTGCATGACATGGGACTTCTGAGACGTCCTTTTCCTTCTGGACAAACCACTGGAAGCTAGGAAAGATATCCCAGAGCATCTACATTTAGGATAGTGAACTGAGCCTTCAGCTTATCTGTGAAAAGCTCATTTTGGGAGAACTGTCTTCCTCTACACAGATACTTTTCAAATAACTGGAGTACTAGTGTATTCAATATTTATCCAACTTCTGAGGTGAGGTTTGAATCAGTCCTGTATTGCCCCAGCTGCTCTGTGTCTGATACTTCAGTTATTTCAAAGCTGAATTAGATATCCATGGGGACTTCTGGCAGAAAAGGACTGTAGTGCTGCCATACCCAAACCCAAGTGGAAACAAATACAGGTATTTTGAAATGGGCAGCTTGGAAACAGAAAAGGCACTGAGAGTGACTGCTTTACAAAAACTGTAAAACAGAAGGCAGGATTTAGGGGAGAAGAACCCTACTAGAGTAGGGTCTTGTTTCAAACACTTCCTCATCCAGAAAATCCCTTACTGCTTCTCTTCATTCACCCTGTGGTGGTTCAGCTCTTGTCTTCAAAACTGAGATGATATTTCCCATCCTCACATTTTAACATTAATGAATTTTAAGCTCAAAGTAAAAGTAGTAAAGGCGGTAGCCTTTACAACAAGGAAAATGTCAGCTGAAAAGTACAGTTGAACAGTGTAATGTGTTTATGCCAATTAAATAAGGATGATTATTAATGTTGGCTGTGACTAAAGCAAAATCTATTAAAATGAGTTGACTATTTATGAAAACATTTTTAGGTTTTTATGCCCAACTCCAATATTGAGAATCTCATTAAGAAAAAGATTTAAACTTTAAGGAAAATGCCAGAGTGGTTGGATAACATCCATTTTTAGTAAATCAGGATTTCTTTTAATAGCTATAGTCAAATAGGTGATTTTTTTTCACTCTTCCTCCTAAATTCTTGCATTTTGTCAAACCTAATATGTTTATAGTTAGTTTTCTACATTTTATCTCTCTCCTAATTGCAACTACTGATTCTGCTTTTCTTCAGCCATTAAGTAGGAAACCTGTTGATACTTTTAATAAGAATCCATGCTACTGAACTCAGTTTTCATCTGCCAATTATTCAGTATCTCTGATAAAGATTACCCAATCTTCCTGACTCTGACACAACCATTTGAGTTTTATTTCACCTTAACTATTGCAATTTGCATTTCTATATCAGCATTCCCATTAGCCATCCTGCCTTTGTCTCTGTGTTATAGAGTTCTCTTTATTGAAAACTGAGATCAAGCGTTCATTTAATTTTTAAGCCAGACCCATGTTATCTTTTAGACAATACCCATTTTTAACACATTGCAACTCCACTTCTCCCCTATTTTCTAGGCAACCTTTTTCGCTTGTAATTTCCTTTGCAAGGTCTATCTCTGCTTGACTTTCAACAATTCTGAATTTATGAATAAGAATTCAGTGAGGTCCACGCTGTGAATAGTCCTGTCCACCCACTGAGATATAGCCCTGCCATTTATTTATCAACAGTACCTTTTCTGTTACAAATCTAGTTGACAATGACTCTTTTTACTCGATAACCTTAATCTTCTATTGCCTTTTGTTTATTATCCTCTCAATGCCACATGCTCTCCATTACAACTCAAACAGCAGGAACTTACAAATCATATTTAGCAGAGGCCAACTCAAAATAGCACAGGAGTCACTTGTACCTGGCTGTTGTGAAAATCTTTGGAGAATCAGCACTGTTTTCCATGCAGACACATTCTGTTGCAGCCTTTTTCCACTGTCTGGTTTTGACTACAGCTTAGATGTTCCTGTTCAGTACTTATTTTTCTTTAGCAGAATAAGACTTTAAAAAACATACTATATATATATATAAAACATACTATATATATATATATATGTAATAGACAGCACTGTCCTGGAAACAATTTATGCAGGATTTCTAAAATGGAGGTGTCAAAGAAATCAGGAAGATGTACCACTTGCTTCTGGATACCAGTGGCTACAGAAAAGAATGGTTCTGATTCTCTGTTACTTGCACCTGTGAGGGACAGGAACAACCTATGATCTAAGTGCTTTCATTCCTTGGTTGCATAAGATCAGAACAAGAGCAGTGCACAGGGATTGAGGTCTGAAAGGATTTTTTGTCCTTTTAGATAAGTTATTTCAATACAGTCAGATCAGAGAAGTACAAAGATTTTGCTGGCTAGAATCAAGGATGCAGTAGCAAGTAGCAGAAACATGATGTGGCCTCCTTGGAGGGAAGCTCGAAGCTGAAAGTGGGAACAGGCAAATGGAGCTCTCTTTAGCTCTGCCCTTAGACCACTCACTTGAGTACTATGAAACTCTAAGGTGTACCCCAAGAATGAGAATAGTCAATACATAAAAACTTTTTACTAATCCTAGCCAATGGCTAGAATGTGCTCTTACACAGGGGCATGCTCCTATTTTCTTTACAAAAGCATAAAAACGCACATCTCAGCACTGTTAATATTCTTTTCATCTATATAAATGGTATGTTCTTTAAAGTAATCTTAAGTAGATTATATGTAGTCTTTATACTTATGTCCTATACATTGAAGAAAATGCATAAAGTCTTTGATGTTTTGCTACTAAAAGGGACAAAAGCATCTCAATATAACTGCCATTTCCCTAGTGGAAATGTCAGGCAAAACCCCCTCTGTTTCTTTTTCCTTCTTCACTTTCTAATAATACACTGAGGAACTTTTTAAAAGAGCTGCATATTCATCATCACAAATGAAACTTCACATTTTTTCTGGCTGTGGAGATGGTAATTATAGGTTTGCACTTATAATTGAAGCATTGATGAACATGCCCCACACTGCAGCAAATATAAAATAATTGTTAGGCAGACTATATGGTGTTCTGGGGGAAAAAACTAAAGAGCAATTGAAAGCAGCAGCATGAATCCTGATAATGATTACCCCCATGGCTTATTTCCTAGTATCATTTACTGCCAGGAGAAATTAAACAGGGGGGGTAGGATATTTTTGCAGAAAATGACAAGCTTCTGGTTCTTCCTTAAATAACAATGCACTTGATACCTGATGGCCAGCTTCAACCAACCTATTTGTAGGGCAATACAACCATTCCTGAAGGTAAAGTAAAAGGGGCAGAAGCAAATTGATTTTTTCTTCTCTGGCAAAAGGATTCCCAAAGAACCGACACACACACACACCCTCCCCCCCGGCTAAACAAAAAAAATTGTCAGGAAACCCAAACAGCACAAGTAATAACTTGCTACATTTCTTAGAAGGAGAAATCCAAGTTCTCCACTTATGGCACAGAACGGAAAAAACCCAAACTTTGGTTCATGGTTGATTGCTCCTTTTCTCCTCTCCTTGTTCACTAATATTTAGCTGCTTTGTATTTGTGCCTCAGACTGAGGCGTTTGTTAGCAGCACATTTGAAGCCGACAACAACAAAGAGATGGCACAAGAAAACAACTCCCCTGGGGATCTTTCGAGAACAGTGCTATACCCACAAGTCACCTTGGTCAAACAACTGCTTTGCACAGTTTGAATAAGGGCAATAGAGTCCATCAGTCTCTGAAGTTACTAATGTTGAGGGCCTGTCTAGCTATATAACTTAATAAAATAATTTATAGCTTATGCAGAACTAAAGCAGTTTACACGAGTGGAAATAAGAACTCCAGACTTGGATTTTGTTTATTAGAAAGAAAAAGCTAGAAAGTTAGGAACAACATATAACTTACTAATCTTTTGTTTGCATTTCATCCAAGTGGTTTGGATTGAGAATTACCATCTGTGTTATCAGAAAAACGTTTCAGCCAGTTAAAATCTGATTTAGTTCAGGACAGGAATAGGAAAATAAACAATCTCTATAGTTCTGACTGTTGCAAATGCAAAACTGGAAAAGTAACAGCCAGAAGGAGTTCTTATTAGCTGTAAGCTAATAAGAGTCAGATCAGAGACAGTTGTCATTCCAGATATTAAGCTCATGGTTACTGGGGGTAGGTGTGTGGAATAAAAGCTTAAAATTAGTTATAGAGAAAAAAAAATTAAAAATTTCATGGTAAGAAAAGTATTTGGAATCTGGTACTATTTTCTGAATTTCTTCTATGTTCAATACAGAAGTTTATTTCTTTAGTACTCTTCACACAAAGTTTCTCAATAAAAGAAGCCTGGTTGTTAAGTATCTTGAACCTGACAACAAATTAAATGAAAAACAAAACAAGCAAACCAAAAAATCATGCACCAGAAAAGCCTTCTGAATAAAGGTAAGGAACTGAGAAACATACCTAACACAAAGTGTGCCTTAGAGTACTCCCATTAAAAGCTCCTGTCTTGCTGAAGGAACAACATCACAAACCTCCAGGTAGCACTTTAAACCACTTAGATTGAACCTCCTGTGCTCAGCTGCTTGGCATTTCTGAACTAGCTAATTAGTGCCAATATTTAGCACAGGAACAGGTGGGAAAACTAATGACTAATTTCTTCCCTCTTCAAACTCAACAACCACCACTGTCTTTTAAAAATACAATTCTTGCCACTGCCTGCTGATTCCATTTCTTGTCAGCCTCGTTGCTCCGACATGGGGCTGCAATAAACGAACAGCTGGGTGCAGCATTCTTCTGCAAGTGGAACAGCTTCGTTTCTGCAACAAACACCTTGTCTTAATGTGCTCACCTTGCCTCCCTCAGATGGGTCAAAAAATGCGAACTCTTCTAGCAAGAGGACCAACAGCATGCAGGTTGCAATTAGCACTAGTTCAGTTTCACTGCTAAACTAAGTAAGGTCCAGTAGAAGAGGAAGGTACACATTTTTTGAAACTGTATTTTTGGGGTATATGTGATAAAAGTGAAGGATGACAGAACAGATCAAAAAATTTAGGCTTTTTATTCAGCAATTCTGTAAGAAGGGTATTCATCGAAGATGTTGGCAAGTTGGCAAACAAATATCTGCTCCAAATCAGCTGAAAGAGGAGTTGGTTTAACTGCATGAGTTAAAGCTCAGCCTTTTCAACTTTTCTCACTCCAGCTTCTTTGACCTCTATTAAGTACATTGGTGGTATTTAGCAATAGCGTAATTTCCTTTTTCTGATCGAATGATCTAGTCAGTGATCACAGAAGTTTTGATCAGGCACATCTAGGCCTATAGCAGCTTCTTCATCTTGACTTCTGACATGCTCCAAAGTTTATATAAACATTGTCTGGGCTAAAGAAGATTATTAACACTCTCAGAAGAAACATATGATCCTAGACCTTTCTCCAGTGATCTTACATAAAAAATGTTGATAGGGTACTACCAATCCCTACTAATAGAAGAGGTAAGTGAATTTCCTTTCACTATAGTTTAAGGGAGTGCAATTCATGCTGGGTAACTGTGTAGGGGAATTAGCTGTGCTTTGGATTTGGGCTGACTAAGGATTGGGAACTTTTGCTGAGACTTCTATGCTCTTGAGAGAAAAATGTCAAGGTGTTTTTGAATTCTTTTTTAGACCTAAGGGAATCCATTGAATAGTTTCAAAAAAGTTTTAATTACAGCAAAAACTGTTCAGCATACATACATCTGCAAATAGTTTTAGCTGCTAAAAAACAATATTCTTGCAGCCTAATAGCCTCATAGTAAAACCCTGTGTATCAAGCTTTTGAACTCCATACATGACAAGGTTTGGTTAAGTATAAACATGAATTTTAGCACTAGCTAAAGCTACAGTCAGGAAATGCTGAAATTATAAGTGTAGCAAAAAGAAATGGTTGATTGATAAAGAATAAATTTATTGCTTTCATACATGGATCAGCTGTTTGCTCAGTTCACATTGTCTTTAAAAGGAGTTAGGTCTTTCCTTACATCCTCTTGGAAAGCTGAGATTAATAGTTTTACAACACTTTTTCAGCTACAAAGAATTTGTGTATATTCAGTATATTCTCTTACTCTTATTTTTAAACATCATGTAAGCCAGATAATTTTTAAAGTCCATCATATGTTGGCTTTAAATTACTATGGCTGGGTGGGGGAAATAGATTGAAGAGATGACTCTGAAATAAGCACTTGTTTAGAATTATCAGTTTAATAAAACCAGGATCTTTAACAGGAAAACAAAACAAAACAACAAGAAGCATGAATTTACAAGAGCTTAATTTTATGCAGAACAGGCTATTAAGACAGGAAACAAAAGAGAAAAGTAGTGAACTTAATTCTACAAAAGACAATTCCAAATTCATTATCTTCCCTCCGTGGCCATTGTGTCCACCTGCGTAGATCCTTTTCAGGGGTAAAGTTTAGTAAGTGTTGTATGAATTAGTCAATTGGTCAATTGTTCTAACATCCATTAATGAAGCAACAGAACTCACTGCTAAAACCTGGCATAGTTATGGTCTTTAAAAGTGTAATACAAAGCACCATATTGCTACTGCACAGGGTTCTAGTTCTGAAAGCTTGTTATTTAACACCACTATCTTTTATTTGTCAAACTCAAGTGAAAAATGTCAAGGCTCAGTTGATTCCTCAGCTGACATTAACCAATGGAAATGAGACGTATCATGGAGCAGAAAGATGTGTTGCCTGCACAATTAGGACAGTAAATATCATACTTTTTTTACCAATCATTTAAAAATGAGAAGGTTTGGGAAAAAAGAAACAACTTGTAGGATTCTATGAATAGGATATCTATCCATAGTATGGTATATAACCATCATATGGATTAAAAATTTGAGCCCATTAAAGGCAAGCATGCTGGACTTTTCCATTGTCTGTCAAAATAGTAAGAGTTTCCCTCTGACTTTGAAGCTGTCATTTTAGAGATAGATAACTCAGTCTACTGCATTATAATTTAGTGTCTAGTCATAATAATTCAATATTAAAATCTGAGTTGTGGCACTGAAAATAGATAATTAATGAAAATTTTTGAGACAAGTTTTATAGCCCAATCATACAGTCAACATTCAGCCTCACACTCAGTCCATAAACTAATTTATTCTTTTGGGCCTTGCCCTTCAATCATTTTTTTCATCTTTAATTCCCAAGGCCTAGTTTCTTGAACCTTGTTCATTATGCCCTCTTATACAACATGCAAATTATGTGCACTTAAAATGCTATATTTCTTCCATTTATTGGTATTGGTAGTAATTATTTAGCTACCGGACTTTGGAATTGCAAGTCACTCAAAAGCCCTCGAAGTCATCTGTATCTGTTGGTAAATACTGAAAGATACTGTGATATGAGGTCCTTTCCAGAATTTCTGTGGTGTTATTTTTCCATAGAGTCATTTCCGTTTATTGCTCTGTTCTACTCCATTGCTATAATTAAAACATTTTAAAATGAATGGCAGCTTTTCAGTAGAAAAGTTGCCGTATCTTACAAAATAAAATAAAAAACAAAACCAAAGCCAAAGACAACCTTAAAAAAATTTGGTGATAGCCAATGTTTGGGTTTTGACAGGATATTTAAACATGCAACCAAAAGTGACTGTGTTCCAGAACAATAGTTCTTCTTATTTGCAGGTAGCTCAAGTTAGTCACATAAGACCAGTTAAAGCAATTTAACAGAAACAACGACTAACTACTTCAGAAGTATAACTGTGGTGTAAATTATGACACTAATTATCTAGCAATTTTAGTAACTGTCCAATAAGTGTACATATTAAATTTTTAAAAGGACAATAACAATGTTTTCTGCCTTCTTGTTCCTTATGTACGCTGGTAGTTATCCACAATGAAGGACTGTCTCATCTACAAAATGGGAAAGCAATTTATTATGAAGCTGGGCACCAGCACATTTGGTATCTCTGTGATACATGCAAGCAAAAACCAGAAATACTTGTGATGGCACAGGACTTCCGGTAGAGTCCTTAGATTTCGTCAGATCATAAACTAATAGATTTAACTTTGTAAAATAGTAGGAAATCTAGAGACATCAAATAGAAATAAAACAAGCTAATAAATCTACATGTCTGTTTCCCACATATCTTTACAGAACAACTTTTTCCAGAGTTGCACTCAGGTGACAAAACGCTCTACAGTCTCCTCTAGGACATCCAGAAGTGTGTTTCTTTCCAGCATTTTGGAATTGTGACTCCTTATTCTGAGCAGGGCTCCCCTCCACCTGAGGAGCTTTCTCTGCTAACTTGCCAGAAGATGCACCCTTCAGGCAGAGGTCTAGTTACCAAGAAAGTGTTCAGGGTACATTTGCACTGAGCATTAATCCTATTTTTTTTATTTATTTAATATTCATCCCATTATATATAGATAGATAAATTTTATCCCATTTGTATATTATAACAAATTTATCTTGTTTATAACATTCAATTATGACATTAAAACCAACAAATTAAATACCACAGTTGAATGGATTACACTGTAATACCTTTTCAACCTAAACTTACTTCCATTTATTCAGCTAAATCCAGCTAGAAGTGGTAGCATGTTCCAACATGGTATCTACCAGTCAACAGAGTAATAAAGGATGGTGCAATTCCAAAATTAACTGGTGTTTATACTTTTATTAATATGTTTAGTCAGAAAAGATAAATTTTTTTTGGTAAATAAATAGCATTTTCTATAATAGCCATATGTATATTTTTATATTATGAATATATATTATATTATATAATATAATCCAACCACCCCGACATCTGTTGGAAGGACAACACAGCAGAGCACAGAAAATCCAGGAAGTTCTTGGAATGGGTTGACGACAATTTTCTTCTTCAAATAATTGAGGAACCAGCAAGGAAAGGAGCAGCGCTGGACCTTGTCCTTACCAACAAGGAGGGGCTGGTCGGGAATGTCAAATTCAAG
>JAOXJM010000001.1:18270477-18288205 GCA_026413425.1 Tringa solitaria | reverse complement strand
GGAACTTGATGATCTTTAAGGTCCCTTCCAACTCTAACCATTCTATGATTCTATAATCTGGTTTATAAATCTTGAACTGTCACTTCTCAAGTGGCTGGTATATGGTTAAGGGTCTAAATGTATGTGGTTTATTACTGGGAGAACCAGCTTGGAAAAGTCTGCAGAAGAAGATGGTGGTTCCATAACAATTCTGTGATTTTGATCTGCCAAACTATCCATCCTCTGCAAATAATTTTAACAGAGCATGCCAGATGAATTTTGCAGAAGCTTCCAGTTCTATTTCATAGTAAAATTCAAGACTTTGACATTTGTTTAGTTATAGACTGGAATAAAAAAGACTTAAAAATATTTAAGTGAAAATTAAATCTCAGTTTTTAGATTTCATTGTGAAATTTTCCACTCTGTAAGAGCATACATATACATCTATATATGTCTCCTTATGCCTTATGGTTAGAACACAGGCTTCAGAAAGATTCATAGTTATGACATTTGGGTGCTGAATCAGGGGTAATTTTCCACATGTCAATTTAAGCTGACAAGAGTGGTAATGTAAGTCAAGATCTCCCATTTTGTACAACACAATCTTTTCCGTGAAGTTGTGGAGCACTTAAGCGTGCTGTGTTGTTCCAGCAAAGTCAGACTTCCCAGCAAAAGTGAAAAAACACTGAAGCTAGGACCCCTAGACACTGTTTTCACTGCACATTTAGATTACATTTTAACCAGAAGTGGCTATCAATTCTCTCATGCTATATCAGCAGGATGGATATATACTTATTATGCACTTGAAATTAAGCTCAAACCCATGCAATTTCACTAAAACTTTATAAATAACATTAACTTTTCTGTTCTTCCCTGTACAACCATTTTTATTGCCTTTAGTACAGCCACACTACAACAGCAGAGTCCTTCAGTTGATGTAGACCATTTCTTCAGAGTAATCGGCATCAATTAGGGCACCATTCCAGTTGATCCAACTTGCAGTAGAAACTTGAGATGACACAGATCAGCCCTATAATTCATGGAGCAACATTACTGCTAATTTCTCGCAGAGTGGGAGTAGATGAGTCAAAAGCATTGTCGGTACAGATGACTGCATACTGAGCTGTAAACACAGCTTAAATTTACCTTTAGCAGTCATTTTTCCCATTTTCCTTTATTAGACTAAAGTAGCCAAAGATCAAAGTTTATGGAACTACAATACACACTTTAATAAAACCTTTCTTTAAGGCACAGGTTCTTTTATATTAGAGTAGTCAGATGCTTAAGGTAAGACAATCCTTAGATGAAGATGAAGGAACTGCTGGTAAGATCACAGAAGAGTTTGGGCTGTGTAGGAGTCTGCCATCAATTGGGAAACAGGCAACTTAATTACTTGTTAGTGATCTAAAGGAAAAAATTATGCCAAACAAATTACACAAATAAAAAAACAAATGGAAAAGCCTTTACTAACTATTAAGGAAAGATAAAACATATTTCAGCTGAGTATTCAACCACAGAGTAGAAAGAACAACTTCGATTATGATAATAGTAGAAACAAATTCATGAGGAAGACCTATCAAAGTAGCTACTAAAAGCTACTGTACATTTTGCCAAATTAAAAGAAAGTGCAGGGGTTTTTTTTCATGAATATCCTAGTGCAACTAATTATTTTTAAATTCCTTTTAAAGTATGTTGACTTTCATTTTGCAAGCCATAAATCAATCATGGATTTATGAATTTAGCAGAAAAGCTTTTTTTTTGTTAGGTTGTTTTAGAATTGAATATGATGAGTTTCCTTGGAATTTCTTCTACTTTATTTAAAGCAGCCACTGACCGAAACAATTGACCATACAACTGTATCTCATATAACAATTACCATATTCCTAACTATTAATAGCTTTTTCTTGGAAGCTGAAGAATGTGAAAGAAAGGTAGGGTTTTCTATCTCTGATAAGAGAGTGGAACTGTCAGAGAAGTTGTTTTGCTTCTCAAGTTACATGATTTAATAAGCTTTACAGGAAAAGTCCTCTTAACATGGACAAAGTGAGTTATGTGCTGGTATTTATGTTAGTAGGTGAAGAAGTTCTGACCCATGCAATAATCAGATGGCAATTTAGAGCAGAGATAATTCTGTCATTGGAAAGTCTTGCTATTGATCAAAAATCATCTATTCTAAAAAGAACAAGAAAGAGACAAAATCATTGCAAATGTACATCACTGTGAATCATGTTTTAAGAACAGCAGGTCTTGTGGATGTCTTAAATTGTTTATTAGTTTGCTAAGCATTCTTCATTAATCATTCACAACATGCTATTATACTTAACCCATAGTTTTGAAACTCAAATGATCTCTAAATACAAAAATGTTTGTGAGATTTCTTGTGGTGCTTAAAGGTGTTGCAGTGCTGATCCAGACTGAAACCTCCAGTGTTTCTAACTGAACAACCTCGCTACTAACAGTTAAGTAGAATACAGACTGACTAAGGTCTTGGAGCATAAGATAGAGTCAGCATGTGGTGGTATGACAGCGTGAATTATAATAAGGAAAAAGACACAAAAGGACACAAATATTTATTATGAATAAGAATTTTATTTGGTATTGGTGTCCTTCTGTTATCATGGTGACAGTTTGAAACAAGTTTGACAAATTCTGATTTCCCAAACCCTGTCAGCATATCTATATTTTGACATCTGTTAACATTTAGTCAGATGAGGCCTTCAGGGATCCCTTTTGTCTTGAAGTCTCTACCTCAATAGTCCATGGACTGACCAGGATTTCCTTACCTGCTACATTTCCCATGAACCAAATATTACATCTGAAGTGATGTCGCTGTTACTACCAGAAAACTGCTTTACTGTTGTGCATAGTCTTCTACAGTCAAATAAGAGAGTTTAAGAGTGTGACTGGAATACAAGCAGGTAAGGACTAATAAAAATGCAGGCTTCCACCCTGTGTGTTGTACCCACATATTGTAAGGTAACTATGCTGAACTTTGGCATTATGTACAGTTTTCACAAGTGTAGGAGAGACTAATTTTACAATTCAATGACCTAGTTTTCTAGGAGAAAGGACCTCATATCATTATGCATAACCCAGCAGTTTTGAAACCAGCTGTAGAAGAGAAACTGGAGTTACTAGAGTAAGGAGGGGAAGAAGGACTACAGGGATTCAAGAATTAGTGCATTGGTAAAAACGCAGCTAAATATGACTGCAGGCAGTTGCAGCTCTAATGCTTTTGTTGGAGTGAATTAAAACTCAGAAGCAAAGGATATAAATTTCTGGTGCGGGTTAATGCCCAGGTAAGATCTCCCCCTGCCTGCAGTGCATGGCAAGACAGAAAGAGATGGCCAAAACATTGTGAAAAGTAAGTTTTCATTCTTTTGCTAATTTTTCATAGCAGAAAGAAGACAGCAAGGTAACTAAACAGCAATGTCAAAGGACACAAACACACAAGCCAATTGTCAGATTCATAAATATGATTTCCCAAGTACTTTTTGACTTCTGAATGCTCTAGCTCCCCTTCAAACATGTACAGTGATATCTCCCTTTGAGAAAGCAAACTATACACTGTCCCAGCTGTTTAGAAGGAAATTCCAATTGCCATCTCCTTGTAGTTAGAAGATGCAAGTCCCTTACCTGACTTGTTTGCTTTCTGCTGTCTCTCTTTGATCCTCACATACTGCTCCTGAGTGAGGATTATGCATGCGACTGGGTAACACAAAGCAGTCTTCCTTGGCACAAATTTTTTTTTAATATTTTTCCACAAAGAGCTGAGTCACCAATAAAAAGATAAATGCCACACCAAGAACATCTTTAAACTGGAGTCAAGTTAATAACTACTGGAAAAATGCTTAGGCAAAGCAGAGCTTTCTGTAATTTAGCAATTTATTATTATTATTTTGAATCCAAACCCATGTACTGAAACAACCAGTTTTGTGCTTTAAGAGAAAGGAAGGAGTGGAAGTGTAGACATAGGCTGAATCTAGTGAGTATTCCTAATATAGTCAGGAAATGTATTGTTTGGAATAAATTTGTTTAATATATTGTTCCATATTTCTGCTCCAGAAAAAATATTTTCATAGGCAATCTTGCCTTAGCCCTTAGTTCCAAACAGCAGCCAATACACTCTTCCTACTGGCTGAGTGCAAATGAACTGTATTTATGCCTATTAAACTCATTTTGTGGCTAACACTGACAACAGGTCAGAGAGAACAAGGCTAAATACAGTAGTTGTAGCTTATGTCTTCCTAATAGCTGCAAAGGCCTGTATATTTAACTAGCAGGACAAAAGAAATTGTAATTTATTTTTGTGTTAGCCAAATTCTGGGCAGTTGCAGTGTTGAAATTATTTAATCCCAAGCTGTCTGAACCTTGCTCTTTATCTCTAATATCAAGGGCTGTGAGTGGGAACAGTGCTTGTATGAGAAGCCCAGTAGTAGATTTCTTTTACATGTAATAAATATCGGGTTTGCAGCCTTTTTGTATGTTAGCAGTACTTTGAATGAGAATGCTAGTGCTAGGACAATAATCAGCCCTTAATACTTATTAAACCTTATTCAGATGCCTTAAACACATGCCGTATATTTTAGATATATTATAGCCCTGTAACCTCTCTCTGCAGCCATAGCATTTCAATTTTCATATATTTCAAAATCCGGTGAAGCCTCATGTTTTTGGTAGACTGGCACAGGTTGCCAGATTTGTACATAATATCTCAGACTATTCCAGAGGAATAAACACAGGTGGGGTTAGAGAAAGGCTTTTTCTCTCTTTTCCTAAAAAGTATATTCTGTTGATCACATGCTATAAGTAGGCACTGTAGGGCCAAGCAATGGTTTCAGCAGAAAAATGGACAGAAAAGCAAAAGATCAAGAGAAGTTCAATTAAAAATGAATAATACCTGTTCTTCTGTTAAGATCACTGTCACTATATGACAATCAAAAAACACCAACACATTTTCAGTGGCAGATAAGAGCTGGAAAAAACTCATACAATCTGTTACTCATGGCACAATGTCCACTTTTTCTCCCACTTCATCATTTTTACTAAACAAATCACTAGAAGACCCAAACTCTAGATGTAAAGAAAGAGTTTTTGAGGCCTTGGAAGTAGGAGATGGATAGAGAATTGCAAATTTAGTTTATTTTTCTAAAAAAGAACATTTTACTTATCCATCAGAAGAGTCATAGTTCTTTTTTACTTTTTTTCTATTTTAAATTTTTGGTCTTCTGAGAAAGGGCCCTTACAGTCTGATGTGCTAAAATTCAAGAATCACTACAATCCATTCCAGGAGTGTCTACAATTATGGTTGTACTGCACTGAATCTTTGCCCAGAAGTATGGACCATGCAGCCTGGTATCATGTCATCGTCTGTGTTAAGCATCAGTTGTCTCAGGGAAAGATGTTAGAGGAGAAGTGGCAAATAAATCCTCTGAGGGGATGAAGCAAGGAAGTGATTACCAAATATGTAGATCATGGTAATATTTAGTCTAGGAGTATGGAAGCTTTGCTTATAATTCTGTTTTATTCTTTCTGTTTTCTGTACAATTATGGATATTCTGGCCATCTGTAGAAACAATTTCTGAATTATTTCAGTTTTGTCTTTAAAATTCTTGTGCCAAGTGTGTTTTTCTGTCTAATCCTGAGCTGTATGAAGACAAATGTTCTATTATGAGCATTTGAATAGATGGCTTTCATGATTCCCTTTTTGTCATGCTGTGCAAACAGCTCAAAGGAAGTGCTTAGGCCCAGGTTACACAACTCTCTATATCACTTATCTGCAGGTGCATCTTCATGGCTAGGTTTGACTGCTAACAGCTCCTGTTCCCAAGAAGTCTTTAATGAACCTTTGTCATCAGTCTGGTTAAAGCAACCTCTAATTCCCTTTTGAAGATACCTCTTACAATGACTTTCTTACAATGACTTTCTTGCAATGACTTGGATGTAGCCTGCTGCAACGTCAGATGGAAAGTGCAGGCAGACTCAGATGAAGGATGAATTTACTCTGCCAAGAGCAGATATAGGTGTCACATGCTTGGCCATACACTGTAGGCAGCTTGGGCCATAGAAGACCCCTCAAATGCAGCCAAGCAAAGCAAAACCACCTGCCCTTTCTGACTAGACCCTTCAACAGATGAATGGAGGGTATATTTTTGTTACTTCTTTTCTTCTACTTCAGACTAGTCATTGCCAGTCTAAGGAAACCAATGCCAATGATAAACCTTTACATTTTTTTTATGTTCAAAGAGAAAAAAGGACAAGTTTGAGATTTTCTGTATAGATAATATGAGTGACTTCAAGAAAATCTTTAGCTCATTACTCCATCAATCTATGTCAAAAATTGCTGTGATTTAAGGTTAGAAAGAACATTAAAGAATAAAGTTTGGCACAAGTCCCTTGTAAATCCTAAACCTTTTCATTGTATTTTGTGTAAAATGAATAAAAATACTTCCTTTTCAATAATAAAACATAAAATAGTTTTCACAAGTTATGTTATGAGAACAGCCATGCTTAAAAAGGGTAGTTAGTTGTGATAGAAACAAGACTTTAAAAACCTCTTTCCATGCACATACAATTTTTTACTTTTCCAAACTACTTATTTATTATCAGTTTTACTGAGCCAGAAACAAAAAGAACAAAATATTATGACTGCATTTGGATAGAAAGTCTCATTATGCTGCTTATTAAAATGTTGGACTTGGACTCTACATCCAGTTTGCTCCATATGCTAAAAAATAAAATTAAATGGGAGAGTGGTATTTTTTCTCCTTTTCTGTCTTCCTGCAAGTTTGAAGTATTCTAATTTAGATGACTCAGAACTTACATGCATTACAGCACTAACAATAAAAAATAATAATTTTTATACTTATGGAAAAAAATCAAACGGGAATGTGTTACATATCTCTCTTCAAAGTGAGACTACTAAGTACAAATCAAGTCAGGTGAATGCTTTTAAGAACCCTGTTAAAAAAATGAACTACTACCAGAGAAAAATCCCTAAGAAAATTATAAATAGGTAAGAGAGATGCTTTTGAAATAAAGAATCAGCTGAAAATCTGTTTCTTGAGCAATGGAAAGTGAACCACAAAACCAAAGAAAAAAACCCAAACCATCATCACTGTTGGAACTGGAAAGAAACAAAATTTCATAATGCTGAAGTCCTTCAGTGCTGCCTAAGAAAGAGACATGGCATATTACAGCCTGGGATAAGCTCCTTGAAAGGGAATGAAACATTCTCTAAATAAAGAAGTTAGCAGTAGATTAGTCTGAGGATATACAAATATTTGCATATGAAAAACTGACTTCTTACAACTAATTTTAATACTTTGCAAATTACAGAAGGTATTTGGCCTGAAAATCTCTCAGATTAGTTTAAAAAGATGATCTTTAAAAGATATATGCATCAAACCCCAGAAATCTTCCTTTTACCCTAAAGTTACGCCGATACGCGGTTTCAATAGATACGTCTGGTTTGTGTGGCTAACACCGATATATTCTTAATAGCTGTCTGCCACTAATTGAGGTCAGAAGAGTTAAACTTCTCGGGTAATTACTAATCTGGCAAGAAATTAATTTGCATGGGGAGAATTCAGAGTCTTGATGCCAAATGTTACATAGACCCAAGCAACCCAGAGTGAGGTTCTGGCAAATGATGGGATAGTGGCTATGGAGGGAAGTGCAGTAGAAGGTATTGGGAACACTGCTGGGAAGAGTCAGTAAAATTAGCGTAATGTGTTTATGAGAAGTGCCTCCCACAGATTTGTTTACCTTGCCCTGCATTTACTGTTATTTTTCAGTGGTTGTGAAAGGACAACTATATAAGATTAGAGAAATGGGTTTTGTAGTTGAAGAGTTGCTGAGTAACTTTTATGTTTAAGTATTTCTTGCCAGAAGGTCAACTTTTGGAAAATCCTTTCAGAAACATTAAAAGAAATACGACTATACTGAGATCATACTACATGTCCAAGTGGAAACAGAGATGTTACTCCTGTTTTAAGCTGGAAAGCATCAAGCAGAACTTGGAACAAAGAGTCACCTTGTAATTTACCAGGTTTGGCATTTTTTCATTCCATATCTAGAAGTCCAAAACACAATGCCTGGAGCAATATTTTCTAAAGGACATTTTCTTTTTAAAATCAAATTGAAACAAGTCTGATGATTTGAATTAGCCAGAAATCTCTCATCATTTTTCATAAAAACAAGTATTCTACTCTCTTGTATCTCAGTTGAATCCTGTAAATTTTCCTATACTTCCCATTGGATAGGATATTCTTAACTTTACATGTCAAATGTTAGTACAAATGCGGTAAGCCTCCTAAACCTTTCCCCACTTTCAGAATGTGGCTACATTCATTTGATTAAATACTCTGTATGAAAGGCGTATATAACACTTGACATGCTCACTGAGAAATTGTGCTATGTTAATGTGATATTTAATATTGTTCTAAGTAATAGAAGTAGGTTCCAGGAAAAGAAAAAATAAAACTAAAAATTAGAAACTCAACTTCATTTAAATAATGACTGATGACAGCACATGATGATACAATAATTAAATTGCTGACTGGTAAAAACAAACCGATGTGTAATTTTAGATACTGTTCTTCAAGAGCAGGAGGAATTTAAGGCTTATGCAGACAAAGTTCCTACAGACTTTACATACAGTTTCTGTGAAAGAGTTACAGCAATGGCTCTCACTAAAAAGAAGGTATTGGAGAATTCTGTGTCAAAAGGAATCGCCACCCTCAGGACTTAGTAACTACTTTTATCCAGATAATTAATATACTTTTTGTAAATGACAAATAGATATGTTTGACTCAAGGATTCCCCTGGAACTTTTGTAACATTTAAGAAAACACTGATGCTTTCCGCCTTTAGAGAACAACTAATTACCATAAGAGCCCCACCTATTCCTGAGCTCCTCTGCCTACTTGTGGAGGCAGGATAAATGTGTTTTCTCTTGTCTAGTGTTAACTTTTCCTGTCTCTGACCGTGCACATTTAAATTTCTCCTCAAATATCTAGGAAGTCGCCACATTATACAGATTATTCTTACCTCCTTGGTCATATAATTTGTGTGGCAAGATGCTGGGTGGTACAATTTACTTGAGGTGGGCCAGGGTAAAGCTGGGATTAGAACTGACTCCAGGATTGTTGCTTAATGCTTACACTCAGACTTGGTTGGAAAACCAATCTGAAAAGGCAAATTTACTATTGTCCTTTTTTTGTGTGTGTTATATTTGTGGTTTTGTTTGGGTTTGCTGGGGTTTTTTTTAAAAAAAATTGTTTATAGACTATCTTTTTTTTAATTTAGGGTGATTAGTAACCTGTCTCAAAGCAAACAAACATTTTATTCCAGGCTTTGAGAAATTAAACTCATTTTAATTCTCTTGAAGACTAAGCTACTAGTAAGTCATTCTTTCAGCTGAAAGAGTGGAATTTGGCCCCACTTTCCCACAGAAGGTTTGCTTTGCTGCAAAGCTTTTTGTGTCTCAGCCCTTGTGAAGTGAATCATAAAAACAGCTTCTTAATTAGTTGAAGGATAAATCTCCAAGAGAACTCTAGGATCTGTGACTAGTAAAATCTTTGAGCATACAACCTGGATTGACTAAAATTGAAAATACAGTCTGTTGCTTAAAACTAATACAAAATGACTGGCTGATTAACTGGCAAAGCAGATGTCTCAGGTGAATAATGGAATAAACCATTTACCAGCTGACAAAAAAGATAACTGTGCTTTCTGGATAAATTCACACATACACAGAATACTAAACCCTGTCTGCTGGTCTAATTGACTAATGATAAAAAGTCTAAATTCAAATGTAAATAGCGCACAGTTAAGTCTAATCTGAGATATCAGCACGAAGGAATCCAGTGCTTCAGCTCCTCTAAAAGTTTGTGCCAGGCAGAATACAACTCCTGCAGTGGATATGCAGATTAGGGAAGGCTTGAAAGGCAATCAACTCGCTGGTGGTAACAACTTAAAAATCACCACCCCTACTAACTTTCAGCACAGGTTGCCACTGGCAAAGAGAAGGGAGACCTGTGGCCAAGAGTGAAAAGAAACAGGATCCTTAACTAGACTGCAGCAAAGTACTGTTTCCATAGCTTAGTATTTATCTTGATAATGCAGTCACATTTATTCTACTTCAAATTAAATTCTTTATTGGTATATGACAAATCATTACCAGTAACAACTGAAATTTCCATATGCAGCTTCAGAGTAACATGTCTGTTTCAATGGGAAGCCATTCTTTCCGTTTGGTTATTAATGTATGGTTGTTTGTCATTACAAAAACAGGTGGAGTTGATGAATATGCAATGAAAGAGACTGAAGCTGTCCATTTCTCCTCAATATGGCCTCCTGCTGCCCCATCCACCTGCTCTGAATTTACTTCCAGAATGCAGCATTTTTCACCATTTGCTCAGGTGCTTTCTAAGGGAAGACTCCATCCTGAACGCAAGTTGTTTTTCAGAGAATGCAGACTACACATCTCCAAACACACCACACCATTCTATATTACTATAATTGTTATTAATATAAAGTATTCCCTACCTGCACAGAGTAGTGTAAAGTTAAAGTGTCAATATAGAAAAATCTAAACTGAAACAACTTTGCCTAAGGACTAGAGCATGTAACCCTTTTGCTGGTAAAGTCTTTACTAGCTGAGTAGGTCTTTTCGAATCAAGGAAGCTTCATGGATGAGTAGAATGGGACTATGCCTCTGAATTAATGTTGAATCAACCTGAATGAAGGTAGTACAATGTAGCTCAAAAATAGCATGACTGAAAGGGAGTTAAATTAGATAGAGGCATAATGTATAGCTAAAATGACTCAATTTAAATTTATGTCATCAGACCAAATAGTATTTGGATTTTCACAGTTACTGACTTCTTGAATTAGAACATTTAACTTGCAGTCTTGCAAATCATTATGATTTAGCATGGCAAATGCTGCATGGAGGCAGAGATGGAATTACGTATCTGTATGTTTCAAATTGTTAGCTGCCATGGAGCTACAATACATGTGCTAGAGTTCAGGCTAACACAAAGTCTGGCATGCCAGAAGATTATGAATTTATGGAATCATATAGTACTTTGAGTTCGAAGGAACCTTCAGAAGTCATCTTGTGTAACTCACTGATCAAACTAAGCCTACACAAACCAGGCCATTCAAAGACACCTCTAGTTGACTCTTGAACACCTCCAGTGGTTGACGTTCTTCAACATGCCCAAGAATGGATGCTATAAAAAAACACCGACATTTTAATAGAAACGCAAATTATAAAGACTGACTGAGACTGAGGAAGTAGAAATTAATATAGAAGCAATAAATGGAGATCAAATCAAAGATTTCTACAGGAGAGAGTATCTCAGTGGGTTGCTTTGATTCATTTCTGTGCCATATTGTAAGTGACTTCCCACCTGAAATCTGTCCATAACCTCACTCCTTATCTTTATCTTCACACCACTGTTGGTATCACTAGTGACTTCATCCCAGCAGAGATGAAGATCCTTAGAGAACATTTGAACATGTCAAAAACACCAGCACAACTAATGCAGATATATCCATGCTGTCTAAAACTAGTTTCTGGAAGTCCATGACATTCTTGACAGATATGGGCCAGGTAAAGACTAGAGTCAGGATACTAAATCTTAGAACAAACTTTTAGTTGTTTAAGTAACTAGTGGATGGGATTGCCTTGAGAACTGCCCTCACAGAGCTGGCAGCTCTTTAAGGACATTTTTCTTAGAGTGCAAGTGCTCTTGATTGTTATATGTAAGAAATCAGGCAAGGAAGAAAGGAGATCAGTATAGTTTAGGAAGGACTTCCTGGTCAAACTAAAGTGTAAAAAGGAAATGCACAGGCAGTGCTACCAGGGATATATACCCTGGAAAGAAGGTAGGGATGCTGCCTGGACAAGTAGAGGTGAGCTAAGGCACAGTTGGAACTGAATTTGGTAATGGAGGTGAAGAATAATAAGAAGGGTTTTTACAGACACGTTGGCCAGAAAAGTAAGGTTAAGGAGAATGTACAGCCCCTGACAAATGAGACAGAAGAACCAGTAACAATTAACATGGAGAAGGCTGAGGTATTCAACAATCCTCTTGCCTCAGTTACCACTGGCAATCACTCTTCTCACATCTCTGAAGCCTCTGAACCCTCAATGCAGGGACTGAGGGAATGAAGTTCCTCAGTATTAGTAGAAGATCTGATTCGAGACCACCTGAGAAACCTGAACGTACATAAGTCCATGGGACCCAATGAGATGCATCCCAGAGTCCTGAGGGAATTGGCTGGTGCAGTTGTAAAGTCACTCTCAATCATATTTCAAAAGCTATGGCAGTCAGGCAAAGTCCTGGAGAAAGGGAAACATCATGTCCATTTTTATAAAGGGTAGAAAGGAGGGCTCTGGGAACTACTGACCAGTCAACCTCACCTTCATATATGGAAGATCATGGAGCAGATCCTTATGGAAGACATGTTGAAACCCATGGAAGAAACGTAAATGAACAGGAACTGCTAACATAGCTTCACCAAGGGCAAGTTATGCCTGACTAATGTAGTGGCCTTCTGCAATATGGTGACTGCAGAAGTGAACAAGGGAAGAGCTGTAGATGTCATCTATCTGGACTTCTGTAAGACCTCTTCTGTGGTCCCCCACAACTTTCTTACCTCGAAATTGGAGAGAGATGGATTTTTTTGGAGGGATTGTTAGATGGATAAGGAATTGACTAGATGGCTGTGTCCGAAAAGATACAGTCAATGGCTCAGTGCCCAAGTGGAAACCAATAATGACTGGTGTCCCTCAACAGTCTGTACTGAGATGAGTACTATTTAATATCTTAATTAATGACATAGATAGGGGACTGAGTGCACCCTCAGCAAGTGTGCAGATGACACTAAGCTGGGTAGTACAGTTGATTCAATAGCAGGAAAGGATGCCATCCAGAAGGACATTGACAAGACTGAGGACTGAGGAATGGGCAAACACAAACCCCATGAAGTTGTGTGCCCCCTGCACCTGGGTTGGGGCAATCCCCAATAATAAAACAGAATGGTGGATGAGTAGATTGAAAGCAGCCGTGTGGAGGAGGACTTGAGGGATACTGGTGGATGCAAAACTGGACAGAAGTCAGTAATGTGCATTTGCAGCCCAGAAAACTAGCCATGTCCTGGGCTGCATCACAAGAAGCATGGCCAGCATGTCAAGGTGGGTTCTCCCCCTCTACTCTGCTCTTGTGAGATCCCCGTCTGGACTACTGCATCCAGTTCTGGGGTACCTAGTATAAGACATCAACCTGCTGGAATGGGTCCAGAGGAGGGCCATGAAAACGATCATAAAATGATCGTGATTAATGGAACATCTGTCCTATGAAAAAAGGTTGAGAGAGCTGAGGTTGTTCAGCCTGGAGAAGAGAAGGCTCCAGGCAGACCTTATTGCAGCCTTTCACTACTTAAAGAGGGCTCATAAGAAAGACGGGAACAGACAATTTAATAGGTCCTGTAGTGACAGACCAGGTGTAAATTTAGATTAGATATGAGGAAATTTTTTTTGACGGGATTGGTGAGACACTGGAACAGGTTGCTCAGAGTTGTGGAAGTATCTGCCCCATTCCTGGAAGTGTTCAAGATCAGGTTGAAAATGGCTTTGAGCAACCCAATTAAGTGTAATATGATCCATGGCAAGGTATTGGACTAAATGATCTTTAAATGTTCCTTCCAACCCAAATCATTCTGTCATTCCATGATCCTATGCCCAACAGTGAAGAATTTTTCAGGATATTACAATCCAGTACTCCACTTCAGCTAACATCATATTCTCAGTGAAATACATTCTTACAATAACATCAGTTTATCTTGATGTGTGCTTTCTACAGACTGTAAGATAATAGAGATGCTACATTTATACAAGTAATATGGTATAAAAAAAATCAGAATTTCTAAAGCTGTTTAGGGTTATGTCAGAAGTTTTTCCTAGGTGTGTGAACATACTGCACCTTGGATTCAAATGAGGATAATTGTAGGAACAGGACCTAGGGCCATGGAGAACCACAACCAAATGCTGTAATATTTAGATCACAGTTACTCTCCTCTTACCTTTTCCTTTCTTGATGGGTTTTGTATTCCTGGCTGCCCTGTGTCCTAGCTTTAACAGCAGCCATGGACCACATTTTTAGCTAAAAAATAATCTATGTGATGGTTAGGGAACTCTTATTATGGATATTGATTCCAAGAGCTTGTGAATGATCTAGAACCAATTTCCTACTTACAATATTAAACAAAGCTTGGGATGCTAGACAGTACCTGCTAAAATCAAAGTGTTTAGGTAGTTACTGGATAAACACCTTTTTAAAATTTATTCTTCGTAATTTGTAGCTTGATGCTTAGGTCCTGACTAGCACTAGATCTGTTCCATGAAATAAGGCAAGAAAATTCTGGGGATGAGCATGCACTTTTACAAAATGTAGCCACAAAATCTAATTTGAGGATAAATAGTCTACAAATACAGTTCTAATTTTTGGGGTTTAGTATTTCAAAAAAGTTATCACATCAGTGTGCTGCACATTTAAGTCAGAATATTTCCTTGTTTAAGTGTTTGAATTTGTTGCAGAATGAGATAGTTGACCTTGTTGGAGAGAAGAACAGGAAGGTGGGGACTGGCAGTGATGTATGGGAATGAGAGCTAGAGGGAAAGAATGAAAATCTTGAGGGAAAGTTTCTGTGCTGAAAGACAAAAGTCTAAGTTTACAAAATGGACCAATAAATCTATTATAATTGAAAGTAAGGAAATAAGGTTACAAAGAAGTCTGCTACAGTGTGGTGTAATACTTGTTGAAGTAATCGTGGTGAGCCATGTGAAATGAGGTTTAAACCATCCTATGAGATAACTTTTTGAGACTCTGAAAACTTGGGAGTATGTAACTCAGTATGAAATCAAAGTTGTAATGATTTTCTGGCTTAGTTAAAGAAAGATAAGAGAGAAATTTTGAAGTTTATGAATTATCTTTTTTACTGTTCTCTTAGAAGAGTTGGTAGCTTGATTATCTGTCTCAATTCAGGATGAAAATAAATTTGAAAAAGAGTAAAAGATTTGCAACAGGTTGTGTAACTTTAAATCCAGGTCTTTAGTTATGATATTAGACATGGAAAGGTTAGAAAGCTTGATGCTGAGCAAAAGAGGTTCATTTCTACAGGATGGGTGGGTCACCTTTAGTGAACATGTAATGGTAAAAGGAAGGTAACAGGTTACTTTGAACTCATAATTAGCTTCACGGGTTCAGCAACATGGAAGAAAACCTTGGTGGGCTAATGGAAAATGGTAATGGAAGGTAGCTGGCTTTTGGGTAATTTGTGGAAGCTCTATGTCTAAGGGCTGGATGCATCTGCACAAGTGTTGGGAATGTTTAGGTTTGTACTCAAACTTTGCCACCACTACCAGTCTCTATTTAGAGCTGTATGTAGTTCTGCCACCTGCAGTTGTGACATTCCAACTTGTCTTGTAATCTTCAGAGCTAAAACTACGCAAGGGAGAAGAAAGTAGCAGATGGAGTCACGTCATTTACACTGAATACTGCAGGAAAGGCAGCCAGATAGCAGCAGATCAGGGGAAAAAAATCCATTTTTGTCACTAAGCAGCAGAAGAAAAAATAAATCACAGATAGAAAGGGATTAATTTCTAAGGGACCAGCTATTAAATGTAGCATGGAAATTTGGCTCTATCAGAAGTTTGCAAAATTTAACTTGACAAACTATATGCAACAGTGAATTATTACTTTAAACTCATAACCCAAGGCTGTAATGCAGAAGTAGAGAAGGTAGAAATTAATTAATCAGCAATCTAAGCTGAGAGCAATATTCACTTTTAGATGCCTGGCAAACAGAAGTAAGGACACCAAAAGGACTTACATAAATTATAGGTCACTGGAGATAACAGCACTCAAATCTGTGAAGGTCTCAGTGTTAAATGCAGAAGTGGTGTAACAAGATAAATAACAAGTGTTTAATGATAGGAGAAAAATAATAATAACCTGCAATCAGATGGATAATAAATTATGGACAGATGGTAGTTGGAATCTGCAAATATTTCACTGTCCCATCTGCCTTCATCCATTGGTATCATTTTAAATTGGATTCCAAAAAAAGATGCTTTTATCCCCCCCTTTTATTTTTCAAAACTCATTATTAGCATCATGTTGTGTGAATTTGTTTCATGGTTTGTTATGATACATCACCAACAGGCCTTTGTATTGTGAATTTGCAGCGCTGGAAAAAAGCCAGGACAATTTTGGGTTTGCATATTTTTGTCTTAAAAAATTTTGTAAAGTGAAACTTCCTCTGTAAAGAGCATTTTTATTGCAGAAAACATATTGGAAGTTTCACCTTAGTCAAGCAATGGTATGACTTTGAAAGTAAAGTAAATTTTCCTGTCCAAATAAATATATTGTACAAACATAGTAGGTACCTTAACAAACAAATAGCATTCAAGGACAAAGTATATATTCACATTCATTTAGTGACGTTTTTAAAATTACCAGTAGATATTTAACTTCCTGAGTCATGAATGGAGAATAGGAATTTTTCTGACTGTGGTTAAAGTACAATTTCTCTCTCAAAAGATGGACATGAAACAAACTCCTCTTTTTTATATTTTCATATACATTGTTGTTCTCATCTTGAGGATGCTGAAAAATCTCTCTTAAACTGAATGTTATTTAAAAGTAAAAGAGACTATTCCCCCCCGTTCCCCCCAGCCCCCGATTTGAAGATTACAAATGAAAAACTACGTGGTAATTTAACATACATAGCTCATAGTCTCATAAAGAACTGCAGAAAATTGAATACCGGGGATTAAACAATTTCAGTCCATGAGATTTTTGGAACATTGAAATTGCCAAATGCAGAGAAAAGTGAATTCCTTCCTGTGAACAGCGGTGCAAGGGGGAGCGACGCTTCTCTGTGCTAAGGGGGTTTATGGGTGAGGTGTCCCCAACTATGTGACAACTGCACAAAAGGCACAAAGTGGCTGTATATATAAAATACACTATTCTCTTTTATACATATATATAACATACATATTTATATGTACTACCATAGTAACAAAATACCTTAAGTCTTAAAAAATCAGCATATGCTGGAAAGTATTTTGCCCCACACACAAAGCTGAAAAGAGGATGGAGAAAGTCCTTAATATTCAGAGAGAGACTACATTGACCCCTTTATTATTTGGAAGAAAAAGGAGAAAAGACAAGAGGATTTACAGATGATGGTCTGCTGCCACAAGCTAATTTGTTCTCCTTTCAGAGAACAAGAACTCTTAAGCAGGGTAAATAATGTTTTATGGCCCACTCTTAATCCCTGTGCGTTTGGTCCTCCAACCCCAGCCGTGTGAATTTGTCACCTCTCCTGGGCTGTGAATTCAGAACTCAGAGAACAGCTTTTCCTGGGCAGACTTAATGGCATTATCAGCATTCATTATCTTTTTAATTCCTTTATCATCTAATTTTTTTAAGAGATTTTAAACATTTATGGGAGGATAACTACAGCAGGAAAGCGGCCAAGGTATCAAATGCCATGTTTCCAGAGTATTTGGAAAAAACACAGATGCTGAAATTCTTTATCAGGGAATGTAGCGATAAGAGGAGGGGACAGGGTTTGACCCTGAAAGAGGGGAGATGGAGATGATATCTGGGGAATAAATTCTCTGCTGTGAGGGTGGTGAGAGCCTGGCCCAGGTTGCCCAGAGAAGCTG
>JAOXJM010000001.1:18203517-18214462 GCA_026413425.1 Tringa solitaria | reverse complement strand
AAATTATCTGGCTTTTTTTTTTTTTTTTTTTTATCTGTATTGCTTTTTTTCACCTTCTACCTGAAAGATAAAAGAAATGCATTACCATGAGCAAATCACTGATGTTTGCACTGCTGCTGCTTGACTACCCGCATGAGGGTCTTGAAAGTAAGCCTGAGCTCATGGCTAAGCCACTGGGCACTCAGGATGCTCAGGGACATTCCTCCTTGCCTAGGCTGCCACCTGCCTGCCCTTGGGAAGCTGTGTCATCTCTGTACCTCAGTTTCCATGAGCAAAAAGAGCACAACAAACAGCTACATCTGATTAAAATGATGTTTCATCGGCTTCACCAGGCTCCCTGGAAAAGGAGTTCTGGAAAAGGGCCATTGTCATGGGCCCTACAACAGCAGGAGATGCCAGTCCTCTTAATGGAGGGAAATCCATAAATATCAGACAAGTTAATGACCCTGCTCACAGAAAGAGTTTGCAGAAGAAGCATTAATAACCTTGCAGTGTCACTGTGTTAACTGGGTTCAGCCCTGTTAATTCTTTTTCTCATCTTTTAGCATTTCAATACTTGTTTAACCTTAAGCGCCTTGTATGTTTGAAGGGGTAATGTACTTTTCTTATCAGATAAATGGAGTAAAAATAATGTAAGTAAATAAGTTCATAACAATATACTTAACCAGAGTTCGGATTCTGCAGAACTCAGGAATCTTGCTCAGTCTGTTTTGAAAGGAAAAGAGTAATGTTCACTAGAGGATACTCTGAATAGTGGTGTAGCTGAAAGGGATTGATACTTCATCAAACAGAGGATTTTAATTAATCTAAGTCCCATTAATTATGGAAATCACATATTTATTTTAAATGTTACTCATTTATTGACATGAATACCCCTACTTTGTAATATTTGGAGGTAGACCCAACTTTCCCAGCAGTACAGGCAATATTGAACTTTGCTGCCCCAATAGAGGGGACTGAACTGCTGCAGCCCCAAGTGGGAAGAGTCTGGGGGTGAAGAGAATGGGAGGACATGTCTGAAAAGCTGGGTTTGGGAAACTTGAGTGACCAGCAGCAACAGAAGAGTGATCGGTGCCTTTGGGAGAGGTCTGCTCTCCAGCTGCCTGGAGTTGCCACCACCATACACACTCTCAAACCTGGCAGCAGTAGCACAACTAAGCTGGACACTGGCGTGGGCAAAAAGGGGAAGAGGATCTGCTTCTTTTGTTGTCTGAGCAGCAACTCAGCTGTAAAATGCAGTTGGGGAAAATGAGAGGAAAGGCAAAGTGCATTGCTTAAAACAGAGAAACTGAGTGTCAAAGTCTAAAGAGTTCCTGGTGATAATATATGAAGCTTGGGTTACTGGAAAGTTGATGCTCAGCGTGACTGCTGAGTTGACTACATGGGTCTGCACAGCATAAATGCACGTCTGGTATGTGATAATTAAATGCTAGATGCAAATGGAAACTTTCATTTAAATATTAGGTCAAGAATTAGCTTTTCACATACCAATTTCCTTCACTTTAACAGTTTCCTTTGAAGCCATTCTAGTAGTCTGTGAGAAAGATAATCTTTTAGAAAGGCTTCCATGTTGGTGTGTATTGAAGAGTGATGTCTTTCAGAGATTTACTGGGTTGCTATTGCAAGTCATACAGGATCTTTAAACTCAGGATTGCTAGGACCCGAATCCTTCTACCACACAGGCCTGTTACTACAGCATGGGTTTTCATGAGATGGCTCCAAGAATTGCAGACTGGAGCTCATCAGACAGAGGATATGGTGGAGGTGAAGGAACAACACAGTGTCTTGAGCTAATATTTAATTTAGAGGTCTCCAGTGCAATTTAGATAATCAGGGATTTGCTTAATTTACAGCAGCTACCCGAACCTGCAGAGATCTGTCCTCTCCAGGGCTGTTAGGGCTCCTTTTGGTCACTCTGGTTCTTCTAGCTGCTATATGGGGGATCAAGCAAAGATTTCTTTAATTTGAGTGACCTCCATGTAGTGGACGGTTCAGACACGGGTGGGGTTATTGGGGCTTTTTTGTGATTTTAAAACTCTACTTTTAGAATATATTGTAATAATACAAGGGTGATGTTTAAAAGCCTTGGAATCTTAAAGCCCCTACTGGAGGTGTTCAAAAGACAGGTTGACATGGTGCTGGGAGACATGGTTTAGTGATGGTGTTGTTTTTTGTTTGTTGTGTGGCTGTTTATTTTTGTCAGAGTTAGGTTGATGGTTGGACAAGATGATCTTGGCGGTCCCTTCCAACCTAGAAGATTCTATGATTCTAAATTCCTTGTATCTCATTTTTTTTAAATCTTCCTTATAATCGAAAGCTTTGCTGGGATATTATAGTATTTAGTAAGAGGAGAAAAAAGCAGGAAAAAATATCTTTTTTTTCTACCTTAAAATTGTCTCTGCAAATAAAGTCTTTCCTAAGCAAAATTCTACATGTTATAGCAAGTCATCCACAGTGATAAAACAATCTTTATATCTATAAAAGAACAACAGACTGCTCAGTCCATAGTTTCCTTCATGCATGATGTAGGCATCTTTGTTAGATTTCATACACTCTTTGGGTCAAGTTACTAACATATGTATAGTTTAAAAAATTCATCTCAGGGAACCACAGGGGCTAGCAAGTAGATTTATACAAGTGCTCTTCAGAACAAAAAAAAATACTGCAAAAGACATAAACGCTGCAGTATTATCTCCGTAAATAATAAAGATGTTTTAAAGGAAGAAAGAAAAGATGATCAAATATTTTTTGTTGGCTGCATGTATTCTCTTGGTGGAGAAGCTGATATTAGGTCTCAGTGGCATACTAATTTTCTTTTAAAATATAGAATATTCAGAAGCAATAAATCAAGTTACATTTTATCAGCTGGAGTTCTTAGTGCATACTGACTCTCCCTTACATTTATTGACATAAAAAAAGATTATGTCAGCAACATTTCTTAAAGATGCCTATCCATTTATTTTCTACTTTCTTCCTCCTGTTCAGGACTGACAGTTAAATTGATTCTATTCTGTGGCAAGAGCCAACCCCCTGAGCTCCAATTGCCATTAGCGCTTAATAAGTTTTTACTTCCAAAACATGTAAACTCCCTTTAACATTAATAGTACAGGAAAATCAAGTGCAAATAGCAATACTGATATGCACCCATGACTGAATACTTAAGATGAAATGTGCAGAAGCAGAGCGGTTACATGGTATCGTTGTATGATTTAGAGCATGCACCACAGTAAACAATGTTATTGGTTGAAGCGAAGCACTGTAACCTTCAGAGATGTGATACAGTTTTCCTCAACACTTATAAAGAAATAGAGCATGAAAATCTTATATGAGTAATAATTGGAGTAAGGTAATTTCTGTGATTCTGTAGTGGTGGAATTTGATTCAAAACCCATTCCTTGCCTAAGAATTAGCTTCCAAAAGATCATATTTAATTTTTAACGAGTGTTTTCTTTCTGTGTCATATGTTTACAGGGCAACTCTCAGAAATGTACATCACATGTAATCTGGCACAGTTTCAGTAAATCCCAATAACAGTGTCAAATAGGATAACTATGAGGCAGCAAATCCTATTTTAGTTGAACATCATGTTTGAAAGATTCAGCCTTTCCAGTTCAAACACCTTTGCTTTTTGTCGTCTTCACATTATTTTCTTTTATTGCTAATCTTGAAGAATCTGATTGTTGAATAGTTGTTTATGGCTTGCTTTCTACCTTTCTCTACTTTTCTTTGTCGCAAGCTTATAAAACAACTGGCTTTGTCTGAAAAATAAGAGACCAGATTTTTCAGCCTGTGCCTACTACCAGATATTGATTACTTCTATTTGCGAAGAGGAAAACAGAGATTAGTTCTGTAAAACTCTTCAAAGCACTACAAAAATTCACCAGCAATGTGTATTCAAGATGCTATCATGGTTTTTCACATCACCAAACTTAGCTTCCCAGGAGTCCCATTATTTTTGATGAAAGATAAGGGGAAAGTGAAGGGACTGAAGGTTTTTCTTACACTAATTGTGCTGGTCCTAAGGGTTGTCCCCGGCCATTGGGCCAGCTGATGGAACTGCGCTAGACAAGAGGATTGTGCTGCCAATTGCTCTCAGACAGAAGGGAGCCATGGGTATCAATCATACCATCTGCAGTAAGGACAATTATAGCAAAAAACAGACCAGGAATGAAGCAAGGGGTAATGCAAACTGGGATTAAAATCCTCTATAAGCCTGTACCAGGCTTCTATTTTGAATTGTCTTTAGGTAGGACCCCATCTCTTTTCACTGACTCCAGGGAACCTAGAGAATGGAGGCAAGTTCTGTACCTAAATATACATGACATAGTCATATCTGACATATTTTGCCATGTCCACTCCCATCCAGTGTTGGGAGAAGAAAAAAGAAAGTAATATTCAGCCTCCACTGAGATGATGGACTGAAAAGAGCATCATTGCTTCAATTAAAGCAATTCTAAAAAAAAAAAAAAAAAAAAAAAACAGGAAAAGAAACTGAGGAAAGCTCTTGCACAGTTTCAGATTGTCTGGGTACACAGAAAAAATGGATAATCTACCCTTCTCCCTCTACTTTTTTTTTTTTCCTTCTTTTTTTTTTTTTTTTTGATACTTGAGGCCATTTCTAGGACTTTGTAATTCAAACATTGTACAACTCGATAGAAAGAACTACCTGCCTTCTAACCTCCTAATACAAATACCACCAGTCTTATCCTTCTAAACTCTTTGCAAACAGTTACTAGTGGATTAACACACAGTGCACTATTCATTCATTAGCTCTTCAGAATCTTATGTATGGTCATTTTAATAATAAGACAATTTCACTATGCAATTGCATGGGATTTTTAAAACCTAAATGCTTACAATATTAGCATGTATGAGATGAACTCAAATTGTTAAGGACTGATTTTTTTTTCTCTCAAATACTTTTTTTTTTTTTGCCCCCTGTGGAGGATTATATTCTTACCAGAGTGAAAAGAAGATAACAGTTAACACAAGAGTTTTATATTCCAGCACAGCCAATGATTTAGGGCAATAGTATGAGGCAGTGCAGAGGGGCCAGACTGACAGGTGCAACCAATCTTAGCAATATCATCCAAGAAGCTCATGAATTGTTAGGTAACATTTACACCAGGAGCAAGGCCTTCCTAGAACAGTTTTGGAAGGTATTCCACAAATTCACTATTAGCAAGATAAAATAATTTTATCTTATACTGTTCATTAGCCAAGAGTCAGGCAATTTTCATCCTGCAAAGCATGAGTGGCTCTGAATACACAGAGGGGTTTAGTTCTAGTAGAAGATAAATATACTCTCAGTTACCTAGTTTGTATGTTAGGATTCTCTTAAATGCATTCTGCCATAAATTTAAATTGTTCTTTTTATTTAAAAAGTTACATATTTGTAGCTGTAAACTCCATAAGATTTCCATATACTCCCCTGAAATTCAATTTACTGTCATTTTTTGTTTTGTTTTGTTCCACCTCCCCCCCCCCCCACTTTTTCCTGTCTTATCCTGCTTTCTCTGATCTTTCTCCAGTTCTCCCCTTTCTGACTTCTTCTTCACCCTGATTGCTCAGGGAAGCAAAGATTATGTGATTGTGCTGTTTGCCTTGCCCATCCACCTGCGAGCCAGTTTCTCAAAATCTTAGAACATAGGCTAATTTCAGTCATATTTGACAGATGCTTAGAAACTTCAAATTTCCTGAACTCCTTGAACTTTCATGAGCCCTTGTGGCTGTATAGAGAAGAGGCACACTGCACTGTTCTCCCACTGAGCAATGTTACAGGGTGAATGACTCCAACTGCTATTTACTTGGCTGGCTAACGAGGGAAGATTGGACTCAACATAATCAGATCTTCAAGGAAAAAAAATCGGTACATGCTCTCTTTTGCTTACAGGGTATTCATGTAAAATACAAGAGAAAAGAAAAAATTGGTATAATTTAGGGTACCTGTAGATGAAACCAGATACATTGCAGTTAAGGTCTGCAACATGCATGCCCTGTGAGAATTAGAATGGTTAAGTGTTGGAGTAATACAGAAGAAAGGAAAGAAAGGAGGTTGAGGTATTATGAGAAGAGCTAAGCAGAGCCAAGTCTGCTGGAATTAAGTGACACAAGGGATAAAAGGCATTAAACTCATAATTCCAGTTAGTTGAGTAGTTTGCTTTTACTTATTTTCCTAATAAACTGTGGCTTGCCCTAGAGTGCACTTTTCTGTCATGTTATAATATTTTAACCAGTCATTTCAGTGATTAATTCTGTCTATACTTTTTATTCTCAAAAGTATCTTCTGTCCTCCTCAGTCTAATCCCTTTTTCAGGCTCTCAGAGTCTCTTTCTGTGTAAGAGTTATGTGACTCTGATATTTTCACTTGGGGAAATTCAGGGTGTTTGTCATCAATTGGGCCAGGTTGGCCAATGACAAGACAACAGATGCTCTCCCTCACCTCTCACTCCAAGGAGAGGAAGAAGAAAGATAGAGATTTACAAGTTTAGGAAAGACTAAGCTACTTCAAATGAAATATCAATAATGAAACAAAAATAAAATAATGAAATAGATACAATATATGCAAAACCTTAACAAGCTCCCAGGGAGATGTCACCAGCAGGCACCAGGGAAGTTTCATACTGGACTCGGTGACAAATGGGAACTGGATTCCAGAACACACAGATAGGGACAAAAAGTAGATGAAACAATAGTGTTGTCCCCTCAGGCATCTGTCATCTAAGAGAAAGAGCCACTGAAAAGGCATTCACTCAAGGAAAGCCCTTGAAAACCCAACCTGATCCCTTTGTTCTCTCAACTTTTATACTGAGCATGACAGATGGGACGGAACACCCTATTGGTCAGTTTGGGTCACCTGACCTGCCCAGGCCTCCCCACAGGTGCATCCCCTCCATGGGGTAAACAACCAAGTCAGCTGACCCTGGTTGCCATGCCAACAAGTATAAGTAAGAGCCTTTGTCCCTGAACAGAAAGTTGGCGCTGCTCCACCCCAAAACCAGAGCAATGTTGAAGAGTTTAACTTAATTCTGAAATTAACTTATTTAAATTTCAGAGCAAAATAGCTTAAAAAAAATTGTATGTTTGTTTTGTGGGTTTTTAATTTTTTTTTTTGCTAAATTTGACTAGGATATAATGTTCTTAAAAATGTACCCAACTGCTTTCTTTAACTGTTTACTTTTGTGTAAGCATACACTCATCCTGTTCTCATACACTGTGTGTCTGTGAACTCTTTCTACAATTCATACACTGTCCTGCCCTTCATGTGACAGAGAGTAAATAACTTACATTACCATTTCAGCAGTATAGTCAGATTCTATGCACAGTACCATCTCATGGAACCTGGTCTGGGTGTCAGCCCTATTTCATCAGGACATACACCCATTTGTGTTCAGATTCTTGGAGGCCACTCAGAACAGTAGGCCCTGGACTCCTTGTTCTTATACCCACAGAAGAAAGCTACAATACTGGATAAATGGTGAATGTGTTAGATGGAAAGTTAGGGGCCAGAACCGTGTTTGTCCTCCCAGTGTTGAAAAAGCAACGCCCCCAGAACATGGTCTCACCTATGATTTCCCTGGGATACTATGTATAGTTTTACACAGTCCCGAAACAAGGTCATGCGTGACTGCAGTCTAGCCTGCGTACCCCCACTCCCCCTCCAATATGTTTCATCTGTCCTTGAGAGGGACTTCCTCTAGAAAAACAGCAGAATAAAACTCTTTGTACATGTTCAAAACTGTATTTATGTCAATGTGCATATTACCAGAACATTAAACCCACATGCTTAAAAACACATCAACCCCAGAGAAAAACAAATATACCATTTAGTATCTACCCCCTATGGCATCCATTTACACACCAGAGGGAGAAACATTAATGGTCAATTAGAGAATCCTCTAAGGCAGAGGAAGTACACTGAATGATCTTTCTTCTTAGAAAGATTGCTGTGACAGTGGTCTTTGAAAACCAGAATCAGAGAGCCAAAGAGGAAATGCACACTGTGCCTCGGTCCTAGGAGAAGTTCCAGGAATTCTTCCCTCTCTCGTTTTTGGTTCCTTAAGACCACTATTCAAGGAACCCACCAGACTTTGTTGTATGCTTGCTGCCTACAAAGGTTATTGTAGCGGGGCTTCCAGAGCAGTGAAGACAGTCTGGGCTTGCTAGCTCTAAACAAAGATCTTTATACCTGGTTGAACTATAAAAGACCTGGCATCTCTTCTCATAAAAGCCTCATCATAGCATGCAGCTACTGAATTACAGATAAGAACTCTCTCACATTAGTGCTGTCAGGCAGCAAGGACCAGTCCACTCTAAGCTTTGCTCTCCTAAAATCATGGAGAAGACAGCAAGTTCACCCAAGATTTATCTTACCTTTCACTTGGAAGCATCAGAGTGTTAATGTAAGATGCTGTTGTTGCACTTCTAGTAGGAAATGTCTGGTCACATTTTAATTGTACCAAAAGGTTGTGGTTTTATTTTGGTCTTTTTTGTTGTTTGGATTTTTTGCATTTTGTGGTTTCTTTTAATATTCCCATATTAATCTCCTGTTTGTAAGAACAGCATAGTTTGATTCTTCCAGAAGGCTGTTACAGTGTTTTAATTTCATTTCAACTACCAGCACATCTCCATCCCTCCTTACATTTCATCCTAATGCTAATAATGTGACACCCCCTTATGCTCTTCACTTGTCTCTTTTCCCTCCTATTAACTGCTCTTAGAGGCTTTTGCTTCTGTCCTTGACTTTACATTTTCTCACTTCAGCCAACCCCATGTTCTTAGAACTCCCTCTAGTTCACTTCAAGAGCCCATCTTCTTTTTCCTTCTTCACAGTTTAACTGCCATGGGCTAAATTTTCAGAAGAGGCAGGATACAGAGAAGACAGCGTACACTGAGATAACTCTTATTTCAGTTTTTGTTTTAAAAAGATTTATGTTTCTTTTTTTTACTTATTCCTGCAGCAAAGTGGTAATTCTTTAAGAATAAACAAATTAAAATGCTTGGGAAAACATGCCTTGAGACACAAACATTCATGTTTTTCACGTATGTCTAGCTCCTTGCTTCTTATACTCTTATATTTATTATTATGTGATAAAACTGCACTATTGTGAAACTGGCATTACTCAGTAGTAAGCTCTTAAAGAGCAGTGGTACAGATTACTGTTTTGCCCTGGCACATGTCCACTCTCTGGGCAGGCATTAGCTTGCTGTGCTTGGATCCAGCCACTCAATTCCATAAGCTCCCAAGGCCTCATGTTGTGAGCACTGATGGTTACTGTTCATGGCACTGTGACTTTCAGGAACACGCTTTCAGAATGGCTGTCACAGTTCTTGCAAGGATCTAGAATTAAAATATGTTCTGCATTGAGACCACTGGTCTATAGGAGTTCGGCTTTCCTAGTTAGAGGTAATATGGGAATATGGCAAGAACAAAAATTGCTTAAGCATGGACGGACTTTGGGAGAAAAAATCTGAGAAATCTGTGAAAAACAAAATCCAGCTCTGAATAGGTTCCTGTCTGTCTCATGCCATTCTTGCTTATGTTTCTCAGCTGCAAGTGGTAAAATCATTCATAGCATCTCTTTTCAGCCTGATCTGATTATTCATGTTTGTGAAACCAATTCTGGTTGGAAAAATAGTCTCCAGTAACATCTCTTTGACACACTTCTATGAGGTTTGGTTGGGGGGTTGGTCCCAGCAGCAACTTCAGTCTAGCCTGTTAGCTTCTGCAAAGATCATCCTTTAAAATTAGTGTCTAAGCAAATAGAGTCTTTGTTTTCACTGCATGTGAGTTTTCAGCGCTAAGGAACATTGAAGTTTCTGTCATTGTGAATGTTATCCCAATGTTTAGAAAATGATATTCAGAAAAACAAACTCTCAGGTTTTGCCAAGAATCGTAGAATCACAGAATCATAGAATAGTTTGGGTTGGAAGGGACCTCTAAAGGACATCTAGTCAAACACCTGAGCACATAAGCAGGGACATTTTCAACTACATCATGTTGCTCAGGGGTCCATTCAACATGACCTTGAATGTTTCCAGGGATGGGGCATCTACCACCTCTCTGGGTAACCTGTTACAGTATTTCCCCACCTTTATTGTTAAAAAATTCTTCCTTCTATCTAGTCTAAATCAACCCTCCTTTAGTTTAAAACCATTAGCCCTTCTCCTATCGCAACAGACCCTGCTAAAAAGTTTGCCCTGTCTTTCTTATAAGCCGTCTTTAAGTACTGAAAGGCCTCAATAAGGTCTCCCCAGAGCCTTCTCTTCTCCAGGCTGAACAACTCCAACTCTCTCAGCCTGTCCTCATAGGAGAAGTGTTCCATCCTTCTAATCATTTTTGTGTCTCTCATCTGGACCCATTCCAACACGTCCATGTATTTTCTGTACTGAGGACCCCACAGCTGGACTCAGTCCTCCAGGAGGGATCTCACCAGAGCAGAGTAGAGGGGCAGGATCACCTTCCTTGACCATCCTTAATCATGATGGAGCTTACAATGCAAGTGAAGGTAGCAATGAAAACGTTTTTTGCCAAATAAAGTGGAATTCACAAGTTCATACAGAACTTAGTTCCTTAATCTCTCACTCCTGTTGTTTGTTCTTTAAAATGTAACAGTACCTATGAGGTCACTTTAAGGCATACTTTTCCAATGCACTGTAAAAAATTTGTCCCCTCAACTCCAAGAGTGACTAAAGGGTAGAAAATAGTAGACAGCCTAGAAGCAATTATTTTCATGAGACACATGTAAAGGGTAGCTGTCAAAGGACAGTATTTGTAAACATTTTCAAGAATTTTATAGCTATCAGCACAGGTGAATTCCTTTATGCTTTCATCTGGTAGTAAAAATTGCACCTTAGACTATTATTGATCCACCCACAGCAGACCTCAGCTCACAGAATTGACAGAGTTGGAAGGGACCTCTAGAGATCATCTAGTCCAACCCCC
>JAOXJM010000001.1:18174937-18189488 GCA_026413425.1 Tringa solitaria | reverse complement strand
ACTAGATGATCTTTAAGGTCCCTTCCAACTCTAAACATTCTATGATTCTATGATTCTATGCATAAGGAAGAATCTTTGGAACCGTCTTGTCTTTCAGAAGTGCTCTGAGCTTCCCTTGCACTCCAGGAAGTCTGCTGCGTGTCAGTGCAACCTGATTTACTAAGAACACTAGTGAGACATGCTAAAGGAAATCAGTTTCCAAGCACAAGAAATTTTTTAGAGGTGCTGTTTTCAAACCTTCACAGCTCAGCCAAATCAAACTCAATTTTCCCTGGAACACCTGAATGCATACTTCTCAATAAGGAATAAGTATTTGCCAATTTCTAATTTTCTAGGTTCAGCTGATTCATCAGTACAGTTCTTAAGCAGGCAGTCATAAAGCTGTTTATAACAGAAGAAGTCAATTTTAGTCTTTTTATATTCCAGAGGACCAAACAGTATTAATCCAAACACTGTTGAAAAATAAGCAAATTGCAGATTTAGACTAGGCTTGGAAAATTTTAATCTCCAAGGCAAACATTTCAGGAGAATATGAATGGGTGGAAAAAACAATTTTAGAAGAAAAATTTAGAATATTTAGGAATCTACTCTTGGAATTAGCTGTAGCAAACGTTAATTAGTCTGAAAAACAGTAACTTCAGTCAAATTTTTTCTTGGCACTCTAAAATGTGTTAAGTGTTGATGATCACAAAATTTGAGGTGGTTTCCTAACTAAAGGGCTTGCAAAAGATTCACTGCAGTAGTTCTACAGATATAAACCAATTGTTTATGCATCTTAATTCATAACCCCAAAGTTATTATACAAAAATGTTACTCCATGGCTGTACATCAAAGTGATATGTTTGGCTGCCTAACAGTTTGATAATTAAGACTGACTGACAAAGTGGAAAGAAATCTTGTTTCTTGATGAAAATTCTTACAAGTAGGAATATTAATTTAAGAAAACATACCCTCAGATTTGCCTCTGGTTATGGCCTGGCTCTTCTGCCTTTCCTTTGGAAAATCAGGCTAAAAAGAAAAATAAATTATCCTTCCTCATCCCACTTTTCACCTGCTACACCGTGGGTTCTTTCCATAGGCAGCAGTCCTTCAGGTTAACCTGTTGAATTGTGTGTCCTCACCAGGCCATAGTTCCTGTTCGGAGAACCTGCTCCAGCACAGGCTGCCTACAGGCTCAGCTTCCTTCATGGCATAGACATCTGCTTTGGCATGGTCCTCTCCACAGGCTGCTGACAATACCTGCTCCATCATGGTCTTTTTCACAGGCTGAAGGCAAATATCTGCTCTGGTACATGAGCACCTCATCCCCCTTCATCTCCTTCTTGACCATATATTTTGCAGAGCTGTTTCATAGACTTTTTTTTTCTCCTCCCTGACTTGGAGCATCTTATTCTTTCTTAAACAGCTTTTCACAGGGGCTCCACCAGTATTGCTGATGAGCTCAGCCGTGTCCTGCAGTGAGTCTGTTGGAGCTGATTGGAACTGGCTGTGTTCCAACATGGGGGCAACCCCTGCCCTCTTCTCACAGAGGCTACTTCTGCAGCCTCCCCGCTGCCAAAACCTTGCCACAGACACCCAGTAAAGAAACAAAAGCAGCAGCACATCTCATTGCAAAGGTGGGCTCCTAGCACTGAAGAAAACCATGGACTAGGGCAGTCTGGTTCTGCCTCTGGTTCTCGACCCTGTACTCTTCTTGAATAGTCTTAGGCCATATGCTATCTACTCTCCAAGCACACAAATTCTCCATTGTTGTTCCCTTCCCTTCCTGGTTGGAAGAAAGGAAAGTTATTTTCTGAAAATATATGTGAAATTAGATTCTGTTTGTGCTTCTGAATGAAAATCTGAGCTTCATGTCTGATAGCAAAAATATCCGAGCTTGAAAAGTGTCTTTTTCTCTTCACAGAATTCTGGAGACCCTTACTCATTTTGCTCCCTTTTTAGGAGATGACAGAAAAGACCCATTCATTGGTTCCCATGCCAAACTTCTGAGAATCTAAGGAAGGTGCTGTGTCTGTGAAAGAGTATTTTTACCAAGGAAATTGCAAGAAGTTTCTGTACATAAGTGAGTATATTTTAAGGAAGGTGATAGCCATTCCATAATTTCCTCTGGGACAATGAAGAAAAGAAGCATGTCTATCTTTGTATATGGGAGAGACAAACCACTATCTCATTCTGTTTGAGTCTGCAATGAATTAGAAATAACCTCACAGAATGACAACCGAATTACATCCATTGGATGCAAGTGATTGACTGGTGTCAGAAAGATCTAAGAATGCTTCAAGGAAGCTAAGGTCATGCACGTAAACAGCCTACAGGATGGACTTTTCTCCTCTTGCTATGCATGTAATCACTGGCCTTACATATGTTCTAGCTGGGAACAGAAATTTCTTCCTTCTAGTTACTAAAAGAATGATGTTGGAACTCTTCTTTCTCCTGAGATTCAGGAAATGATAATGAACCCTTTCTGCTGGCTCTGAGGGACTCATATTTGAAACAAGAGAAAAGAGAGCTTTGAAAGCTGTCCCCTACTCAGTGCTATTGATATCTGGCCTAGTACCAATGAAGGCAGTCTTTCTGTGACTGGATCAACTATCTTGGCATAGATTTTTGCCTTTGTGCCAGCTGGGAGCCACATTTCACTGTGCCTTGCACTTCATCTACACACTGGCAGAAGCCAGATTTCCCTGCAGTCTGCTTAACCATCTTGGCATGGCTCTTGTCCAAATGCTGGCTGGGAGCTGGTTCCTCTGTGGCCTTCTCAGTTCTCTTGACATGAACATTGCTCAGACACCAACTGAGAGCTCAGTTCCTGAAGCCCGCTGTTTCCATCTGCTAATTCTGAGTGGCAACAAAAAGAGAGGGGCTATCCTTCAAACCACCTCAGACTTTTTTTTTTCCCTTTGGAAGTTTCTGAGGAGAAAAAAACACAAAAAACCCACTGAGAGATAAAGAAACACACACTAGATTAAGCATTCTGTGAAACCTCTGTTCCAAAAAGAAATTGGAAGTCCAGCCTCTGCGTGTCTGGGTCAGTTCCACCTGGGTAATCAAGCTACAGCTGGCTGTAATTAATCTTCAAAGAAATGAAAGCCTGACCTGTGGGATGCTTTGCTTCATCCACTTAGTATAGAAAATTCCCAGTGATTTCTGTGTGAAAGGCTTCTTACTTACAGAAGAGTTCTAGCCTCTTGCTCTTTGATCCTGACCTCTGCATCTCTTTTCTTTAATTTTTTTTGTATTTAGTGACTGGTTTACATCACTTTATGATTGCCTACTCATTTTCTTAGTGTTCAGTTGAACATTCTAGGATTCTTGGGTATATTGCAGATTTATTTTTCCAGACTAGTGGAAAAATATTTCCTTTTTGGTTCACTATAAATAGGTCTATCCGGTTTCTACTCAGCCTAAGGTGCTGAATGCAAATATCCCTGTTTTAAGATACCTTTCCATGAAGGGATATTGTCTGGATACATAGAAATCTGGAAGTCTCTTCCTCACAAATGGCATTAAGTCTGCATTCTGAATGAAGATCTTTGTCTGTATGGAGATGGAGAATGTTTATCTCCTACAAAAAGAGATGAGATAAGGCTGAGAGCATTCACTCATTCTGCAGCTTAACGCACCAATGTATCTCTAGTTCTGCTAATCCCAAATGACGAAAAGTCCTGAGTCAGACATGAGAAATCGTGACACTTCTTCTGAAAACTTATGACTATTAAGCATTTATAAAAGCTGCAAATCTCAAATCTCCTTGGCATTTGGGAGGTGGAGATGTGATGGGGGAGGAAGAAATGTAAAGGGAATGCTTATTACTAGGAAATATTTAGCAGAGCAAATAGCTTTACAACCTGGAGATATTAGTAGGCAGATTTGAACATTAATACCCCTCCTTTGACAAATGTCTTAAAATTAATCAAATGTCTTAACTTCCTTACTTTTCTTTATGTGGAATTTGAGTAAGCACTTTGAAAATGTCTGAAGAGTAAAAGGAAGTCACTAAACAACTTTAACCCCTAAAAATTTTATATTCTCTTTGTTAATTGATTAGGTCACATAGTCCTTGCTCTCTGCTTGGACTGTATAGTAGGAGGGAACTACTCTTCCTATTACTCATTTTACAATCAAATAACTTGCTAATAACTTTAGATGAATGCATAAAAACTTGTTCTAAAAACATGATCTGAATGACAGTCATCTGTGGGCAGACAGTCACTTACAGCCTCTGGGCCCACAGGGACAAAAGGTGAGTTCATGGTGTCGTTTGTAGTCTTTCAATTTGCATCCTGCTATCTTATGGTACTCTCTGGACAATAAACTGCAGTAAAAACACACGCTGAGAGAGGGGAGGTAGGTGATGTTATGTCAGTTATAGGGGGAAACAGTTTTGCAGTGACAGAAGCACAGAATGGTTGAGCTTTGCAGGGACCTCTAGGGATCATCTTATCCAAGCTCCTTGTCAAGTAGAGCCACCTAGAGACAGTTACTTAAGACTGTGTTTAGATGGTTTTTTAATATTTCCAAGGATGGAGCCTCCACAACATCCCTGGGCAACCTGTGCCAGTGCTCGGTCACCCTCACAGCAAAAAAGAACTTCCTAATGTTCTGAGGGAACCTCCTGTGTTTCAGTTTGTGCCCAGTGCCTCTTGTCCTGTCACTGGGCACCACTCAAAAGAGCCCAGCTCCATCCTCTCTGCACTCTCCCTTCAAGTATTTATGTGCATTGATGAGATTCCCACAAGGTTTCTCTTCTCCAGGCTGAACAGTCCCAGCTCCATCAGCCTTTCCTCATAGGAGAGATGATCCAGTGCTTCATTATTCATGTGGCCCTTTGTTGAACTCTTTCCTGTAGGTCCATGTCTCTCTTCTATGGGGGATCCCAGAACTGGACACAATACTTGAGAAAGCTGAAATAGTTTGACAGCAAAAATCCTCCCCAAAAGAAACCCAAACTCCCAAACAGAACAGAACAGAAAACAAAACCAAAAACCAATCAAAAAAGTCCTTTCCCAGGCTGTATTATTTTTACTGAACATCTCTTGCAGGGTTACAATAAAAGTACTTGGACAAAACACATAATTTTATTTCTGCTCCTACGGTGCTGCTTTGCTACTCTATTTTTTTTTTTTTTACCTCCCCCCCCCAATCCATAGCAAAACAGGGGAAAAAAAAAGGAATTCCAGTTAAGAGACATGGGCTTATGCTATGTGTTTTGACAGAGCATCTTTCTGAATTCTTGTAAACTTGTAGAGATCATCCTCACCAATAAGAACAGATCTGAACCCCTATCCCCATGGATGGGAAGAGGGCTGTAATACATGATGCCTGGAGGAGACAGGACAGGGGAGCAAGAAACTGGACCAGGAAGAGCTCTGTGAAGGCATCAAGGGTGCAGTCAGCAGATTTTGAGTGTGAACTACATGCCTATTTTCAGAATGTTGCCAAAATATATTGAGTCTTTGGACACTACCAGAGACAAATAAACCCATCTTCCTATACAAGGCTGCACTAGAGACAGTTTGACTGAAACAACCCTTGAACTCACAGCAATTTCTAAACCACCTATGGCAGATAGCCTTTCTCCAGCGCATCCCACCCTCTTCCCAGGCACCCTGATGCCGTGCCCAGCTTGGCAGCGGGGTCTCTCGCTCTGCCACCTTCCCCCAACCTGCCTGACCTCCCATCTCGGCATAGGGGCAGTATTCAGGGGTGAAGTTGTTGCTCATGCCTTGGGTGAGACAGCCTGTGGCTGGGCTGCCAGGAGAATGGATGAGAAGAACAGTGCTAGTATGAAAACTAGAGGTGCAAGGACCTCAACTCTTTTTACCAGATGTATCGCTGGGGTGCTTTTGATGCAGTATGTGTCATCTGCACTTAAAAATCCTTTGTTTACATATCTTTAGAGATAGATTAGAGCTGGATCATTTTCTTTCTTTGATTAACAAGGTATTTTTTTGCAAGGGAAAAAAAAAAGATTGCCCATATTTAAGAGTGTGTATTTTTTTACTTCTTCTCAGTGGTAATTGCGTCAGTTTTAATCCCTCAGTATTTTGACTAGGTAAAACTAATTTCTTTCAGTGTCTCTTGTCTTGCTAAAATATTAACTTCTGGGGACTTAAAGAATCTCTCACAGATCATTTCCCTAACACCTAGTGCTGGGATGGACGACACTAAAACTTTTTTCTCTTTCTGCTGCTATAAATCAAACAACAAATGCAATTTAAAGTTATATTTTTAATCTTTTTAAAACACTTGTGAGCCAGTCATATAAGACTAGCCAGCAACACTCAAAGAATCATTCATGCGTCTTTCCTTTATCCCATTTTTCAACCCAACATTATCTAAGGAGGAAGTAAGCAGTATATTTGTAGCTATTCAAAAAGACAGCTACTAGGAACCATTGAATGTTTAGATGGAATGTCTCTTTCCAGCACCAGTGTTTTACAGGATATTAAAAATTATTGTTGCTGCTATTGTAAATAAATACTGAATTATAGAAATCATAAAAACACAGTGTTTATAAAAGAACATGGACAACACAGATGGGTTTTATTTCCTTTTTTTTTCATACCTTCCAACAAACCTATGTCATGAACTACATATAAACATATTCTATGGGAAAATAAATATATTTTTTTTCTAGGAGGTCATCTGCCCCTTTTAATATTTCTACTGCTTTTTAGCAATCCAGTCTTATGCCTAGAGCTTTTTAATTGATAAAAACTAATTAAATTTATTTTTACCACTTTTTACTTTTTATTGATTGTTAAAGTATTTATTCACTACTTTTCTGACTGAGTATTAAATTGTAATGAAATTTTATCTGCCTGTAATCACTATTTTGCTTAGTATTAGAGTAAAAAAGTAATTAGAACTATTAAAAGAAATTGAGTGTGAATAGAAAAGACCCCCCATGGAAAGACACCCCCCTCTGCCATTAACATGTTTTTGTGTCAGTAAAATGTTTAAAGTCCCATTTTGCCTCAAGCTCTTAAATGAGATTTAAGTTTTGCAAAGACCTTTCCAGCTTCTCAGGAGGAGGTGATTTCCAAATTTCCAAATTTCCAGTGACTGATTTTTCAAACAGGCTGCTAGGAATGTCTTCAATGACATTCAGAAAAAATTTTTAAGTAGATCCTTCAGATTCAAATCTACCAAAAAGCTTTTTATACATGGTCTTCAGTGCCCCATGGGAATTCTGTGCGAGGTCAGAGTCTTAGCCAAACTTATTGGAATTATTTTAAATTATATACATTAGTTAGTAACTTGAAAACCTGACTGCTTAAAGTGAGTGCTGTCAATTTTTATCTTGAATAATGGCCTGTGATGTTCACATAGTTATTTTGCAACTAGTATTATATTAAAGCTGTGAACTGTTCTTCACAAAGTCACATTTCACTCTAATATGAGTCTCCTACTGTGTGCAGAATTGTTTGTTCACACTCTATTTAGTTCCATAGTCATTGCAATAAACTGATTTCACTGTCAGAACTGTCCAAGATATCCAGAACTGTTCCCTATTTTCCAATCAAAAGGGGAAAAACCCTATTCAAAAAGATTCTAATTAAAGCTAGATCGAGTCTAGATCTAGTCTCTCCTGAGTTCATAGAATCACAGAATGGTTTGGGTTGGAAAGGACCTTAAAGATTATCTTGTTCCAACCTCCCTACCATGGGCAGGGATACCTTCCACTAGAGCAGGTTACTCAAATCCCTATCCAACCTGGCCTTGAACACTTCCAGGGATGGGACATCTGCAGCTTCTCTGGGTAATCTGTTCCAGTCTCTCACCACCCTCACAATAAAGGATTTCATCCTAATATCTAATCTGAATGTACCCTCTTTCAGTTTAAAACCATTACCTCTCACCTCATCACTACACCCCCACATAGAAAGTCCTGCCCCATCTTTCTTGTAGGCCCCCTTTTAAGTACTGGAAGGCCTCTATAAGGTCTTCCTAAAGCCTTCTCCTCCAGGCTGAACAACCCCAACTCTCTCTCTCAGCTTTTCCTCTTAGGAGATGTGCTCCATCCCTCTGATCATCTTTGTTGCCCTCAGCTGGACCCGTTCCAACAGGTCCATGTTGTTCCTGTGCTGAGAACTCCAGAGCTGGATGCAGTACTCCAGGTGGGGTCTCACCAGAGCAGAAGGACTGAATCATGTCCCTCGACCTGCTGGCCACACTCCATTTGATGCAGCCCAGGATGTGGTTGGCTTTCTGGGCTGCCAACGCACACTGCCGACTCATGTTGAGCATCTCATCCGCCAACACCCCCAAGTCCTTCTCCTCAGGGCTGCTCTCAATCCATTCTCTGTCCAACCTGTATTTGTACCTGGGATTGCTGAGACCCAAGTGCAGGACCTTGCACTTAGTCTTGTTGAACTTCATGAAGTTTGCATGGGCCCACCCCTCAAGCCTGTTGAGGTCCCTCTGGATGGCATTCCTTCCCTCCAGCCTCTTGACTGCACCACTCAGCTGGGTGTCTTGCTGAAGATGCACTCAATCCCACTGCCCCTGTCACCAACAAAGATGTTAAACAGTTAACGAAAGCATCTTCAGTTCAAATTAAAAGAATATTTAAAAATTATTTTCCTAACCACTAATAATACTATTATGTTTGCATGTATATTTTTGCACAGAAACAAAGTGCAGATTTCAGTATAGTTTCACTGAGATGGCTAATTTGCTACGGATGATAATCGAAGATATTTAAGGGATGTACAGAGTTGACATTTAGAAAGATTTTTTATAATTATGTTGCATTTTTATTAAACAAAAAAAAAACCAAAACAAAATACAAAACCAAAGGAAACTTTGTGATAGGACTTGTTATGTCATGGATTATTATGTATGATCATGTGTGGACTTTAACTGAAGTAGGTCCCGTAGAAGCTGAAACCAACAGACGTACACAGGGTTGGAGGCTGATGCAAAACGAACAGTCCTATAAAATAATGAAGGTAAAAAAGGAAGATGTTTGCTGAGTTCAACATGTACCAGTGCCCTATGCTACAGGTGGAATACAGAGATACAGATCGGGAAATCTAATACTTAATTTTTGTAAAAAACCCTCAGAAACTTCTAAGATATATGTTGGTGTAGAGAAGCCTTCACAGCATTGTGCTAATGGCTTGCTATTGGTTCAGTTGTGTAAACATTTTGTCTTTTAGAAGATGTGTTTTTGTGGGTCATGCCATACAGACAATCAGCTTAGCTAACTATTTGCCATTAAGCCAAGTCTGTTTATTTTCTTTTGTCTGTTTTATTAGTGAGATAAGAATAGTATTGGAGTCCCTAGCCAGTGGATCCAAGCTAGTCCCTAGCCAGTGTTCCCAAGACATATGAAATTACAGTACTTACAGAAAGAGTGCCTGAAGCAACAGATATATTACTGTATTCAACATCTTCATTAGTGATGTGTGTAAATAATTTCAAGGAAAAAAATCAATGATATGACCATGAAGAAAATTATCATGATTCCAAGTGCACTTGAAAGACTAGAAAAATAGTCTAAAATCAATGAAAAATTAATAAAAATACCTGTGGGAGAACAGGATGGTAATAGAAGAAGCAGAGACCAGAAGAAGGAATAGAAGAAGCAGGGGCACAGGCAGAGGAAGGCCCTTAAGCAAGTCTTAAGGATCCACAAACAATGTCTGGTGGCCCAGCTGATTGAGGCAAATTCCACCTGCCTGGCAGTTGGGGGTTGCAGGGGCATGTCGGGTGCGAAAGAAGATACATCAGTACTATATAAGCTGCATGTTTGTTGTAATAAACGATTCTGGTCACCGGACCGGGTCCGTGCCTTCACATGCTACAAATACCTATTGAGATGTAGAACTTGTAAACATTTTCAAAGCATGAGAAAAAAAAGATTTTTCCTCCTTTTGGAAAGAGGCAGTCATACCAAAGTTCAGAAGTAGTACTGTAAACAGTACTGATGTATCAACATAAATAAAAACCATCTTATTTGTAGAATGATGCTTGCAAAATTAACAGTACATCCTTATGCATTTGCAATAATGCATGGAGTTAACATATCCCATTATTGGCCTTGTTTATTGAAGAAAAGTAATTGCTTAATTTAATATATTTTCATGGGAAATCACTTTATTTTGAATAAGTAACGGAAGCATTCTGATGAACTGAGTTGCATCACTAATGTAATTTTGAACAGTTTTCTTGAAAATGTCTGCTCTGAAATTTCAGAGGCCCCTTTTCCCGTTTTCAGTCAAGATGACAATAGCTCCCATCTGCCAGGGAAAGGGATGGAAAGTAGTTGGCTGCAGTATTCACTCTCCTCTGGAAAATACCATTATTTAAAGTAGTTAATGTTCCCTGGCTTTTTTTACACACCACTTTCTACCAGCCCATCACTGCTTTTGTGGTTCTGGACCACAAATCCTAAACAGGTTGGTTCTAGAGGAAATCTGAGGGAGGGAGTGCTACAGAAGAGCAAGTGTAATTGCAGTATGTCTCCGATACCCACATAGATCTGAGTTAAGAGTTAAGAAACAAAAAAACAAATAAAGCTACTTAATGTGTGTTGTATACACATAATGACATTTACAGAAAAAAATTCCTGTTAATGAGACTCCTTACCACTTTGAATTTCACTTCCTGGCTTTCAGCTTATGATCAGTCTCAGATTAGTACCCTATTCTGTGTCAAGAGATCTGACTAACTGATGACTTAACTAACTAATTTCATTTCAGTCCCACAACTTGAGTCCACACTGCGCTTATTTCACTCAATCATCTATGTCTATTTCTTGGTTAAAAAAGCTCACCTTAGCCTCATAATTTCTATTCCTCTGTGCTTACTAAAATTTGATCTTATGTGGTCACATATACCATAGCAGATAGATACTCAACTTTCAGTCTCAGATGTGGAATTGTCTCTTTGCTCTTTTCCGTGCCTGGAGATTGACAGAAGCTGTTACCCAATGCATACAAGAATTTTTTCTTTGGACATCTTTGTTAGAAGTGCCATCCTACACATCAGTTAAACATAAAACCAGGATATTTCTTCCATCGAACTTTAATTAAAAAAAAAAAAAGTTGTTAAGCCTCTACATTATAAAGGTAGGCATTCTAAGTAATACAATAAGAAACTATCCAGTTCTTATAATGATGTGTCTGCATCAACTTTTAAGCTTGAATCCACTGAATATATTTTGAGCTCTGATGTATGTGTATTTCCTAATTCTGTCTTTTGAACACCCCTCAAGAAAATGTACAAAACGTGTATCATGGCACAGAGACCTTGAATTTCTACAGAGGTGAAGTATACTTTTAACATAGTTAATGTTGATGCCTATGAGCTAAAAAAAGAGTTGTGTAACTGACAGCAAATGAAGGGAACAAGGGAAGGACTGTGAGCAGTCTTTAGGAAAGTGAAACTCAAGTGTCATATTCTTTCATTTAGGAAAGATTTCTTCTATTAAATATAATTATTTTTCCTTCAAGTTTTGATGAAGATGAGGTTGCTAGGAAACTCATTCTCTTTTCATCTGCGCCTGTGTAAATATGGGGTAACCGATTTACACTGATGAAATCTCCTGGACTGAAATAAGAAAAGCAACAGAATAGTTTTAACATTTGTTGATGACATAAAGAAACATATTGTTACAAAAGAGACAAAACTCAATGATCAGTTGTTGCCTACTGGTCTCTGGGCAACATCTGGTACAAACCATGAGAAATTTGATTTGTGCTGACTTTGTAAATCCCTGATTCCTTTCCAGTACAGCTGCATGAAATTCTTGGCAATGAAAAACACCTCCACTACTTGCATATTGTCACTCAAGATTGCTTTGGAACCATGAATCCATGTTTATGGCTCTTACAGATTCAATTCATCTGCCATTAGTATTAGGAGAGAAGTGATTACTCTCTATGTTGCAGGTTCTAAAGGCACAATGGTAAATATTATAGCTCTTCATACAGCTATACTGCCTTCGGTAACAGTACCTGAGTAAATGTTTACTTTTATGGGTCAGTGGACATATAATACTTGTATAAATGCTACTGTGAATGTAATACTCACTATGTATATCCATGGAGCATTTTAGAATGAACTCACTGTGTATTGATAACTACATCACACCTTTTGCATCTTTACACCACTGACCATACCAAATGTGTGGCCAACATACCTTCTCACACACCTGAGGACCTATCCCAGCATATTTGTATGTAAAAGTCTTTCATCTCCATGCTAAAATTCCTGCAGAGCTATGCTGCTTACTACTGCACCAGGGACAGCAAATTAGGTCTGTAAGATTTAGTCTATCCCAAGAAATAAATACAAACTCAGGCAATATGCTGATTTCTGTTTTATCATTGACATGGTGGAAAGACAGACTATCCTGATAGCAAAACTGCTTCTGTCTTCCCGTCAGGAGGTGCACTAGATCACAGCTTTAGTCTAGGCCCGTCTCCCATTACTTGATCAGGGAAGGCCAGCACTGCCAGATTGCTATAGACTGTCCTCCTCACCTGGTGTGAAAAGAGATGCATGAGAAGAATCATCTTTAACAGGGGACCTCCTTCAGAGCTTCCAAGCCTGTGAAACTCTTCCTTACTGGTTCACTTCTGTTTGCTTAATTTTTAGCATAAGCAAAGGGAATCTGAACTCGGAATATAAATAACTGAAACATTTTTTTAGGATTTTATTGAGTAGTAAGCATGGTAATATAATAGATTAGATATTAGTTTATATATACTGTAATAGTATGGCAAGACACCTTGACCTAAGATTGCAAGTTGTATGTATGAAAATCAGTTTTCTCTCTATTTATAATTCTGGTGTAGATGACGATCAAGGCTGTGCTTTTATACGCACCCAGCACTCTTAAGACATGAACTCCCTGGCTGTTCCAGGAACACCACAGCAAGTTATATGCATAGATGTAATGTTGGCTCATTTGGGACAATGGACCTGACTTAGAGGTTGATTCAGCTCCTAGCTACCTTTGCAAGTATGTATTTGACTGATTGTTACAGGAGTTCTTTGTATGGGATTTTGGGCAGTTCTCAAGAGTCCCCCAGACAGCTCCTGCTATACCTAATCTAATTTATGCGTTGATTAACACCCTGGGTAAAAGTTCCTGGAGATTACCCGGTAGCTGCTGCTGCAGAAGTTATCAAATTGCACTTAGGTTAGACATTAGTAAACAGAAACAATTCCCAAAGATGAAGAAATTGTCTTTTGTAGGTTGTAAAGACGCTTAAGGGATGTTTTGTCTGCAGCTTAGATAACTCATAGAGATGGATCATGCATGTGTTGGGGCAGCTGCATAGGAGAACAGCTGTTTTGTAAAAAAATGAGAACAGTGGTTTGGTGAGTCCCACAACCCAGCTGAAGATGTTACAAGGACCCTTGCAATGACCCTCCCATGACTGTCCAGCAGCCCATCCTGTCTGAGAGACACACTTAGCCATCCAAGAATTACTCTATGCCAAGATCAGGGTAATAATTTCTTTGGAAGAAGTACGCTGTCTGTCAGTGTCTGCACACTGATATAAGTCTATGCTCTTTTTAAGAAAGGTTCCCAAGATAGTTAGCCACACATTGCTCTATAGCTCTATCAGCAGGGAAATAAATCTTTGATTCCGTAGATCCTCATGGGTCATGCAAGTTGTTTCATGAATACAATGACCACCTACCGTAGATGTAAAACTAACAGGTGTAAAAATGCTGCCTATGTATTACAAACCTTCCCAGTCTTGAACTGCAGACAGACTAGCATTTTTTTCTGTGCATAGGCAGAACATGAATGAAATCATGGTGCACACCTCTGCATGGCTAATAATCTGCATGCCTTGCTGCCTTTAGTCATATAGTTCTCTACCCAGACAATCAGGCCACACAGGGAGTTCAATCAAAAATTAATGTTTTATATATGAGAATCGCATTTTGAAATGCCTGAAGTTGGAGAGATTTTGTTTCCTTTTTTTTTTGAAGAAAAACTGAAATTGAAGCTTAACTCCTGCTGGGTAGCATTGAAGTGTGCTTTCAATTAGCTGACTACGAGATACTGTATCTTCAGGTACAGCCTCAATGACAGTATCCCAAATGCCTCTTGAATCATCGTGTCATGCTGTATCCTACGGCAGGGTGTTGTGCAGGGCTGCCAAGAGGCTATCCTAACTGCAGATCACTTTCACTTAACCTAACACAACCACAGGCACTCAGTCTGTCTTCTGTGATGGGATGATGAAATACTGTCTGCAAAATGCCTTTATACTCATGTTTCTAGACATAGTTAGAAACACTGTTCCCTTTCACTGTTCCATATATTGTTTCCATCCCTTCAGCACAAAGTAAACAAGGCTGAATTCCCCATGGCAGTCTGAGCCACCAAAAGCATGTGGTCTCCCAAGATCTAGTGTGAGGCATGCCTAGCAGGATATCTCTTATGACAGGGAAATTCTCCTCTTATTAAAAAAAAAGACCAAAACACACACAACAAAAACAAAAAAAAATCAAAGTTTTTGAGGAAAAACTTTTTCACAGTGAGGGTGACCGAGCCCTGGAACAGGCTGCCCAG